>CM051258.1:76246646-76254146 GCA_027921565.1 Artemia sinica
CAAAAAGAGAGAAGTCGTTAGAATGGAAAAACGGCTGACGACTTTCAAGCGTCCAAGGAAAAGGCATAAATTCCTGTGAAGGCACATTTTGGATCGACTCCTTGACTAAGCAAGGACCCGTGTCCCCCAGTTGGCATGACCATTAAGTGAAATGATGGAATTTTGTTTGCTATAAATAATGACTTTTTACTAGATTTCGGGAAATTTACTAGATCCTCTAAATTTACTAGATTTTTTTTTACTAAATCTAGTAAAATCCTACTGACGGTGGCAACCCTGTTTCTACTTTACCGGCATACTACATATATTCTTTGACAAGAACGTTAAAATTTGTGCGCTGCTTATTTTATACACAAAAACCCTAAAAAAATGTATTTCCCTCCTTTCTTCTGTCACTCATAATACAAATTTTGAACGTTGCCTTTTCAGACAATTTTTGTTTTGTTTTTAGATACAAGAACTCGGATAAGGGCTTTCTTGATTAAACTGATAAGTATTATCTCAAAAGTGGGAACAGGACAATGTGTAAACAAGGATTACGCTATATTTACAAAAGCAAGAAAAGTATTTGTCTTTAAGGATAAAATCCGTCTTCTTAGCTAACCGTAAAAGAAAATCACAAACAGGGCGAACTAGGACATATAGCCGGAGAACTTTTTTAGTTAAAATGATGCCACTTTTTTACCATCAGGGAGATATTTAAACGGCTGAGGGTTGAACCAATAGAAGTTAGTTATAATATAAGGGATTTGGTTAACCTAATAGGGCCCATGGGCGCCAATTGAAGAGTGGAGAACAAGGGAGACCCGGGGGAGGGCAATCACCCCCTGGATTTTTTTCCTCTCCAGTATTTTATCCCTCCCTAGTATAAATCCCTATATGGTATTTTTTGAAATGGTACTTCCGAAAATACTATTTTTGGAATTTTCATTGAAAAAGTTGAAAAAATAAAATAACCCTCCCCCTCCTATATTTAAAAAAATTCACTTTTTTCTTCATTAAAAATAAATTGAAAAAGCTTATGCCTCCTATATTGTTGAGAAACGGTGCCTCCGATGCCGATGGAGTATAAATGAAATAAAACCTAATGTATTTAGTTTTCAAGGTGCCTCTAGTCCTTTTTTCTTTTTGTTTTTTTTTACTAGAAACAAGAAACTTGAATAGCTAAATATTGTATTAAATGCAGAGGGTGAGAAATTTCTTTCCAAAGACAGCCTTACCCTATGTTTCTGTCCACCGAAAATCCTTACCCCTCCCCCCTCCGAAAATCCTTACCCCCCCTTTATTTTCTCAGATTGGCGGTTCTGATAGAACCTAAATGAACTAAAAGCTAATTTTTTCATTTTTCAGGGTGTTCTTATTTCTATTTTCTTTTTAATAAAAACGAAAAACTTTCCGTTTTAAGCTCGAAAAACTTTTAGATTGTACTAAATACGGAGGGTGATTAATATCCAATTAAAACCATACCACATGTATTTTTCCACCTCAAATTCTTGCTCCCCCCCCCTACATTTTTCGCAGATTGGGTGCCATATGGAACTTAATTGAAATGAAACCTAATTTCTTTAGTTTTCAAGGTACCTATATTTTTTTTTGTACAAATGAAAACTTGAATGGCTAATCACTAAACACTCACGTTATCTAAACACTAAACACTATCACATTATCTAAACACTCGCATATCTCACTAAACACTGAAGAGAGAAAAAATTTCAATCTAAAGAAAATATGATTGCCATCATTTTGCTGTTTATGTCAAATTATCGGTAATTATATATTACCTCATATAATAATTACATCATTTTATTAATCCTAGCAAATAAATATTGACCTAAATTGTCGGGAATTAATATAAGATGATTGTCGTCAAATTCTTAACATTTTAACAAGAAGCTCTTGCCAGTGTCCCAAAGAATAAATTCAAAAGCGTTGCCATGTAACATAATTGGATACATGCATAGAGATAGTAAGTATACACTAAGAGCCATTTCGGGTGAGTATTTATGGGACTGGATTTTGTCTTTTCTGACACTATAAGGATTTTGGGATCAATACTGGTCTCATTTTATAAATACCGTTCTATCGGTTGAAGAAAAGATGTGATGTTAGAAGAGACCGAATTGACTCTTGAGGCCAACTAGTAAGAGAAAGGCCAGAGGACTTTAGGCCAGAGGGATAAGGAAAAGACTTCTTCGATACTTCTCCAATTCAAAGTGTCATGACCAAATTTAATTAGATAAGATATATTTTTAGTTTTCGAACAAAAATGAAATTTGATTTCGCATGTCGATAGGTGACGTTTAGCGAAATTTTGATTCGTTTCATTTTTGCAGTCAATTGAAGCTCTTTACCCAGAAAACTTAGGTGATATTTTGGTATTTTGCACTAACTAGTAAACAATTGACGAATCTATTTATATTTCATTTCTATTAGATTGCTTTAATTCAACCATCAAACAGATTAAAGTATAGTATTCATATCACCTTTTGTTATTGTTTCTCTTCTTGTGAAATTACTGTATAATCCGTTTTCTGAAGCCAGTAGATAGTGTAGACCAGTGGCTCTTAAACTGGGGTTTGCCTACCCCCTGGGGGTACGCAAACATTTTTGGGGGGTACGCGGTCGCTATAGTTTATAGCTATAATATATAGTTCAGCTATAGTTTACTTAGTACCAGTAACTGAGAAGGGGTACCTAAAATGCTTTGTGGGTAAAAAGGGGTACAGTGTCTAAATAGGTTTGAGAACCACTGGTGCAGACGATGTGGACATTAGACAGTAGTTGACACTGTAGACCACAATTACTGTAGACTAAAAACAAACACTTATTTGTTTTTATAAAAGGAATAAATTCATTTTTGTTAAAAGGGATTTGTGATTGCACTCACTATAGAGGATTTATAATATAAATTATATTTATTATAGATTATAATATATATATATATATATATATATATATATTATATATATATATATATATATATATATATATATAATATATATATATATATATATATATATATATATATATATTATATATATATATATATATATATATATATATATATATATATATATATATATATATATATATACATATATATATATATATATATATATATATATATATAATATATATATATATATATATATATATATATATATATATATATATTATATAATAAAATATATATAATATATATATATAAATTATATTATATATATATATATAAAATATATATATATATATAATATATATATAAAATTTTATATATAATATATATTTATTATAGATTATAATTATATTATATTTAGATTAATTTATCCTCTTTATATATTGCACTACAGAATAGTTTCATCCCTTTGTTCTTCGTCTTGAAGGTCATTATTAATGTCTATTATAAATAGTATGCAAGTAGTAGTATGCAAGTTGTCCATTGTTAACTTATAAGGTTTTTTGGAAGGGATGGTCGTATTAACTTTGGAGAGACTTATTCAATTGGAGATTGAAAGTTCTAGTTCCTCTTTTAAGAGTAAAAAGTTATTAAAGGGCAACTAGAGACTTAAAGGGTCTTTCTGGTCTTTCTGGTAAAAGATGGTATAAAAAAAAGTTATACTCTTATGTTTGGTCTTTGCACTTTCAAAACATTTTCAATTCAAGTACAAGTCGCAATTTGTGATTACTTCTGTGCAGAAGATTATTTAAATAGGTATATTTTTTGAAGCTATTTTTAGAACTTCAGCTTCTTTTGAATTCAGTTTCTTATTAAAATTTTCGCTTTCTTTAGACCTAAGAGTTGAGTTTCTGTAAATTGCTACAATCCATTTTTTAGTACTTAACAATTTATAACTGAATAACGAGAGAACTAAATAATTTATTTTTTTACAATTATGTTCATTACAACTGTTTTTCTGTCTAAAAATCACTTTCTTTACATCCTTGTTGTCAATTTCTTTACAGTCTGAAAATCAATTTTTTTTTTTTTTTTTTTAATCTTCAAATTCAGTTTTTACAACTGAACAATTCAGAGCTGAGCTGATCAGCTCAGAACTATATAAGAACTGGAGAGTTTATTTCTTTACAACTCTGTCCATCATAATTCAGTTTATTTTCATATAATTCCTTTTTTCTAATCTATTTTTCAGTTTCGTTACAATCTGAGAGTTCGTCAACTGTTCGATGGACAGAAAAACTACCTCAAGACTGGACCTCAGCCGACTTGGTTGACTGGCTTTTTGACCTAGCTTCTAAATTCGGTGTGACTTATGAAGAGTTTAATATAAATGCCTTTTCTAATCTGGTAAGTAAATGGTATAATGTTTAAAATTTCACCTGAAGTATCTAATTTCGCCCAACAATCAGTTTCATTTCTAACCACTAGTAACAAAAATATAAAACATTGGAGTACAAGAGAAAAAAGGAAAAAGCACAGATTCAAGATCATGATTAGGTGGATATTGACTTACATTCATATCTGACAACATTTCTTTCGCCACAGCAACTTTTAAAAAAACTTCCTTTATTCCAAATTTATGCAATATGTTCATGTTACGACACCAAGGTGGACGAAAGAGCAACAATTTACAGAAAAGACAACACGTAAAACTGGCTGTAATCCACACGGGAACTGATTGTCGGACGGAGCTTTTCTTACATATGCCTATATAAATTATATATCACTAAATTCTTTTGCCGCTAAACATGGTGTATAAGACAAAGAAAAGACGAGAAAAAAACTTACCAGGATAAATCTTTGATAGTTTAAATATCTTTTTTCTACATATTTCACAAAGACCGAAATGAATGATTAATTTTGGGGTATATTTAAACTAGTCCATTAGTTCTCATACTGGCGGGTATTTTGAGATGCAGAAAATAACGTTAGAACAGATAATAGAATATTTAAGTTAAAATTAACCAAAACTAATGAATAAGTAATTTATTATTCGGAAGATTACTCTGTGTAAACGTTACCATTCTCTTTAGCTTAATGACAATAATAACCAATACCAATAGTTTACTTATAACCTACATCATACAAAAATACATGAGAACCTGTGGAGTAATTAAGGAAAAAGAAGCAGAAACAAAACAAAGCAAAACATAAAAATTAAATGTCAATTAATAAAACAGGGTGAATTACACTATGATGCGACGAAGGTCAGAGGAAGGCTGTGACTGATATCTTGCTGTGCACCGTGGTCAATTTTGGTGTTACATCTGGGATATGAAATTTAATATATGGGATATGAAATTTATGAACCATTTAACTGTTGCACCGGGGCCGGTTTTGCTGTAATATCTGGGATATGAAATTTATGAACCATTTAACTGTTGCACCGGGGCCGATTTTGCTGTAATATCTGGGATATGAAATTTATGAACCATTTGACTGTTGCACCGGGGCCGATTTTGCTGTAATATCTGGGATATGAAATTTATGAACCATTTAACTGTTGCACCGGGGCCAATTTTGCTGTAATATCTGAGATATGAAATTTATGAACCATTTAACTGTTGCACCGGGGCCGGTTTTGCTGTATTATCTGGGATATCAAATTTATGAACCATTTAACTGTTGCACCGGGGCCGATTTTGCTGTAATATCTGGGATATGAAATTTATGAACCATTTAACTGTTGCACCGGGCCGATTTTGCTGTAATATATGGGATATGAAATTTATGAACCATTTAACTGTTGCACCGGGGCCGATTTTGCTGTAATATCTGGGATATGAAATTTATGAACCATTTAACTGTTGCACCGGGGCCGATTTTGCTGTAATATCTGGGATATGAAGTTTATGAACCATTTAACTTTTGCTATAAGACAGGGGGAGAGCCAACGTGAAAATATACAATATCTGAAATAAAATGAACGGATGCTCTGTCCATCATTCTTGCTAAAAAAAGGGATAAAAACCAGAAAAATAGAAGACAAAAGGCTCAGAAAAATTAAAATACAGTCTACCCAGGAACACCTATTAGGCTCCCCACGAATAGCAGCAATTTTAGAATAAACATTTATATTGAACCTTACGATATTTTCTTCCTTTGCTGCTTCTTTTTGAAAGTCACAATCAAAACCAATTTCAAATTAGAATGTGTTAAGAGGCCTAATAAATTATTCTTTTTTTTAGATCGGTTTGCAGATGGCACGAATGCCACAAGAGGAATTCATCAAAAGAGACAGTCGATATGGTATGGCCATCTATCAAGCCTTTCAAACAGTTTTAGCGACATCTATTGGAGGTCAAAAAACTACAGACCCGCTAGAAACATCTCTAAATCCCAGTGACATTAAAATTGAAGATTTTGGTTTAGTATTTACTGATTGTGATGACCAAAGTTACCGCTCAGATACACATTTTGAATCTCATGTAAACCACGCGGCTCCTGGAATTGCTCAAATGACTCCCGAAACGGATACTTCTCAGTCAAAATATTTGAACATTAGCTATGAGAATGAGAGGCATACAAAATATCCAGGATACTTGTTTGATATACCTGGAACTTCACAAACATTCCAAACTTCGGTAATAGAACGTAAGTCGAATTTTAACACCATCTAACGTATTTATCACTCTTTACAAAGTTTTAAATATCTAAAATAGAGTTTTCACATGAGTTAAAGTTAGATTGGGCGTGATTAGATTTGTAGGATGAAATATGGTACGGTAAAAAAAATCCCAAATTAGCTGAGGTTAGAATTTTTTAGTAAAAAGATTAATCACAGCTACACAAAACTTCAGTTTTAACTGATTGTGCTTTCTTAAAATAGTAAAGTTAAGGCAAACAATGAGGTTAAATTTAAAACAGATTTAATAAATTAATTTAAATTTAAAACTGTTTACTGCAAATAAGTCTGGTTTTACTGTCTCTTAGCCATTTTTTGTACAATCAAAGGGAACTAATTTAAAAGTAAGAAAAAAAAAACATAGCGAAAATAAGAGTATTTTTTTTTTAAATAATAGAACTACGTTGATTGTCACGATTTTTAAAAAATAAGGTATGAAAACGTGCATTTGAAGACAAAAAGGGACCATAAACACAAATATTGATAAACAAGTAGTTCTTTTTAACAGTGAGGTTTTTGGGTCGATGCCTCGAAGTGAATACCACCCCAAAGATGTTTTTTACCAACACTCATAATTAAGGGTTTCTCTACTTGCTGTTGCTAATTGTACGAAAACTACACCCAAAATCAAAACACGCTAAGTGCTTATTCCAGGCAGGGGGCACCCTCCAGAAATAAAAGGATGCTAAACCAACTGTTAAAATAAAACAAACTATTAATTGCTAAAATAAGAACACTCTAGGAAGTGTTTCAGTGCAAAACACGCATGGTCTTGCATAAAAGAGAACAGCAAACAGCAAACAGAACAAGTAAAAGTAACAGAAAAAAAACAGCAAAGAGAACAAGTAACAAGTAAAAGTAACAGAACAAAAACAGCAAAGAGAAGAAGTAACAAGTACAAGTAACAGAACAAAAACAGCAA
>CM051258.1:76259146-76674146 GCA_027921565.1 Artemia sinica
ATTTCATAATGGACTGGAAATATTATCTAAAAATTTGACCTACCATGAATTTATGTTGAAAATTATAATACTGGCCGAAGAAATATATTTTTCAGCTCTGATCCGAAACAGAAATGAATCAAATATGAAATATGAATACTGAAATACAATTGTTGATAACAAAATCCTGTAAGATATTGAAATAAATATTAAGATTAAGATCCCGTATAAAAAAAACAAAAATAAAGACATAGAAAACATAAAAAAAAACAACATACGACTATAACGAAAATTCAGTAGAAAACTGAAGAATTTTTAAAATAAAATTTATTGATAAACCAGGTACCCCCATAGGGAGAGAGCTGTCTCTCTGTATAAACCCCTCCCCCCTTTCAAACGTAGGAATAATGATTGTAAAGCTTATTTTTAAGATTTCTTGTGTCTGTGAAGCAGGATCACCAATTCGAAGAGGGGGGGGGGGTAAGGAGGGGAAACAAAAAGTTAAAAAAACATCGTTTCTTGGTGTTTTCATTGTACAAATCGGAGATTTCGAAAATACCCCGTTGTGTAAAAACACCCTTACTCTGAAGTTACTGTTATTACGCAATAATTCATATTGTAACTCCAAGTTTTTTTTTATCACATCGCTTAAAAACAATGAGCAAACTGTAGTCAAAATTATATGTTGTATACTATATATTACACAGTATGAAAAATAAGATTATATTGAGTTAATAAAATAACAATACTGAAATAAGATCACCAATGTAATAGCATTTTTTTTTTTTTTCCGAAATTCACTTCCTATTACAATGTATCTCAAATAGTAGCTAATTAGATAGGAGGAAGCAATTTCAACCAAGTGCAACATAAACAGTAAGCCAAAAACTTCTCAACTGCTTCACAAATAATGTTGAAAAAATATGTTGCATGCCATAATCTATCGCTAAATACAGCTGCCCTACAGCTTGTGTTCTGAACAGGGGTGTCATTTGGGGGGTGGGCAGTTTCCCCCCCCCCCAATAATTTGGAGAGCAAAATATTATACAGGCCCATGCCCCTTGACTATCCGGATATGAAACCCTCTTGCCCCCCCCCCCAATAAAAATGCTAGAGATTTGCCCCTGGCTCTGAACGATTTACAAGTAATTTCTCAACTTCGACATCTTGAGTATGTCGTCTGCATATCTTGATAGTTTCCTGTCATAAACTACCTTAAGAAGATAAACTCGAAGATTCTTCAACTAAAATGTTTTAAAATAGATAAACCTCTTCAAAATATGGTGTAAGAGAAGTTCTTCTTCATTTTAATCCCTATTTCCTCAGGAAATCCCTTTTATTAACCCTCCGAGATGCAAGTAATTTGTGATTTGATCCCTTAAAATGAAGGAGAACATTTACACAGACTAAAAAAAACATATCTCCTTAACGCCACTCTTTACGCTGAAGTTTGCCTCTTTGTCACAACTCTACTTTTTAAAACAATAAAAACTTTAGGGTAAAGAGCGAGGTGTTGAGGAGGGGACGACCCCCTTTAATTTAATTTCTGAACGTTTTTCAACTAATGCAGGTTCAAATTTGTCAGAAAGTTCCAAAACAGGCGTTTGGTCTGCGTTTTGGGTTACCAATTTTTCGAATAAAATAAATTGATGAATCCGTATTTTTTATCCTTTGTTCTCATTAAAATAAATAAATTTATAAGCCTCTGCAGATACTTTAAGGTTGTGTATGCCAACTTCGGTTGAAAACCAAATAAGTCTTCTTCAGAGGGAAGAACCTGGTTATTATTTAATAATTGAGTATCACTAACTTTATATTTCGGCTCTGAAGCATAACGGTGAAAAGAGTTTCACTTCTGAAGCTGATATCAAAAAGTTTCTTTGGGGATGAGATGCCTAGCTCTTACTGTTTAATTACTAATTTTACCAAGTTTCATTCTGTCTAAACTTTTAGGATACGAAATACTTTTGTTAATTAAGGGAAGCAAGGTCTGAGTTTGAAAAAGAGAAGAAAATACATTTCTTAGTGTCCAATAATTTTATTTTGTATATTCTATTCTGTCTTTATACTTATTTTTATTTTATTTTTTCATTTAATTATTTTATGTTTATTTTATTTTATTTTGTTCATTTTATCTTTTAACATATTTTCTTATTTCTCAGGTGACCCCAGGCAGTCGTCGTATAGATTTTTTTTTTTGGGGGGGGGGGAGTATTGCGTGGTAGGGATTGAATGAAATAGATAAGAGAATGTAAACCAACTATTTATTTAGTTTTCAACCACAAAAAATTCTCAAAGTCTATTCGAACTATTTTTCCATTCTATGAAGGCAAACACAAACTAAAGCGAACCAGAGACACAGAAACACAGAAATTGTGTTTCCAGAATTGTGTTTACATAAAGTGAACCAGAGACACAGAATTGTGCACTTCGAAATTTGAATGGACTTCGAACTAACTAGACAATTAAGTAGTTTCTACGGGTAAAACAACGAAAGGACGTTTCTAATGCATCTAAGTATTCAGTGTGTATTTCAACGTCTTTTACCTAAAGTGTTTATCTTAAAAGTGTTTACTGGGGTTATGTCAACAAAGTTTCTTTGTTTAAAAGAAACTTTGGATTTCTTTTTTTTTATTGTTAAAGCTGTTTTTTTGTGAAAGGATAAGGCTAAATGTTTTAAAAAGTCATTTGTTTATTCTTTCATCCATTGATTAACTAATTAATTAGTATAATTTTGTTTTATGTTCTAAAATCAATGACACTCCGAGACAATGTATCCGAGCAACAGCCAAGAAAATTAAGTATTTTAATTAATGAAAACACTTAATTAAGATAAGACGTTTAATTAGATAGTAGAGGGCAAAAATGAACTTGGTAGTTCCAAACAGTTACATTTTAATTATTTTGGCATATTTTCTTTAAAATATACCAGGAGGCCCCTGGGAGTCCATGTGCAGCAGTTTTTTTTCAACTGGGAAAGGGGGTAATCTTTTTTTTTAGAAATTAGTTCACAATACTTGCTCAACTTTCACCTTGCCAAGATTTAAAGTAAATTAAAGTAGGTTTATGATCAGATGCTAAAAGATACTATGAAGCATCTTTATATATATATATTGGAACCATTTCATACTCAGAAGAAGAAAGAAAAGAAAAAAAAACTGAAACTGAAAACTGAAAAAAAAAACCTTGGAAATACTAATACGACAGTCTAGTTAGTATGGTTAATTCAAAAGTCTGACTGAAAATACTCACCAATTGTCTTTTTTCTTTTTCAATCTAAACTACTCTTTTTTCCTTCTCCATAAATAATTACACTTTGAACCTTAATTGATGCTCAAAAGATTCTTTTCCCTCCCCTAATCAGTTGCGTGTAAACCTGAGCAAAATTAAAGTTAAAATAAACCATCAAGAAACAAAGATTTGCAAAATATATAAAATAATATAATAATAAATATAATATAATAATAAAATATATAATATATATAATAAATAATAAAGGGTGATGATAAAATATAATATATTAGATAAATATCAAAGTGAATCATTAGCTAAAACAGTTTTGGAATATTATGTTATCCAAATATTCTCAATATAATAAATCAAATATATAACTATATAAATCAACAGCTAAAACAGGGTTTGAATAAGAACTTATCAAACTAAAGAACTAATCTAACTATTCTCACTTATATGTATTCTATATTATGCCCTAAATTAAATTTACATTGAATAATTAAACTGTTTAATAAAATAAGTATAACAAATCAATAAAAATAGGGAAGTTGAGCATGGAGTTGTCTAAATATTATTCCTTATATATAAGGTTTTATGTTCATATTATTTCAGAGAAGAACTTTGGCAGATTATGGGAGTTCATCAGAGACTTACTGCACAATCCAAGGTACTGCCCAACTATGGTGCGATGGGAGAATGTTGAAGAAGGTGTATTTAGAATTGTTAAAAGTGAACAGTTGGCTGGTTTATGGGGACAGATCAAGAACAACCCTAAAATGACCTATGAAAAGCTTAGTAGAGCAATGAGGTAAAATCATATAATAATTAATATATAGATTAATCAGGCACGCCAACTCAAAAAAATGTAGGGGGTGTTCTAAAATCAGTGACACTGGAACTATGTACTCCAAGCGACTACAAAGACAATTAAGTAGTTTAATTAAGCAAAACATTTAATCAAGTAGTAGAGGGTAAAACAGATTTCTTAGTGCCAAATAATTACATTTTATATATTAAAGGTATTGGCAGACTATGGGAGTTCATCAGAGACTTACTACACAATCCAAGGTACTGTCCAACAATGATGCGATGGGAGAATGTTGAAGAAGGTGTATTTAGAATTGTTAAAAGTGAACAATTGGCTGGTTTATGGGGACAGATCAAGAACAACCCTAAAATGACATATGAAAAGCTTAGTAGAGCAATGAGGTAAAAATAATATAATAAATGATAGATAACATATACATTAATCGATAATATATAATAAATAATATATAATATATAGATGAATATATAAATTATAAATTAATATAATATATAGATATAAGTAATTATAATATATAGATTAGTAATGTATAGATTAATCTGCGACACCAATTCACAAAATGTAGGGGAGTAGGAGGAAATATTTTTTTTTTAGTTTGTTTTCAAATTAAGAACCAAAAAAGGTATTTTTAAAATCTTGGGAGGGGGAGGTAAATTTATTTTTATTTGGATTTTTTCCATGAAAAGGCTGAAAAAGTTATTTATAAAAACTCTGTTACAACCCCTCACTATTGCCCCTAACATTGATTAATTAGTACCACTGCATCATATTATTTTGCTATTACCATTCATGAATCTAATACAAATCTGCTACATACAAAAGATGCTTAAACTTTTAAGCCATGTGATTAGGTCAAATTGGTCGATTAAAACCCGGCGGATGTTCATTGGTCACAAAGTAAAACTTTGGCTAAATTTTGTAATTATATAAAGTGAATTAAAGGAAGCTAGCGAAACTAACGAAAAACAAACCAATTAAAACAAGCAGCCTTAAAACCAACAAGCCAATTACGATAGTAAATGGCATTTCAAACTTAAATCGTACGTTTGAAATGCCATTCGCTATCTTAATTTTTATTCAGTTATCGATTCATCGTTACCTAGAAAGGGTCTTCTTCTTTTAGTTCTTTTAGCGCTTGTTTTAAGGCTTGGTTTTTTATATTGTCCTTTTATTCTGCACTGATATTTCGGTCGAACGAAGGTCTCGACCGAAATATTTGCACATTTTCTTCAATTTTTCAGTGGCTGTTTTATCCTCGTTTTCTCTTCTTTACGAATTTTTTTCTTCTTTTTGTCACGCCAGTGTGTTCTCAGAAATTATTTGTCCCTTTATTTAAAGGAGCATATAATAAAGGGACGTAAATGTCCCTTTATTATGGGACATTAATTTCCCATGAGAAATTATAAATAATTTCCTATGCTTTAAAGGACCATAAGAATTTATTTGTCCCTTTATAAACATTAAACCTATTTGGAGTGGCGTCCTTGTATTGATAAAATAGAATATGTTCTATAATTCATCTTTTCTTCTAGGTACTACTACAAAAGTCGGGTTTTCCTACCCGTCCTTGGTAGACGTCTTGTTTACAAATTCGGGCCGAATGCAGTCAATTGGAGACCAGCTGACCCAAACTTTGAAAACCTCCGATGCCAGCAAAATCTGACAAACAATTCAATATCCAACCTCTCAAAATATGAAGAAATTTCATATGAGTTATATCCATAGAATCTTATATATTCAAAGACTATAGTGCAAATATGTGACATACCAAGAAGTTGTTGCGGAATTTATTTGTGATTGAGAAAGTTGTTTTTATAGTGTTACGAAGCACATATTTTTTCATAATATATTTTGTTTTGAAGCAGTTAGTTTTAACTATCAAGACATTACCTGGGAGTAGACAAAAAAACTGCCACTACTGATGCACCACATGTGGACTCATTGCACCACAAGCCACCTGAGGCCAAAATGTTGCTCCTCCACCTTGCTCTGTTCAGAGCTTCACTCTTTCCTGCCTCCCAAGATGCCCCTCATTCCTTTAAATATTTTTGTATGACCTCTTTCTATTCCACACAGGTACGCCTTACTTTTTGTTTGACCTTAGATGGATCGAACAGTTCGTGTTAACGAACTGTTAGTAAGGAGTGACCCGGCTCAATAGTAACCGAAAAACTAAAAAACGGGATTTTAATACCAATAGATAGATCAAACGAATCGGATTTTAATGCTGATTTCAAATATGTAAGTTTCATCAAGTTTAGTCCTATCAATCAAAAGTTACGCGCCTGAGAACATTTGGTTGATTTTCGAAAAAAGGGGAAACACCCGCTAAAAGGTACAGGACCTTAATGAAAATCACACCATCAGATTCAGCGTATCAAAGAACCCTACTGTAGAGGTTTCAAGCTCCTATCTGCAAAAATGTGGAGTTTTGTATTTTTTTGCCAAAAGAAAGATCACGGATCCATGTTTTTTTTTTTTTTTTTTTTTTTTTTTTTTTTTTTTTTTTTTTTTTTTTTTTTTTTTTTTTTTTTTTCTCAGGGGTGATCGTATCGACCCAGTGGTTCTAGAATTCTGTGGGAGGGCTCATTGGAACGGAAATTAAAAGTTCTAATGCCCTTTTTAAGTGACTCAAAAAAATGGAGGGCAACTAGGCCCTCTCCCATGCTCATTTTTTTTTTCCCGAAGTCACCCAATCAAAATTTTGAGATGGCGATTTTGTTCAGCAACATCAAAACAATGGAGGGCAACTAGGCCCCCTCCCACGATCATTTTTTTCCCCAAAGTCACCCGATCAAAATTTCGGGAGCGACGTAAAAACTTAAAACGAACAGAAGTTATTCCGTATATGAAAGAAGCTGCCCCCTCCTCAACCCCTCGCTCTCTACGCTAAATTTTGACTCTGTCTCATAACTTTGTTTTATAAAACAATAAAATACTTTAGCGGAAAGAGTGAGGGGTTCAGGAGGGGGCAGCCTCTTTCATATACGGACTAATTTCTGTTCGTTTTAAGTTTTAACGTCGCTCCTTACTTTCAGTTAAAAAAAACTTGTTTTTTTATTTAATTACCTAAAAGCACAATCTAGGTAATATATTACGGTGCTTCCACATTACACTATAGAACCTCTTAAGTGTGCATAACTTAAGACTTTAAGTTACATAATATGATCTTAGGAAGCAAATTCGTTAGTAATGAAGGCATGCTAATAAGAATTGAATTCTACGTCTATTAAGAATTCTATTATTAGGCTATATTCTATTTATTAATTCTATTTATTATAGAATTCTACATTTATTGAAAATTTTATAATCACATTCTATTTATTAATTCTACTTAGTTTAGAATTCTACTTTTATGAAGAATTCTATTATAAGGCTATATTCTAATTATTAATTCTACTTTTTATAGAATTCTACGTTTATTAAGAATTCTATTATTAGGCTACATTCTATTTATCAATTCTATTTATTATAGAATTCTACTTTTTATTAAAAATTTTATAATCGTATTATATTTATTGATTCTACTTAGTATAGAATTTTACTTTTATGAAGAATTCTATTATTAGGCTATATTCTACGTATTAATTCTACTTATTCTAGAATTCTACGTTTATTAAGAATTCCATTATTAGGCTATGTTCTATTTATCAATTCTATATTATAGACTTCTACATTTTATTAAAAATTCTATAATCATATTCTATTTATTAATTCTACATAGTATAGAATTCTATTTTTATGAAGAATTCTATTATTAGACTATATTCTATTTATTAATTCTACTTATTATACAATTCTATGTTTATTAAGAATTCTATTATTAGACTATATTCTATTTATCAATTCTATTTATTATAGAATTCTACATTTTATCAAAAATTCTATAATCATATTCTATTTATTAATTCTGCTTAGTATAGAATTCTACTTTTATGAAAAATTCTATTATAAGACTATATTCTATTTATTAATTCTACTTATTATAGAATTCTACGTTTATTAAGAATTCTATTATTAGGCTATATTCTATTTATCAATTCTATTTATTATAGAATTCTACATTTTATTAAAAATTTTATAATCATATTATATTTATTAATTCTACTTAGTTTAGAATTCTATTTTTATGAAGAATTCTATTATTAGGCTATATTCTATGTATTAACTCTACTTATTATACAATTCTACGTTTATTAAGAATTCTATTATTAGGCTATATTCTATTTATCAATTCTATTTATTATAGAATTCTACATTTTATTAAAAATTCTATAATCATATTCTATTTATTAATTCTACTTAGTATAGAATCCTACTTTTATGAAGAATTCTATTATTAGGCTATATTCTACGTATTAATTCTACTTATTCTAGAATTCTACGTTTATTAAGAATTCCATTATTAGGCTATGTTCTATTTATCAATTCTATATTATAGACTTCTACATTTTATTAAAAATTCTATAATCATATTCTATTTATTAATTCTACATAGTATAGAATTCTATTTTTATGAAGAATTCTATTATTAGGCTATATTCTATGTATTAACTCTACTTATTATACAATTCTACGTTTATTAAGAATTCCATTATTAGGCTATATTCTATTTATCAATTCTATTTATTATAGAATTCTACATTTTATCAAAAATTCTATAATCATATTCTATTTATTAATTCTGCTTAGTATAGAATTCTACTTTTATGAAAATCATATAGCTATATCTATTAATCTACTATTAGAATTCTACGTTGTAAGAATCTATATTAGCTATTCTATTATCATTCTATTATTATAGAATTCTACATTTTATTAAAATTTTAATCTATGTAAGATTCTATATTAGCTATTCTATTTACAATTCTATTTATTATAGAATTCTACATTTTATTAAAATTTTATAATCATATTATATTTATTAATTCTACTTAGTTTAGAATTCTATTTTTATGAAGAATTCTATTATTAGGCTATATTCTATGTATTAACTCTACTTATTATACAATTCTACGTTTATTAAGAATTCTATTATTAGGCTATATTCTATTTATCAATTCTATTTATTATAGAATTCTACATTTTATTAAAAATTCTATAATCATATTCTATTTATTAATTCTGCTTAGTATAGAATCCTACTTTTATGAAGAATTCTATTATTAGGCTATATTCTATTTATTAACTCTATTTATTACAGAATTCTACATTTATTAAATATTCTATAATCATATTCTATTTATTAATTCTACTTAGTATAGAATTCTACTTTTATGAAGAATTCTATTATTAGGCTATATTCTATTTATTAATTCTACTTATTATACAATTCTACGTTTATTCAGAATTCTATTATTAGGTTATATTCTATTTATTATTCTACTTATTAATTCTACATAATATGCAATTCTACGTTCATTAAGAATTCTATTATTAGATTATATTCTATTTATTATTCTATGTATTAATTCTACTTATTATACAATTCTAAGTTCATTAAGAATTCTATTATTAGGTTATATTCTATTATTATTCTATTCTTTTCTTATTCTACCTTGTTATTCCTTTCTACATCATTATCTACAACTTTATCATGGTTTAACATAGTCTCAAAATGTTCTGCCAATCCCCCTTAACACTTTCATTATTACTAAAGAATATAAAAATGCTTTTGGGATTGGGATTTGGGATTGGCAGGGAGGACATTGGCGATCCCCCCTTTGAAAACAGCTTAGCAAACGGTCAGGATCAATTACCTGAGACTTGTTTTTTTTAGCTTATTTTTTGCTGATTTTCCACCCAGATTTTTTTTTTTAAATTGACATCCACTACTGCCAAATTGTATTTATTTTTTTCATCAAAATTGATTTTCTTATTTTTTGAATTTTTAAGATATTAAATAAAAAAAATTTCCACAAATTAAGTTGTCCCAAAAAAAGTAAAGAACCCTATTAAACCATAAATGAATAAAAACAACAACCACAAATCAGTATCAATAAATAAATGAAACCAAAAACGAATAGATATTAAAATAAATAAAAGAGTTAAACTCAAAACGAGCAGAAAGTAATAGTAGTAGGATTTTAAACCCCTATGCTTTCTCAATACCAGATTACAATTTGTACTTACTGAAAAAATTTAAATAACTGAAAAAATGTGTATTGTCAGTTTAATATACATATGCTGATATTTATTCCTTAAAATCTTAATTCATTTTTGATTTTTTAAAGCTATAAAAGTGAAAACATTTAAAAAAAATCTAGTAAAATACAAATTATATTCTGGCTTTTGAGAGCACAGGGGTTTTGAGCCCTAATCATATTAATTTTTGCTCGCTTTGAGTTTGACTGCTCGTTTTTATTTCTGTTCGTTTTGGCTTTAATTTATTTATTGATACTGATTTTTGGTAGTTATATGCTTGGTAGATTATTTAATCCTGTTTTTGTTCATTTTTGGTTTAACGGAGTTCTTTACTGTTTTTGGAAAAACTTATTCTATGGAAAAAATTTTTTGAATTAATTTCTGTTCGTTTTATATTGATATAGTCGTTTTCAGGGAGAGAAAAAAAAAATAATAGCTTGGTTATTTCTGGTTTTCCTTTAAGAATTTATAGTTTGGCCTGCTGTTTATATACTGAAGAAACTTTTTCAGGAATTTATAACAACATCAATTCTTTTGAAAATCATGACCCGAATATAGTGTTTAATTTAGTCGTATACATCCTCTAGAATTGGGTCGGTCGAAAACAGGATCAGCCGCTTTGTGGCATGTTTGAAACAGGTTTTTGTGTGGCATGGCCGCATAGAAACAAAAATGAATTCTTGTCGAAAAGGGGCATGTTTAAGAGCTGACGTCACAAGACTTGTTTTGTTTCTTAAGCTAATACGAAGGTGATGACATGCCAATTCTAAACCAAAAATTACTCTATGGAAATGCGGCACGTTTAGGCATTACGTAAAAAACTGGTTTCTGTCACAAAATTTGAATGTCTCTTGTTTTGGCTTTTGCCAAGGATACAAAGACATATCCATCGTATATATGGGTCTGCTAATTACGAGTTATGGAGTTTGTACTTTGAATAGAAGATGGCATATGAGCCGCGAATCTCTTATTTTTAAGTGCTATTTTGAAGTCTAATTTTGGATGTGTCAAACGTTCACAGATCTAGATAAATATTTGCAGGTACTGCAGATTATCCCATATACAGGTTTTAATGTGTCCTTCGCAGTGAAAATCAGTGACCGGTAGCACTAATTTATGAAAAGTTTGGCGGGGGATATTTTCCACTGTTTGTGTTGTTCCAATAAAATACCAAAACAGGTTGTTTCAATAAGAATTCTTGCAAACGGTATTTTTATTAATCTAAAGGGTTGGTTAAAAAGTAGTTCTTAATTAAAAATTTGAATAAACTTGCCCTGAAAATCTCTAATGCTTAGCAAACTTTCACATGTCAAACACTATTAACTGGGAAATTTGATTCAGGAGGCCCTTTTTAAGACTTAGGAAAAAAGGTTTAACTTTACCGTAAAGAGCAGGGTATTGAGGAGGAGGCACCGCACAAATATATTAATTTCTGTTTTTTTCTTAAGTTTTAGTGCTGCTCCGTGCTTTCAGTTGAAAAATAGTTTTTCTTAAAATTTAATTTCTGATCTTTTTTCGAATAATAACGAGACACACACCTCCCCATTCATGGCAATTTCCCAAAGGAAAACTCCCCCAAGGAGAGTTCCCACGCGCAAGATAGTACCCCCATGAATTTTACCTCGTAAAAGTTCATGCTTACTGCAAATGCCCATCCCCCCCCCAAAAAAAAATCTTGTTCACTATTCTGGACGAAAAATTCTTCTGAACATAATCTAACTCGAAAAAATACTTGTTTTTAACTTTATTTATGATCTTTTTTTTAATTCATACCAAAAATCACCTCTATGTTGAAAATTTTTCAAAGGTCCTTCCCCTCCAACAGGAAGTTTCTTGTGTGGAAAATTTTACAGCAGAGAATTATTACTGATGATAGTTCTTCATGGATTACTTCTCATGAGGTAAATGAGTAAATTTTGCTTATGAATTCAGGCAAACTTCCCCCCGTGTAAAATTTTTGTTGAAGTCAACCATCCCCCCCCCACGATTTTCTGGCGTCCTCTTTCCCTGTTTTTTTTCACTCTTCCTTTAGAATAAACTTGTATATTTGGTCAATTATTGGCCCCTTTGTCAAATTGCCCCCCCCCCCCAAAGATTTTGCTCATTGGCGCTTTTGTCACATTGCCCCACCCCTCCCACCAATATTTTGCTATCGATCCGCCCCTGGACTAGAGCTCTCAATTGCTGATCTAATCAGCATCCTCCAGAGTATCAGTGATCACAAGGTGGAGTTGCAGATGACGAAGGGCAGTCCCCCTTCCATATGTAATAGATCCCTGCTTATTTTGGGATTTAATGATACTCTAATTTCATTTCATGATAACAGCGTAGACCAGAAATATTCCCAGAATGCAGACCAAAAAGTAATCCAGATACATTTTTTAAAGTTTCTTTTGTCCCCTCCTCAAACAATACATATCCCCCAAAAAATAAAAATTCTGGTTATGGCCCTGGTGATTATACATCGTTTTTTACTCCCGCAATGCCCTTGTCTCTCACTTAGAACTAATTCTGTATTTATCTGATGGTTCCATTAGAACTGTGATGTTTTGGCATTAAAATACACCATTTGAGATATCCCCCTCCCTCCCAAACTGCAGAATACTCACAGGATTCTATTGTAGAAGTTGAAGGGCCTTTTTAAGTTTATAATTTGTCCACTGCTTACAGATAGGATTTGTTATTGGAAAACTTTGAAGATATTTTGTGCAACCTGCAAATCCCAAATTTTAACTGTCAGCTGTCAAGTTCGTGCTTTCTTTTTCATAAGAAACAACGGTACTTGTTTAGAATCTAGGTACACACGCGAGAAGTGGAGTGTCATTAATTCTAATGAAATAAAACAAAAAAATTGGAGGGCAACTTGGCCCCCTCCCACGCTCATTTTTTTTCCGAAGTCACCCAATTAAAATTCTGAGATAGCCATTTTGTTCAACATAGTCGAAAATCTAATAAATATGTCTTTTAGGATGACTTAATCCCCCACAGTCCCCAGGGGAAGGGCTGCAATTTATGAACTTTGCCCATTGTTTACATATTGTATTGGTTATTATGAAGTTTACAGACATTTTCATGAAGGATTTTTTTCTGGTGGGGGGGGGGGCAGGAGGAGGGGTTACTCGGGAAAATCTTTCCGTGGAGGATGTTTCCTTGGGGTAAGGGACATTTCTATGAAGGGGGCGCCAGATTTCCCAGCATTATTTAAAAACGATCAGAAATTAAATTAAAAAAAACAAGTTTTTTCAACTGAAAGTAAGAAGCAACATAAGAACTTAAAACGAACAGAAATTATTACGTATATGAGTGGGATCACCCCCAAGTCAATACCTCGCTCTTTACGCTATAGTTTTTTTTTAGTGCTTTCAAAAGAGCTATTTATTCTAATTAAACAGCCTTTGTGATTCAGGGATTTGTGATTTAAACAAATTTTTAACTTTAGCGTAAAGAACGTGGTATTGACTAAGGGGAGAACCCCCTCATATACGTAATAACATATACGTAATAAAAAAAAAAACAATAAAAAAAACAAGCGATACGGCTCAATAGTAATCAAAACTTTTAAAAACTTTTTTTAATGCTAATTCTAAATATATAAATTTTATTAAGTTTAGTATTACTCATAAAAGGCTACGAGCCTGAGAAAATTTGCCTGAATTTTGAAAGAGAGGGGAAACATCCCCTACAAGTGAAGTAATTTTAATGAAAATCACACCGTCAGATTCAGCGTATCAGAAAGCCCTATTACATATGTTTCAAGCTCATATCTGCAAAAATCTGCAACTTTGTATTTTTTGCCAGAAGAAAGATCACGGAGGCGTGTTTATTTTTTTTTCAGGGGTAATCGTACCGACCCATTGGCCCTAGAACATCAAGAGAGAGCTCATTCGAACGGAAATTAAAAGTTAAAGTGCCCTTTTCAGTGACCAAAAATGCTGGAGGGCAACTTGGCCCCCTCCCACGCCCTTTTTTTCCCAATTTCGTCTGATCAAAATTTTGAGATAGCCATTCTGTCCAGCATAGTTGAATAACCCAAAAAATATATCAAACAGTTCGTGGTAACGAACAGTAAGTAAGGAGCGACCCGGCTCAATGGTAACCGAAACTCTAAAAAACGGATTTTTGATACCAATAGATACATCAAAAGAATCAAATTTTAATTCTTTTTTTAAAGTTTCTTTTGTCCCCTCCTCAAACAAAACATATCCCCCAAAAAATAAAAATTCTGGTTATGGCCCTGGTGATTATACATCGTTTTTTACTCCCGCAATGCCCTTGTCTCTCACTTAGAACTAATTCTGTATTTATCTGATGGTTCAATTAGAACTGTGATGTTTTGGCATTAAAATACACCATTTCAGATATCCCCCTCCCTCCCAAACTGCAGAATACTCACAGGATTCTATTGTAGAAGTTGAAGGGCCTTTTTAAGTTAATAATTTGTCCACTGCTTACAGATAGGATTTGTTATTGGAAAACTTTGAAGATATTTTGTGCAACCTGCAAATCCCAAATTTTAACTGTCAGCTGTCAAGTTCGTGCTTTCTTTTTCATAAGAAACAACGGTACTTGTTTAGAATCTAGGTACACACGCGAGAAGTGGAGTGTCATTAATTCTAATGAAATAAAACAAAAAAATTGGAGGGCAACTTGGCCCCCTCCACGCTCATTTTTTTTCCGAAGTCACCCAATTAAAATTCTGAGATAGCCATTTTGTTCAACATAGTCGAAAATCGGGCACAGCCCCTTTCATATACGGAATAATTTCTGTTCGTTTTAAGTTTTAATGTCGCTCCTTACTTTCAGTTTAAAAAACTTGTTTTTTTTATTTAATTTCTGATCGTTTTTTAGTTAGTGCAGCTTTTATTTTGGCTCGCCGGCATTGAATAAGTAAGCAAAATTTGCATAAAAAATTTACTTTTCTTTTGCTAAATGGCTCTCTAAATTTGGTTCTGACGTAATTTACAAATTAATTTACGTAACGAACTTCTATATTCGTATATTTTTCTTCTGGCAAAAAATACACAGTTGCAGATTTTTGCAGATATGAGCTTGAAACCTATGTTATAGGGTTTTCTGATACGCTGAATCTGACGGTGTGATTTTCATTAAATTTTTTTCACTTTTAGGGGATGTTTCCCCCCTCTTTGAAAAATCAGGTAAATTTTCTCAGGCTCGTAGCCTTTGATGAGTAATACTAAACTTAATAAAATTCATATATTTAGAATCAGCATTATAAGCCCATTCTTTTGATACATTTATTGACATCAAAGTTCCGTTTTTAAAAGTTTCGATTACTATTGAGCCGTATCGCTTGTTTTTTTTTATTGTTTTTTTTTTATTACGTATATGATGGGGTTCTCCCCTTAGTCAATACCACGCTCTTTACGTTAAAAGTTAAAAAATTTTTAATTCACAAACCCCTGAATCACAAAGGCCGTTTAATTAGAATAGATAGCCCCTCCTCCAGCCCCCCCCCACCAGAAAAAAATTCTTCCTGAAAATGTCTGTATACTTCCCAATAACCAATACAATATGTAAGCAATGGGCAAAGTTCATAACTTGCAGCCCTTCCCCTGGGAACTGTGGGGGATTAAGTCATCGTAAAAGACATATTTATTAGATTTTCGACTATGCTGGACAAAATGGCTATCTCAAAATTTTAATTGGGTGACTTTGAGAAAAAAAATGAGCGTGGGAGGGGGCCTAGCTGCCCTCCCATTTTTTTTGGTCACTTAAAAAGGGGACTAGAACTTTTAATTTCCATTCCAATGAGCCCTCTTACGATATTCTAGGACCACTGGGTCAATACGATTACCCCTGGGAAAAAAAAAACAAATAAACACGCACCCGTGATCTTTCTTCTGGAAAAAAATGCAAAATTCCACATTTTTGTAGATAGGAGCTTGAAACCTCTACAGTAGGGTTTTCTGATACGCTAAATATGATGGTGTGAATTTCATTAAGGTTCAATTACTTTTAGGGGGTCTTTCCCCCTTTTTTCGAAAACCAGCCAAATTTTCTCAGGCGCGTAACTTTTGATGAGTAATATTAAACTTGATGAAACTTATATATTTGAAATCAGAATTAAAATCTGATTCTTTTGATGTATCTATTGGTACCAAATTCCGTTTTTTAGAGTTTCGGTTACCATTGAGCCGGGTCGCTCCTTACTTACAGTTCGTTACCACGAACTGTTTGAAAAGCAAGTTATTTAAAAATACTTCAAATTCAACAGCCCTTGTGTTCTATGACTCATTCTTAAAGGAACGAGTCATAGAACGATAACAAAAACTGACTAGCTTAAAGAGCAAGGGTTGAGAAAGGAGCCGCTCCACTCATATTTAAAATGGCTCTTGTTTCTCTTAAGCTTAAAACTTGGGTTTAAATTTTGGAATTTCTGATTGTTTTTCAAATTTTGACAAGAAATCCTTTCCTGCTTTCTGTGTAAAATTTGGCTCAGAAATTTCCCTGAATCTTACCATGAAAAATTATTCCCCCGGAAGGGCTTTATACCACTCAAGGACCCCCTTCCCACCAAAAAATACCACTTCCCATTATAATTTTTTTCCTATTCTGCAATGAGAAATACTATATGTGAACGGTGGGCAAACTGCGTAACTTGTAGTTCCTTCTTCTTGGACTATAAGGGATCATTTCCTCCCCAAAGATAAATTATTGGACCTTTCTACTGTTTAAATCAAATTAATAATGCCAAATTTTGATATGTCATTATATGGGTAAAAAGAGGCGTGGAACAATTGCTAGCTACCCTCCAATCTTTGGTTATTCTCAAAGGTCAGTAATATTTGTGATTCACGATCAAATAAGCCCTCTTCTAATCTTCTAGGTTTGGTTTGCTACAATTGGGCATGGGGAACGAAACATATAAAACCGTATCTCTTCAAGGAAAAAGTACAAAATTCAAGATTTTAGATAGAAAATAGGAGTTAAAACTTCTACACTTAGGCTCTCTAATCAGAAAATAATAAAATGAAAAATAAAATCAAAACAGGTGAGAAAACAAGGATTTTGTCAGCCAGTGGCAAACCATGATGACGAAGAAACAAGCAAATATTTCTACAAGGACCTCCCTCAAGCTGTCCTCAGTGCTAAACAAAAAAGAAAGAAGAAAAAAAACAACGAAAATTTAACCTTTCGAAGTTTACCCGACAACGACAAAACAGACACTCAAAGTGTCTATGGATTTGACAGTGGAAGAAGACACAACCATGTATTTTATAAAATAATCTCTTATTTAAAATAAAGTATTTATCGATTCAACGTTTCTTGTAATTTTTTTTCTATATGAATGAATACTAGATAGGAATGACACAAAAGGCTAAGTAGAAACAGAGTTGAAGGTATAGAGTGAAAGGATATAAGGATAAAACAATAGCTCCAGAGGGAGCTATTTAGAGGGTGAGAATCACCCTTTTCCAGTGAACATGGCCATTTAAATCCGTTTTAACAAGAGTCCCACTTGATATGAAACCAGTGATAAACAAAATTTCTTATTTGAACGAAAACCATCAAAAATTTTTAACTAAATGTTTTATACAATCTCCTTCCAAAAAATATAATTTATGCATAAAGGAAACAAATATATTTACAAATAAAATGTCTACTTTTATTTTTGTACATTCTACACCTTAGAAGTAGGTATTTATAAATCCTAAGTTGAAAAGACATCCATTTTTTAAAAAGGGGTTTATCTCTCACTGCCATCTTTATTTCAAAGTACTTACTCTACCACTGAATTCCAGCAAACCCTTAATTATTCAATGCAAATGAACTTTTGCCATTGGTTTCATATTAGCTTATAGAACAAAAACCAGTTTTTTGACATGATGCCTATACGTGCCACATTTCGATAGAGTCGTTTTTGGTTTAGAATTGGCATGTCATCACCTTCGTATTAGCTTAAGAAACAAAACAAGTCTTGTGACGTCAGCTCTTAAACATGCCCCTTTTCGACAAGAATTCACTTTTGTTTCTATGCGGCCATGCCACACAAAAACCTGTTTCAAACATGCCACAAAGCGGCTGATCCTGTTTTCGACCGACCCTCTAGAATTGATAAATAAAAGTTAATACCATTCCCCAAAAAATATATTTATGCTCTTTCACAGCCTGGATAGTGGATACACTTACACTCTTTTGATTAAGTAAAATTTTAAGAGCAGAAGTAGTAATAGAAGTACCCCCGAAAATTTGAACTTAATACCCTCAGTCGTTCTTGGTATATTGCTGAGTTGTCTTATTGGCAACCAGAATACAAACAGTATGTATTGATTTAATTTTAAAGCAACATTTAGTTTTTAAGCATATTACATAACCGTAGGGGGTTGACCTACCCAATAACCCTAAAGATATAGTTATTAGACAATTGCTGAGACATATGCTGAACAAAATGGCTGTCTTAAAATTTTGATTGGAAGTGTCTTAAAGATTATGAGCTAAAGAGGAGGACTGATTGCCCTCCAATCACTTTTGACTCTTAAGAGGGCACTAGAACTTTTAATTTTCAATCAAATTAGTTTCTTTAAAATCTCAATGATACTACAAGCTATGACAGAACAGAGATGCCTAGGTCCTCATGCGCCCTATAGTGCTTAATTGAAACTCCTCCTAAGCATTCCCTAAAAGTTTCAACTTAATGCCACTAGTGTCGTTAGTTACAGTAATCGTAGAAGCAGTATTAAATAAATACACATAGTGTCTTCTGGCTAGCTCAAAATCCACAACCAATGAAGGCATGAAGGTGAAATTTACAGAGAATTTTTTTCTTGTACGGATGACAGCCTGCCATCCATATGCAGGTTGTCAAAAGGGCATATCAGCAGTATCTTAGGAACAGTTTCGTGTATGAAATTAAAACTTACAACGCTTGCTGTGGGCTATGTTGAACTAACCAAAAGACAATACTGCATCATCACACTAATGCTTCTACTCCTACAACTACTGCTAATATTACTGTTACCGCTACTACTACTACTGATACTAAAGCTAACACTACTACTATTAACTGTACTTCTACGGCTACTACTATATTTACTGGTGCTACTTTTTTTTTTTTATTTACAAACGGGTTACAATAAATAAATAAATAAACATCTCATTTAAAAAAACACAATCCAATGCATTACTGCATGCCGGACAAAACCCGAAAAAAAAAAGAAAAACACTTTAAAAAATATATATAATATTTTCTATTACTATCATTTATTTCCTCGGACCCTAATATAACCCAAAAAGGGTCCAACCCAAAAACAAATAAATATCTTCTCTCGCCTCCCTCTCCCACCCCTCCAACAAAAAAGTGGGAACTTGAGAATCATCCACGCAAACAACGCAACACAACCCACAACATTCACAAAAAGAGAGGAGAAAAAAAAATAAATAAAAAAAGGGAAATAAATCACTCATCCATTCAAAACCCAAACAATCATCTCACCAACAACATTCAACCAATCATTCTCTACACACAACCACTAAAATCTTCCATATTGATAAAAACAGCTTACTCTGAGGGAATTTCGAAATTCATCCAGATCTGTCTTATTTTTTACCTCCTCGGGAAGTTTGTTCCAGACAGCCGGGCCATAAAAACGGATAGAAAATGTAGACCTTGTTGTTACAGGGAACGGGGTTCGTATTGAATGGGCATTTCTTGTCTCATACCTGTGTTTAGCTTCGGTAAATGCAATCGAGAAACATGCAGGTAGCAGGTTATTAAAACTTTTAAACATGAATAATGCCGTGTAAAACTTAACTAGGCCAAAAAGTGGCATAATCTTAATACCGTCGTATTGCCTTCGAACCGAATCAGAACCTCGCATTCCAGATAAAACACGAACAGCATTATTTTGTAGAACCCTCAGTGGCAGTAGATAAGTAATAAATGTCGCTGACCAAACACTTACACAATATAACAAATACGGATGAACCAGCGAGAAATACAGCATTCTTAAAATTTTAGGAGGGAAAAAATGTTTCAGTTTCCGCAGCATTCCAATATTCCTGGCAATTTTTGTACACAGTGATTCAATATGAGGTTTAAACATAAGACACTCGTCAACTTGGACACCAAGATATTGAACATAACTATGTCTCTGGAGATATCCACTTTCTAGTTGAATACCATGGATCCAAGGATAATAATTAGTACTTCTTCCATATAGAATAAATTTACTTTTACTATGATTCAAACATAATTTATTTACACGCATCCATCTTTCAATACAACTCATTCCTGTATTTAAAAGCAGAAATAAATCTGCCTCAGTCACAGCTTCCACAGAAAACTGTGTGTCATCAGCGAAGCTAGGCAATATCATCTTTCACCTTCTAGCTGCAGGTCCCACATGACTAAATATCCTTTTAAGACGAGCATTCAAATCATTAATATAGATTAAAAACAACAAGGGTCCAAGCACAGAACCCTGTGGTACTCCACATCTCACATTCATATAATCAGAATGAACACTCCCAACCCCAACACACTGTTTCCTTCCACTCAAAAAAGACAAAATCAAACTATGAAAATTACCACGAATACCGGCATGCTCTAATTTTGATAATAATACACTATGGTCAACAGAGTCGAATGCTTTCATAATGTCCAGAAATATAGACGCAACTTTCAACCCCGCATCCAACGAATCATTGACAAATGTTGTTAAAAAAAGCAAAGCTTGCTCTGTTGACATCCCATGACGAAATCCGAACTGAGTAGGGTGAAAATAAGAATTTTTATTTAAAAAATCCACCATTCTTACATAAATCAGTTTTTCAAACAGACGCGATATTATTGGGAACATTGATATTGGTCTGTAATTATTCATATCATTCTTATCACCACTCTTAAACAGGGGTACCACATGAGCACTTTTCAAACAATCCGGGTAAACTCCACTCTTAAAACATGAATTAATCAAATACAACAAATGACCTGAAATAATAGAGAAAACTGAACGAAGAATTCTAACACTGAAAAAATCCGACCCAGCTGCTGAATTCTTCATTGACTTCACCGTCGTCTCAAGCTCTGCAAGAGTCACTGGTCTTAAGAATATAGAGACTTCAGCTGCCTCATCGAGAAAATCATTATAAGAGCCATCACTGGGTGACTGCGCAACACTATCAGATACACTCTTACCAATATCTGTAAAATGTGCACACATTATATTAGCAACTTGATTATCCGAGTGAGCATCAGGAATGTCAGGGATAGTCGGGGCAGCACGAGGGTTCACTACCAACTTGATGATTCTCCACGTTTTCGCAGGATTGCCTTCTGCTTCTTTAAATTTATTTACAAAGTAGAGCTTTTTAGCCTGTCTTAGAAGGGTGTTAAGATTTCTATTATAACTTTTGTAAATATCTTTATCTGATTGAGATCCAGTTTTAGTAGACCTTTCATAGAGCTCTTGTCTTTTATCAATCGCTTTAAGTAGCGCTTTCGATATCCATGGTTTCTTTGCAACATCATAAAGTTTACGCTTTTGTTTGAACTCTAGACTTTCATATAACATCTGAATCAGTTTATCATACCATTTACCAAATTTATCATTACCACAATCAGTACCATCAAGGCATTCAAATGACTCATTCGTAAGTTTAGTCCTATATTTATATATAGCTTTCTTATCAATTATAGGCTGTTTAACTCCATTCATACCACCTCCTTGACGACAACAACTAATAGCTGCACGGATCACAATAGCACAGTGATCGGAAACGTCGTTCACTAACACTCGCGACAAGTCGCCGCTAACATTCAAAAACAGATTATCAATCACAGATGCAGAAGCTCCAGATATTCTAGTTGGAATATTAACAGAAGGGGAAAGACCATAACTATACATAAGATTAAAAAAACTTCTTGCCTTCGAATTCACATCTTGCACATTATTCAAATCAATATTAAAATCACCACTTATAAAGCAAGGCACTCGTGAATCCGGTATTTTATCCAACATATTATCCATCAGGTCCAAAAACTCATCCACATTTCCTGAAGGGGGCCTATAAACAACAACAAGAAATAACTTACGCCCAGACAATGAAACCTCTAACACCATTGATTCAAAAATCATTTCTCGATATACAGCAATATCCGGCCTTGGCTTAACATTATATCCATTTTTCACATAAATTGCAAGACCACCATGCTGTCTTTCCACTCGATTCCGAAGAAACAACCTATAGCCTGGTATATCCAATAATGAAGAGTTATGGTCGTTCAGCCAAGTTTCTGTCAAAGACATTACATCAGGCTCCAGCCTAGATGAAACTTCATTAATATAATTAAACGAACTATTTAAACCGCGACAATTCATACCATACATTTTAGCTCCTGCATAACTTTCCATTCATTCAATTCATTCAGACACACATATTTTGAATCAGCACACTCAACATTCATTCCACCCTCAACCTGGTCTTCATTCATGATACCCTCACTCATCTGTGAAAAATCAACACGACGACTCTCAAGTTCCCCCAATCTATCCAAATTTATCTCAACCATTATCAAACACCAAAGACGGGCAAGAGAATGAAGCGAGAGAAACAAAACCAATTAACTTACCCCCAATTTTCATTATACCATCAAGGTCCGAGGAAATAATGGGGCCATAACCAGGCACCAAAAACACAAAAACCTGAAACAAACAAAAAACAAAATTAAATAAACTAAAACAAAAACTAATAAACGGTAATAGCCTTATAAAAGGTCACATCTAAATCACTCTAAACTCATATAGCTAAGGGCTACTAGCCAAATATACATAACTGCAACATACGCAAGAAAAAAAAAATATATAACATTACTTAACAAAACGTCTCTCTTTTTACCATACATAACTCTTCCAAAAAAAAGAACCATCTTACATAAATAAATATACAAAAAAAAAGATATAAAGAGAGAGAGAGAAAAAAAAAAACAACATCAACATGCAGATTTCATAGCTTCATACCATCGCAATTTTTTAACTTCCCCGTTTTCACGAATACACAATACCGGAGGAACCACCGGAGGCACCCAACATTGGATCCCCCTTCCTTGCAAAATCTTCCTTTTCTCAAGCAGATCCCTCCTAATCAATCTAACTTCCTTGCTTACGTCATCACTCACAAAAACGGGTTTGCCAAAACCTAAGTCTTTTCCTTTCAGTTTCTTCGCATTACTCATAATAGCAAATCGACCTTGATATTCCGCAGTTTTAATCTTTACGAAATTGTCCGTAACTTTAACAACAGAAAAAGATGGAATATCCGAAGCAGGAATCCCGAGGCCATCAACTAGAACACGTTTGACAGTGCTTTCAGTATCTGCACTCGGTCCAGGCTTAACATTCCAAAGCAGAACATTATTCTTCTTATCCGTATTTTGAACCAACATCGACTGGTTCTTTAACAGGGCAACTTGAGTACAAAGTTCATTTATTATGACCTCTTGCGCATGCGTCTTATCAGTAAGTTTACCCACTTCATCATTAGTTTTGCTTGCATTAGCTTCAATAACCGCACACCGCGAACCAAGGTGATCGACTGATTTTTTTATAATCTCCATATCAGATTCTACGGCTTTCAGTGAGCACTTAATATCAGAAACATCTTTTTGTAATGTTTGTAACATTTCTAAAATCATGGAAATGTTACCAGCATTTGCCCTTTCGCATTCTCGCACAAGACTAACATCAAAAGTTGAGTCCATTCCTGAGACTTCATCACAAGGCCTTTTCTGGCCTGTCTTAACTGGAGTAGATTTGTAAATTTCTCCAGCTTCTTGGGATACATTTTGATCATCCTGTTTCAACTTCTTATTGTCATTATTTCCTTTATTCTTCTTCTTATTCCCCATTCTCGGCTAATAAAAAAATAAATAAAAAAAATCTGGCGCCTACCTCAATCGGAACCTTTTTTTTACCCACGCGATTCTAGCGTGCTGTACAACAGCCGTTAAAAGGCACGGCAAACACCAATCATCCAAGATCAGCTACGGTCCTAAAAAAATCCACACTTTTACTCCTGCATCAACCAGCTACGAAATTATCTGCATGACATCATCTATTCTACAATCAATTTGGCCAGCACTAGCCCCTACACAAATGTTAACATAATGAATGCATGATCGCAATTTTTATGCTTACACCTGAACTGTCCACTTTAATTAATTCTAAATTTAATCCGGCTTATGTGAGTGATCAAAAATATTCAATAGTAATATAGTTAATAAATAACAATCTTTTATTCCACTTGGTGCGAAACTTTTTTAATCACTGACAGTCACTATATTCCACCGTAATGTTTCTAAAGTTAATCCAGCTTAACATCATATAGATGTTCACAGGTCAAATACCAAATGAGAACTGACAACTAATAAACTAATAAACCTAATAAACTAATAAACTACTACTACAACTAATAAACCTAAGGGTATTAAGGCGAACATTTTGGGCAATAAGCATTGTTATGTGTTCTTTGGACTATTTTAAACAAAATTGCCATCGCAAAATTTCAATCAGATGCATTTGGTGAAAAGAGGGGTAGTTGGTTGGGGGGAGGGTGCTAATTGACCTCCATCTCTATTGACACTTAAAAGGGAACTAGAACTTCCAATTTCAACCAAATGAGCCACCTCTAAAGCTTGTGCAACCATCCCTTCCCTAAGAACCTTAAATACACCAGGGGCATAACTTACAACCCTCGTCCTCAGGCTATGGTGGTTTGTATAAACCTCAAAAACCTTTTTATATGATATTTTGGCTATTTTCTATAAATTACTGTCTCAAAATATATATGGGATACATCTAAGGAAAACACGACGTGTTTGTGTGTGTGTGTGGAGGGGGGGGGGGTTAGCTCCACTCCGATCACTTTGACTCTTAAATGGGCACTAGAACTTATGATTACCAATCCAACGAGTCCCCTCCAAAGCATATACGTCCACCCTTTTTATAGGAACCTTATATGCCCCAAGGACATAACTTACAACCCTTTCCCTGAGACTTGTGGGGGGAGGGGCTGTCTTCCTCACAGACATAATTTCCGAAATCTTCAACTACGATGAATAAAATTGTTATCTCCAAATTTTTATTCGAGGTGTTAAGACAAATGCTGAGCGTGGAGGGAGAGGGGGGGGGGTGTTTGCTCTCATATCACTTTGACTCTTGAAAAGGAACTATAACTTCCAATTTCAAATTAAATAAGTCCCATCTGATGTTTATACGACAGCCCATTGAATAAAAACCGTGTATGCCCTCATAAAATAAGTTACAACTCCATCCCCAGGGCGCTGGGGGGTTGTGTCATCCCTAGAGACCTTATTATATGTTCTTTGGACTATTTTGAAAAAAAATCGCTATCTCATAATTTCAATCAGATACATTTGGTGAAAAGCGGGGTTGTAGAAGAGGGGGGGGGCTAAATGCCGTCCATCACTTAGGACGCTTAAAAAGGAACTAGAACTTCCAATTTTCAACCAAATGAGCCTCTTTTAAAGTTAAACAACCATCCCTTCCATAAAAACCTTAAATATCCCCTGGGCATAATTTACAACCCTTGCCCCTAATCTCTGAGGTTTGTTTCAACCCCAAAAGCCTTGTTGTATGACATTTAGGCTATTTTTAATTGAATGGCTATCTTAAACTTTCTATTAGATGCAGTTCGGTACAATACGACGTGTGTGGGGGGAGGGGTAGCTGCCATCCCATCACTTCGACTCCTATGAGCCACCTTTAAAATTTATATGACCACACTTTCTATAAGAACCTTGTTTTCCCCCAGGCCATAACTTACAACTCTTGCCCTGAGGGCTGGAGGGATTTTTTTATCCTAAAAGACATAATTTCCAGACTTTTTAAAAACGTTGAACAAAATGGCTATCTCAAAATTTTGATTGGAAGCGTTTGGGAGATGATGGGTGTGGGGAAAAACCTTATATGCCCCCAGGGCATAACTTACAACCTTTGCCCTGGGGACTGTGGGGGGTTTTTCATCCTCGAAGACCTAATTTACAGAACTTTCAACTAAGTTGAACTAAATGGCCATCTCAAAATTTTGATTGGATGTGTTTGGGGAAATGACGGGCGTGAGAGGGGGTTAGTTGCCCTCCAATCACTTTCAGCGATTAAAAAGAGCACTAGCCCTTTCAATTACCAATCGAATGAGCCCTTTTTGAAGCTTCTACGACAACACTTCCTATAAACACCTTATATGCCCCAGGGCATACTTTCAGACCTTACAACCCTTGCCCTGAGGGCTTTGAGGCGATTGTCATCCTCAAAGACCTAATTTCGACTATTAAAAGGCACTAGTCCTTTCAATTTCCAATCCAATGAGCCCTTTTTGAAGTTTCTACGACAAAGCTTTCTACAAAAACCTTAGATGCCCTCAGGGTATAATTTAAAATACTTTCCCTGAGGGTTGTGGGGGAGTGTCCTCCTCAAAGACATAATTTACGGACTTTTCGACTACTTTGAACAAAATGCCTATGTAAAAATTTGGATTTGACGTGTTTGGGGAAATGACGGGCGTGAGAGGGGGTTAGTTGCCCTCCAATCACTTTCAGCGATTAAAAAGAGCACTAGCCCTTTCAATTACCAATCGAATGAGCCCTTTTTGAAGCTTCTACGACAACACTTCCTATAAACACCTTATATGCCCCAGGGCATACTTTCAGACCTTACAACCCTTGCCCTGAGGGCTTTGATGCGATTGTCATCCTCAAAGACCTAATTTCCAGGACTTTCAACTACGTTGAACAAAATGGCTGTCTCAAAATTTTGATTGGATGTGTTTGGGGAAGTGGTGGGCGTGAGAGGGGGTTAGTTGCCCTCCAATCACTTTCGACTATTAAAAAAGGCCCTAGCCCTTTCAATTTTCAATCACATGAGTCCTTTTAAAGTTTATACGACAACGCTTTCTACTAAAACCTTATATGCCCCCAGGGCATAACTTACAACCCTAGCCCTGAGTGCTGTGGGGGGAGTGTCATCCTCAAAGACATAATTTCTGGACCTTTTAACTACGTCGAACAAAATGGCTATCTCAAAATTTTGATCGGATGTCTTTGGGGAAATGGTGGACGTGGATGGGGTGTTATTTGCCCTCCAATCACTTTCGCCTATTAAAAATGGCACAAGCTCTTCCAATTTCTAATCGAATGAGGCCTTTTTGAAGTGTCAACGACAACTCCTTCGATGCAAAGTGCCCTGGTCTAAAAGATAAATAATACACTGTGCCAACATCGTTCTTTACTTAGGCAGTGTTATTGCGCTGCCTATGATATGGTTGTGTAAGCAGTGTTATTGCGCTGCCTATGATATGGTTGTGTAAGTTTTCAAGCAACTAATTGAAAAAATCTGACGTCAGTCCCACTTTCCTTAATACTTTAAAACTTTCTTCCGGACGAACCAACGACGTTGGCGTGATAAGGCACACTACAAATGACATATCTTTCTCGTCAATCCAATTAATGCATCTTCAAAATGAATTACTGAACTTTTCATAAAAGGCCTGTTACCCTCCATCACCACGATCAAGCGTGGTCCCACCAGACCTTGAGATCTTAAATCAAATATTGACCCCCCCCCCCAAATACGGTAGGAATAGGTTGTAAGAAAGGACTTAAGGAAAATTAAAACTTCATTGAAGGGTGTACAGAGTTAGGCTTGAAGTAGAGTAGGATGGAGGACGAGCTTGCGCAGATGTGTTGGGCGAGGCGTGAGGCGCAGATGTGCGAGGCGCCAGGGTGCTGCAGTGAGTTTTTAGTAGTAGTAAAGTAGTTTAAAAAGCATAAATTTTTGGTTTATTTTAAAGATGAAATTTTTTGTTTGTGGGGACATGAAGAAGAATCTTTCTCTTGAATCTTTCCTTTCATTGCTTAGCTCGATGTACTATAGAAATGTAGTTCCTTCCTATAGCAAAAAAAAATAAATTTTAAAGGCCTCAAATATATCTTATTTTCTTTTGAGACCAAAACTTAAAAGAAATATCCTAAGATCTTTCCTCCCACATGCTTTTTTTGGCTTCTTCATGGTCCATTACGTTAGAGTAACTTTCTTTTGTGGATAATTCACTTACTATTTCAGAAAACTTTTGGTTGCTTTCTATTTTTAACTGGGTTTGACTATCTTATCACTTCTTGGTCATTTTAAAGATGATATTTTTTATTTGTGGAAATATAAAGAAGAATTGTATTGTAAAAATTCAATTTAATAAAGAATCGGAGGTAAATTCTTTATTTTAGGAATTAAACATAACTAGCGCACAAATTTGAAAATCTAGCATGGATATTCCCTTCCTTAAGCGTTTTTCATGACATCTGCAATCCTTTTAACCTCAGTTCATTTTCAGTTTGACGTACTGTGTGACTTAATTTTGGATTCTTTAAGATTTTAATTTTAAATTCTTTAAACGGCGCCTTCCATTTCTGGATGGCCTGGTACGTAAGAGCAACATATATTTCGAGTTTAAAGAAAACCTACACATAGTCACAGGTACATGAATTATCCTCCTAATCATTCTCTTGCTCTAGAAAGAGGGGTAGTTACTTCTATGGATGACCAGGCATTACGTGTATGTTCACTATCTTTCCTCAATTCAGAGCTTGACCACCTCAGAGGTGTTTTATTTGGGGACAAGTATCTGATCAATTTAATAAATTTTGTGATTTAAAAGCATATTAATAGTTTAAAAGAAATAAACGGAGATAGTACAAATCAAATTTAAAATCAATTGATATTGGTGTCCCTTATACCCATGCCACATTATAGTCACACTTGTCGATAAAATCAAAATTACGCACGACTACAGCGCCAATTACGTTCGCCATTCGTAATTTCTCGAGTTGAACATTGTTCAACTTTCAAACATAAATTTCTTGACTGACCAATCAGAGTCAACGCTAAAGGCATACTTTTTGAAACTAGAAGAGATGGAAACTTAGAACAGTGGTTTTTCTATCTGGTAGAGGAATCTGGCAAAAGTTAAGAAGACTTAGCATTATTAAAGAACAGTTGGACACAAATTGCTGTTAGAGCAAACTCTTTAAACCAATTTCTTGCAATTTTAATTTTTTGCTTTTTAAATACAAGTGTGACGCTAAAATCAAGAAAATTGTCATATTATTCATGATATTTGGCTTTCTTTATCGATAGATGTGACTATGATGTGGCACGGGCATTACACAAATGAGTTCCAGACTACACTACCAGAGATCTAAAGAAAAAAAATGTGTGCACTAATAATAAACTCGGTAAAAATATTAGTTTTATTGGATGTTTAATACCTTCGATGCCAACAGAATTCCTTGCTCTTGCCGTCTGGTGCATCGGAAGATCTGAACAGCACCTTACGGATAGAATATCTAAGCACTGTATTTTTAATTTTTTTTTAATATTACTTTATCTAATAGCGCTGAACAAGAGGCAATGCCCTCAAAAAAAGGTAAAATAACCTGAAAATTTTGACTCAGGCCTCGCAGAACACATTTATGACCGCCCGCACCGTAATATTTTGTTTCACCAACCAGTTTCACTCGTAGGACAAAGGAGTGGCCCAACACTACAGAGAGGCTTTTGAGATTAATAAAAACCGAAATTTAGGTCTAGCTTTGAGCAGAAATACAGGTTACATAAGAACAAGTGACTCGTATTTTCTTTCCTCCAACAAGATACTGACAGTTTATTCAAAACTAAGTTTGAATCAGAAATACACGTTCACTTACCGGGCAAATGAAGGAATTTGCCAAACTCATTTTTCCCAAACCAATTCTGTCTCACTTTTGCATTCACTAAATGCCACGTGCTCCAAACCCCTTAGATCGAAAAGAGCTACCACAAAAGAAGCATAAAATTAAAATTAAAGAACAGGATTTTTAAATTAAAATTAATTTTTATTTAATTAAAATTAACATTTTTAATTAAATTAACATTATTTAATTAATTATAATTTCAGAATAAAATTAAAATTCATTTAAAAAATTAAAATTAAGAACCAAATTTTCATTAAAATTAAATTAATTAAAGTTTAAAATTAAAGAACATGAGATTGCTTACGTTTTAGCCACAGAGAGCTTTTTAGATATTGCTGGCAAATGTCCAGTAATTTAACCTCCTTGCCCTCAGAAAGTCTGAGCGTTGGAAGCAAGGCCGTATCCAGGGAGGCTTAGGAGGTTTGATACTCATATTCCTCAGGTCTTAATCCCGTAAATGCGTTCACTTAAGAATTTAATTTAAGAATTTTTTACCAATCTAGTCACTTACTAGTGACTGTAAGGTTTTTGCTAATCCAACGCTACGATCGCAACGCAGCTACAACTACAAGGCAACGAAGATTTTTTAATTCTTCTAACTTTGGATTTTATCTATTTGTTACTTTCACTGGTTTTCTGCATTGTTTGATTTTCAGATTTTTAACCCTTCCAATTTTTTTTTCTGTCGGCTTTTCGTGTTGTTTGGTTTTATCAGTTTGGTTCACATTTAATTCCATTCACATTAATTTTTGTTGACATTTAATTTGTTTGTACTAGTTTATCTAATAGCACTGAAGAAGAGAGACGATTACCCTTTCTTCACTTTCTTCGTCCCTTTCTTCGAATTCACTTTCTTCGTCCAATAATTTCGTTGGGAAAAACCCCATTCTTGGTCTTCATTTCTTTAGTTTTTTTTTAATCCCGTAGGGCATTCTACACCATATATTCCGAGTCGTTAAAACGAGGGGCAACACGTTTTAGAGCCTGATTGACGATTGACCTAAATAATGTTTCAAATCGTTTGATGCGTTCGGATTTTCAGATGTGATGAGTTTATATTAGACTAAATAACGGCCCAAATGTTGTAGTATGCCTACTCTTTTCTACACTATTTGTAGTTGTTTAGTTACAACGTTTAATTACAAAGTTTCTGAATTCCATAAAGTAAGAATTTTCTTAACATGTTTCCTCTCAACAGGCCTAATTTTACACTGATACCTTTATTAAAAAGAAAAGCAACCCACAATACTCTTCGACAACCCATTCGAAAGCTCTTTGTTGACCAATGAGTTTTCTAATGGTATTTTAAGTTCTGACAAATAGGCCTAACTTGAGAAAGGCTATACAGGATTAGTTCTTTATCTTTTCTATGAAATAAAATCCGAAGCAGGATCATAGAATATAGTTGTAGTCGACAAAATGACATTAATGTAAAGTCTTTTTTGAAAAAAAATGTTAATATTTGACAATAAATGCTCATTTGTGTAATGCCCGTGCCACATCATAGTCACATCTATCGATAAAGAAAGCCAAATATCATGAATAATATGACAATTTTCTTGATTTTAGCGTCACACTTATTTAGTATTGAATTAGAGTTCAATATTGAATTAGAGTTCATAGAGTTAACAGCTAAATAAGTTTCAATTCAGTCGGATAAAACACATGCTTAAAATCTCAACAGCTTAGCTTGCGTAAATAACAAGTTTGACCACTACTGTGTATTAGTGAATTGTTATAGCTGTGACGTCAGAATCTCTTAATTAGAGACATAGCGATCTATCATTCAACGAGTGAACTTAATTGACTAGTTATACCGGTCTTAGACTCTGTCATTTGGATACTGCTTGGATCTTGCCAGTAAGTCTGTATTTAATGAAATTCTAAATGAAAACATAAATCTCACCTGAGAGCGGATTTTATAGCTAAAGAAATATGTCGTCAGTCAGCCAGAAAACTTTTGATGATGCAATGAAGGCACTGGGAAAGAAACTAGATCTCATAATTAACCAACAAAAAGAGTTTGCTGTTACACTGTCCTCGATTTCGGATGAGGTTCAGACTTTGAAAAATGAATCGAAGTCTCGTGATGCGAAGATTGCTAGTCTAGAAGGCCAGCTTGAGGAGCAAAAGTCAAAGTTTGATACAATCGAAACGAAACTGCTGGAAATCGAAGTTAAAGACCGAAAACTCAACTTAATCATCTTCGGATTACCGAAAGAGAAAAACCAACAGTCAGTTCTCACGAATGTGTCTACGTTACTGACATCAAAAATGGAAATCACGGATAAAATCCGATTATCACAGTGCTACCGAGTGCCTCAGAAGTCAAATGTGTCTAGCCGTAAGCCGTACACCCCTCCAGTTTTTGTAACAGTGTCGACAGAAAAAGATATTCTATCAATCTTCAGTTCAATATCAAAGCTGAAAGGAACTGGGGTCCGGATTTGCACGGACTTGCCACCCAAATTAAACTCTATTAGAAACGAGTTACTGACTAAGGGTAAGGAAATGCGTGAGAATGGATCCGCTCAACTCACACGAGTGAAACAAAAAGGGGCTAAACTCTGGCTAGAGTATAAATCGGATTCTGATTCGCAGTGGGCAAAAGCATAAGAAATATTAAAGGCGACTAGTGTATGATGTTAGATCAATCCCGCTCTAGATTGATAATTGTTTCGTTTTTGTGTTTGAGATATGTTGATTTTTTATGTTGATGTGTTATTTAGGCTAGCTCGGTTCAAGTTTATTTTGATTATTTCTTCCCCAGTTATTTCTGTTCTACTTATACCTTCTCAACTTGGGTCTTCTCGAAGGATGATAAGCATAGTTGGTTTTCATGACTCGGCAGTGGTACGGGCTCCTTATCACGTGGGCTTACTGGCGCGGGGTGGGATCTTTCGACTATTACTTAGTTGACTTTAAAGTTTGCGGGTGCGGGGGGGACCGATAGACTGGTGGCTTTGGAGGGGAAACCCCTTAACCTATCTTTACTTTCTGAAACTTTTCATGTATTCGGTCAAAGAGAAAATAACACTTTTTCTAAAATAAAACCGTCATCGTACGTTTCTCCTGATGAAATAAACAGACTTGAAGATAATTCATTGCGAATGGGATTTGTGAATGTACAAGGACTCATGAGTTCTATTGATGAACTAACAAATTTATTGCCAGCAAATCAAATTGACATTTTGGGGATTTGTGAAACATTTATTAATGATAAGACACATTATAATGTGAAAATCCCGGGATATAAATTCGTTGATAAGAATCGTCTAGTCCATGAAAAAGGTGGTCTTGGGTTATTTTTGAATGATGGAGCGCAGTTTGAGCGACTGCCAGAACTGGAAAAATATAATGTTGAAAAAGTGTGTGAAATACTGGCGGTTGAATGTCGGCTTGGGACTAAAAAAATTCAAGTTTGTGTTGTGTATAAGCCCCCGTCGGCCCCAATACCGCTTTTTTTGCAATCTCTGGAGTCTTTACTAGCATCTTTGGATGATAAGGATGTTGTGGTTATGGGGGATTTTAATATAAATCTACTAGAATTTAATGAAAATACCCATACAACAGAATTTATTACATTAATGTCATCGAATTCCCTAATTCCTTCGTGTACAATTCCAACGCGTGTTGCATCGACTAGTGCAACTCTCATTGACAACATATTTTTAACAACACCAGCCACGTCTTCACAGGTTGTTCTGACGGATTTTTCTGATCATTTTTTTTTAATTTCTGATGTGAGATACCAGATTCATAAAATAAAATCACCAGAAACAGCAACCCGGATTATTAATAAAAAAAATCTAGTATGTTTAAAGGATAAACTGAATTTAACTGATTGGTCTCCTGTATTTAATGCTGATGAAATAAACTCTGCGACGGATTATTTTTTAGAGGGATTTCATGCTGCACTTGATGAGTCGTGCCCAAGAGTAAAAAAAAGAAAACAGAAATATAATCAACCCATCCAACCATGGATATCGCCAGCCCTTTTGACATCAATAAAACATAAAAACAATCTCTATAAAACTTTAATATCTTTCGAAAGTGAAGAAAATAGAAGAACCTTCAAAACTTATAAAAACCTACTTTCAAAAATAATACGCAATGCTAAAATGAAATTTTATTTCGATTCTTTTAATGAAGTAAGTAAGTCCCCAAAGAAAACTTGGGAACTAATCAACTCATGTTTAAATCGATCGCGGACGTCTTCTTCACCATCAAAAATACGGGATGCCCATGGTAATACAATTGAAAGGGAACTAGAAATGGCAAATTATATAAATTTTCATTTCGTGTCAATCGGGCAGTCAATAGCTAATAAGCTCCAACATAATATGTCCCATGGGCAATGTAATTATCCTAAGTACCTAGGAAGTCCTTCTGAGAATTCTATGTTTGTAACTCCGGTAACACAAGAAGAGCTTGCTAAGGTTGTTAAGCTTTTAAATAATGGAAATTCCCCGGGGATTGATGAGTCGTCGACCAATATTGTTAAAGCCATTTTTCCTAGTATTAATAAAGTTATGTGTCATTTAATAAATCTGTCATTTAGATCTGGAACTTTTCCGGATTCTTTTAAAAAAGCGAAAGTGTTACCACTATATAAAAGTGGTGACCGGACTAATTGCTCAAATTATAGACCCATTTCTATTCTTTCGGGTTTTTCTAAAGTAATGGAGCGTTGTTTTTATAATCGAATGTATAATTTTCTCTGTTCAAAAGATTATTTTTCAAAAACTCAATATGGATTTAGAAAAGAGCATAGTACGCAGGATGCTATATTAACTATGGTACAATTTATTCACGAGTGTCTGGACAAAAAATGGATCCCGGCGAGTATATTTTTGGACCTTGAGAAGGCCTTTGATTCGTTAAGCCATGAAATATTGTTGTATAAATTAAACCACGGTGGAATACGAGGACCAGCGCACGATTTTATCGCATCTTACCTAAGTCGTCGCTCCCAAGTGACTATGATCAACGGCACAGTTTCGGATCCATGTCTGTTGTCAAATATTGGTGTCCCGCAAGGCTCAATCCTGGGACCACTGCTTTTTTTAATATATATAAATGACCTTCCATCAGCGACAGAAAACCTTGGTCTGAATGTTCTTTTCGCTGATGATACCGGATCATCACTTACTGGATATTCGGAAGAGGATCTCAATGAGAAGCTGCAAATCGTATTTTCACAACTTCTTGTATGGCTAAAAGCTAATCGTTTGTCACTTAATGCATCAAAAACCAAATTTATCATTTATAGTAGAATTGGGCAGAATGCTCAAGGAATTTCAACTATATTTGATCATGCTACAAATATTCAAATTCAAAGGGTTACTTCGTTCCGGTATCTGGGTATTATTATTGATGAAAATCTGTCATATAAAGAACATTGTAATAGATTACGGGTTAAAGTTGCTCAGGGGGTTGGTATAATGCGAAGGTTTCAGCATTTATTTCCATATGAAATCCTACGTCTAATTTATTTTGCGTTGGTTCATTCCCATCTTACGTATTGTCCTCTGATATATTTGGCAACATTCAGATGTCATGTGAAACCGATACAAATTCTTCAAAACCGGGCTCTTCTAATTTTAAAGAAATATTTACCATCACCGTCTTCGTATCCTAATAAGAGTAAAACTGAAACTCTATATCTTCTAACTAATATTTTGCCTGTTTCACAGATATTCACCCTCAATTCTTTTTTATTTAAGGTAAAATATGACCGGTCGGAACTACCTACGTACTTTCGTTCGAATAATTTTTTCCCTGTGCAACATGCCCATTCTTATGAAACCCGACATAAATGGAACATTCAGCACCTAAAATTAAGCACAGAGAGATCACGGTTCTCGCCCTTATTTTCAATCACGGGTTCATGGTGTCTTCATCTACCATTTATTGATTGCAGCAAATCTCTTCCAAATATAAAAAAGCAACTTCATTCTATCCTTATAAATAATTTTAAGAATTAATAATATATTGAAAATCTGGGTACATTTGATATTATTGTTTTGTTGGTTGTTTTGCCCTGTGAGATGCCGGTTATCGGTTACCCTTATTCGCCCGTTGGTTTTTTTTTTTTTTTTTTTTTTTATTGGTATTTTCGGTTGATCTTTGCCCGGTGTCGGTGGGTTTGTGGGGTGGGTGTCCGTCTATTGGTGAGTCATGGAATAACTCTTATTTATTATTTTGTTGTTAAACAGGTTTATTCCGTTTAATGTACCGGGTTTTTGTCATTCGACCTTGTGTCTCCGGCGTTTACCCTGTATTTATGTCTATTTTGTACAGATATTTTAAAATTAAACCTTGAACCTTGAACCTTGAACACTTGTATTTAAAAAGCAAAAAATTAAAATTGCAAGAAATTAGTTGAAAGAGTTTGCTCTAACAGCAATTTGTGTCCAACTGTTCTTTAATAATGCTAAGTCTTCTTAACTTTTGCCAGATTCCTCTACCAGATAGAAAAACCACTGTTCTAAGTTTCCATCTCTTCTAGTTTCAAAAAGTATGCCTTTAGCGTTGACTCTGATTGGTCAGTCAAGAAATTTATGTTTGAAAGTTGAACAATGTTCAACTCGAGAAATTACGAACGGCGAACGTAATTGGCGCTGTAGTCGTGCGTAATTTTGATTTTATCGACAAGTGTGACTATAATGTGGCATGGGTATAAGGGACACCAAGATCAACTGATTTTAAATTTGATTTGTACTATCTCCGTTTATTTCTTTTAAACTATTAATATGCTTTTCAATCACAAAATTTATTAAATTGATCAGATACTAGTCCCCAAATAAAACACCTCTGAGGTGGTCAAGCTCTGAATTGAGGAAAGATAGTGAACATACACGTAATGCCTGGTCATCCATAGAAGTAACTACCCATCTTTCTAGAGCAAGAGAATGATTAGGAGGATAATTCATGTACCTGTGACTATGTGTAGGTTTTCTTTAAACTCGAAATATATGTTGCTCTTATGTACCAGGCCATCCAGAAATGGAAGGCGCCGTTTAAAGAATTTAAAATTAAAATCTTAAAGAATGCAAAATTAAGTCACACAGTACGTCAAACTGAAAATGAACTGAGGTTAAAAGCATTGCAGATGTCATGAAAAACCAACAGTGGTTTACCATGACGACCTATCCTGAATTCTATGACTGTGACTTACTTAGACTTAGGTCCTCCTACACCTGGGGACACATAGAGCACCAACAGGGGTTTACCATGACGACCTATCCTGAATTCTATGACTGTAACTTACTTGGACTTAGGTCCTCCTACATCTGGGGACACATAGAGCACCAACAGGGGTTTACCATAACGACCTATCCTGAATTCTATGACTGTGACTTACTTAGACTTAGGTCCTCCTACACCTGGGGACACATAGAGCACCAACAGTGGTTTACCATGACGACCTATCCTGAATTCTATGACTGTGACTTACTTGGACTTAGTTCCTCCTACATCTGGGGACACATAGAGCACCAACAGGGGTTTACCATGACGACCTATCCTGAATTCTATGACTGTGACTTACTTAGACTTAGGTCCTCCTGCACCTGGGGACACATAGAGCACCAACAGTGGTTAACCATGACGACCTATCCTGAATTCTATGACTGTGACTTACTTAGACTTAGGTTATTCTACACCTGGGGACACATAGAGCACCAACAGTGGTTTACCATGAAGACCTATCCTGAATTCTATGACTGTGACTTACTTAGACTTAGGTCCTTCTACACCTGGGGACACATAGAGCACCAACAGTGGTTTACCATGAAGACCTATCCTGACTTCTATGACTGTGACTTACTTAGACTTAGGTCCTTCTACACCTGGGGACACATAGAGCACCAACAGGGGTTTACCATGACGACCTATCTTGAATTCTATGACTTTAAATTACTTAGACTTGGGTCCTCCTACACCTGGGGACAAATAGAGCACCAACAGGGGTTTACCATGACGACCTATCCAGAATTCTATGACTTTGACTTACTTAGACTTAGGTCCTCGTACACCTGGGGACACATAGGGCACCAACAGTGGTTTACCATGACGACCTATCCTGAATTCTATGACTGTGACTTACTTAGACTTAGGTCCTCCTACACCTGGGGACACATAGAGCACCAACAGTGGTTTACCATGACGCTCTATCCTGAATTATATGACTGTGACTTACTTAGACTTAGGTCCTCGTACACCTGGGGACCCATAGGGCACCAACAGTGGTTTACCATGACGACCTATCCTGAATTTTGTGACTGTGACTTACTTAGACTTAGGTCCTCCTACACCTGGGGACACATAGAGCACCAACATTGGTTTACCATGACGACCTATCCTGAATTATATGACTGTGACTTACTTCGACTTAGGACCTCCTGCACCTGGGGACACATAGAGCACCAACAGTGGTTTACCATGGCGACCTATCCTGAATTCTATGACTGTGACTTACTTAGACTTAGGTCCTCCTACACCTGGGGGCACATAGAGCACCAACAGGGGTTTACCATGACGACCTATTCTGAATTCTATGACTGTGACTTACTTAGACTTAGGTCCTCCTACACCTGGGGACACATAGAGCCCCAACAGTGGTTTACCATGACGACCTGTCCTAAATTCTATGACTGTGACTTACTTAGACTTAGGTCCTCCTACACCTGGGGACACATAGAGCACCAACAGTGGTTTACCATGACGACAAATCCTGAATTCTATGACTGTAACTTACTTGGACTTAGGTCCTCCTAAACCTGGGGACACATAGAGCACCAACAGGAGTTTACAATGACTACCTATCCTGAATTCTATGACTGTGACTTACTTAGACTTAGGTCCTCGTAAACCTGGGGACACATAGGGCACCAACAGTGGTTTACCATGACGACCTATCCTGAATTCTATGACTGTGACTTACTTAGACTTAGGTCCTCCTACACCTGGGGACACATAGAGCACCAACAGTGGTTTACCATGACGACCTATCCTGAATTCTATGACTGTGACTTACTTAGACTTAGGTCCTCCTACACCTGGGGACACATAGAGCACCAAGAGTGGTTTACCATGACGACCTATCCTGAATTCTATGACTGTGACATACTTAGACTTAGGTCCATCTACACCTGGGGACACATAGAGCACCAACAGTGGTTTACCATGACGACCTATCCTGAATTCTATGACTGTGACTTACTTAAACTTAGGTCCTCCTTCACCTGGGGACATATAGAGCACCAACAGTGGTTTACCATGACGACCTATACTGAATTCTATGACTGTAACTTACTTGGACTTAGGTCCTCCTACATCTGGGGAAACATAGAGCACCAACAGGGGTTTACCAAGACGACCTATCCTGAATTCTATGACTGTGACTTACTTAGACTTAGGTCCTCCTACACCTGGGGACACATAGAGCACCAACAGTGGTTTACCATGACGACCAATCCTGAATTGTATGACTGTGACTTACTTAGACTTAGGTCCTCCTACACCTGGGGACACATAGAGCACCAACAGGGGTTTACCATGACGACCTATTCTGAATTCTATGACAGTGACTTACTTAGACTTAGGTCCTCCTACACCTGGGGACACATAGAGCACCAACAGTGGTTTACCATGACGACCTATCCTGAATTCTATGACTGTAACTTACTTGGACTTAGGTCCTCCTACATCTGGGGACACAGAGAGCACCAACAGGGGTTTACCATGACGACCTATCCTGAATTCTATGACTGTGACTTACTTAGACTTAGGTCCTCCTGCACCTGGGGACACATAGACCACCAACAGTGGTTTACCATGACGACCTATCCTGAATTCTATGACTGTAACTTACATGGACTTAGGTCCTCCTACATCTGGGGACACAGAGAGCACCAACAGGGGTTTACCATGACGACCTATCCTGAATTCTATGACTGTGACTTACTTAGACTTAGGTCCTTCTACACCTGGGACACATAGAGCACCAAAAGTGGTTTACCATGACGACCTATCCTGAATTCTATGACTGTGACTTACTTAGACTTAGGTCCTCCTACACCTGGGGACACATAGAGCACCAACAGGGGTTTACCATGACGACCTATCTTAAATTCTATGACTGTAAATTACTTAGACTTAGGTCCTCCTACACCTGGGGACAAATAGAGCACCAACAGGGGTTTACCATGACGACCTATCCAGAATTCTATGACTTTGACTTACTTAGACTTAGGTCCTCGTACACCTGGGGACACATACGGCACCAACAGTGGTTTACCATGACGACCTATCCTGAATTCTATGACTGTGACTTACTTAGACTTAGGTCTTCCTACACCTGGGGACACATAGAGCACCAACAGTGGTTTACCATGACGCTCTATCCTGAATTATATGACTGTGACTTACTTAGACTTAGGTCCTCCTGCACCTGGGGACACATAGAGCACCAACAGTGGTTTACCATGACGACCTATCCTTAATTCTATGACTGTGACTTACTTAGACTTAGGTCCTCTTGCACCTGGGGACACATAGAGCACCAACAGTGGTTTACCATGACGACCTATCCTGAATTCTATGACTGTGACTTACTTAGACTTAGGTCCTCCTACACCTGGGGACACATAGAGCACCAACAGGGGTTTACCATGACGACCTATTCTGAATTCTATGACTGTGACTTACTTAGACTTAGGTCCTCCTACACCTGGGGACACATAGAGCCCCAACAGTGGTTTACCATGACGACCTGTCCTGAATTCTATGACTGTGACTTACTTAGACTTAGGTCCTCCTACACCTGGGGACACATAGAGCCCCAACAGTGGTTTACCATGACGACAAATCCTGAATTCTATGACTGTAACTTACTTGGACTTAGGTCCTCCTAAACCTGGGGACACATAGAACACCAACAGGAGTTTACAATGACGACCTATCCTGAATTCTATGACTCTGACTTACTTAGACTTAGGTCCTCGCAAACCTGGGGACACATAGGGCACCAACAGTGGTTTACCATGACGACCTATCCTGAATTCTATGACTGTGACTTACTTAGACTTAGGTCCTCCTACACCTGGGGACACATAGAGCTCCAACAGTGGTTTACCATGACGACCTATCCTTAATTATATGACTGTGACTTACTTAGACTTAGGTCCTCCTACACCTGGGGACACATAGAGCACCAACAGTGGTTTACCATGACGACCTATCCTGAATTCTATGACTGTGACTTACTTAGACTTAGGTCCATCTACACCTGGGGACACATAGAGCACCAACAGTGGTTTACCATGACGACCTATCCTGAATTCTATGACTGTGACTTACTTAGACTTAGGTCCTCCTACACCTGGGGACACATAGAGCACCAACAGTGGTTTACCATGACGACCTATCCTGAATTCTATGACTGTAACTTACTTGGACTTAGGTCCTCCTACATCTGGGGAAACATAGAGCACCAACAGGGGTTTACCAAGACGACCTATCCTGAATTCTATGACTCTGACTTACTTAGACTTAGGTCCACCTACACCTGGGGACACATAGAGCACCAACAGTGGTTTACCATGACGACCAATCCTGAATTTTATGACTGTGACTTACTTAGACTTAGGTCCTCCTACACCTGGGGACACATAGAGCACCAACAGGGGTTTACCATGACGACCTATTCTGAATTCTATGACAGTGACTTACTTAGACTTAGGTCCTCCTAAACCTGGGGACACATAGAGCACCAACAGTGGTTTACCATGACGACCTATCCTGAATTCTATGACTGTGACTTACTTAGACTTAGGTCCTCCTACACCTGGGGACACATAGAGCACCAACAGTGGTTTACCATGACGACCTATCCTGAATTCTATGACTGTAACTTACTTGGACTTAGGTCCTCCTACATCTGGGGACACAGAGAGCACCAACAGGGGTTTACCATGACGACCTATCCTGAATTCTATGACTGTGACTTACTTAGACTTAGGTCCTCCTGCACCTGGGGACACATAGAGCACCAACAGTGGTTTACCATGACGACCTATCCTGGATTCTATGACTGTGACTTACTTAGACTTAGGTCCTCCTACACCTGGGGAAACATAGAGCACCAACAGTGGTTTACCATGACGACCTATCCTGAATTCTATGACTGTGACTTACTTAGACTTAGGTCCTTCTACACCTGGGGACACATAGAGCACCAACAGTGGTTTACCATGACGACCTATCCTGAATTCTATGACTGTGACTTACTTAGACTTAGGTCCTCCTACACCTGGGGACACATAGAGCACCAACAGGGGTTTACCATGACGACCTATCTTAAATTCTATGACTGTAAATTACTTAGACTTAGGTCCTCCTACACCTGGGGACAAATAGAGCACCAACAGGGGTTTACCATGACGACCTATCCAGAATTCTATGACTTTGACTTAGACTTAGGTCCTCGTACACCTGGGGACACATACGGCACCAACAGTGGTTTACCATGACAACCTATCCTGAATTCTATGACTGTGGCTTACTTAGACTTAGGTCCTCCTACACCTGGGGACACATAGAGCACCAACAGGGGTTTACCATGACGACCTATCCAGAATTCTATGACTTTGACTTACTTAGACTTAGGTCCTCGTACACCTGGGGACACATAGGGCACCAACAGTGGTTTACCATGACGACCTATCCTGAATTCTATGACTGTGACTTACTTAGACTTAGGTCCTCCTACACCTGGGGACACATAGAGCACCAACAGTGGTTTACCATGACGCTCTATCCTGAATTATATGACTGTGACTTACTTAGACTTAGGTCCTCCTGCACCTGGGGACACATAGAGCACCAACAGTGGTTTACCATGACGACCTATCCTTAATTCTATGACTGTGACTTACTTAGACTTAGGTCCTCGTACACCTGGGGACACATAGGGCACCAACAGTGGTTTACCATGACGACCTATCCTGAATTTTGTGACTGTGACTTACTTAGACTTAGGTCCTCCTACACCTGGGGACACATAGAGCACCAACATTGGTTTACCATGACGACCTATCCTGAATTATATGACTGTGACTTACTTCGACTTAGGTCCTCCTGCACCTGGGGAAACATAGAGCACCAACAGTGGTTTACCATGACGACCTATCCTGAATTCTATGACTGTGACTTACTTAGACTTAGGTCCTTCTACACCTGGGGACACATAGAGCACAAACAGTGGTTTACCATGACGACCTATCCTGAATTCTATGACTGTGACTTACTTAGACTTAGGTCCTCCTACACGTGGGGACACATAGAGCACCAACAGGGGTTTACCATGACGACCTATCTTGAATTCTATGACTGTAAATTACTTAGACTTAGGTCCTCCTACACTTGGGGACACATAGAGCACCAACAGTGGTTTACCATGACGACCTATCCTGAATTCTATTACTGTGACTTACTTAGACTTAGGTCCTCCTACACCTGGGGACACATAGAGCACCAACAGTGGTTTACCATGACGACCTATCCTGAATTCTATGACTGTGACTTACTTAGACTTAGTTCCTCCTGCACCTGGGGACACATAGAGCACCAACAGCGGTTTACCATGACGACCTATCCTGAATTCTATGACTGTGACTTACTTAGACTTAGGTCCTCCTACACCTGGGGACACATAGAGCACCAACAGTGGTTTACCATGACGACCTATCCTGAATTCTATGACTGTGACTTACTTAGACTTAGGTCCTTCTACACCTGGGGACACATAGAGCACCAACAGTGGTTTACCATGACGACCTATCCTGAATTCTATGACTGTGACTTACTTAGAATTAGGTCCTCCTACACCTGGGGACACATAGAGCACCAACAGGGGTTTACCATGACGACCTATCTTGAATTCTATGACTGTAAATTACTTAGACTTAGGTCCTCCTGCACCTGGGGACACATAGAGCACCAAGAGTGGTTTACCAAGACGACCTATCCTTAATTCTATGACTGTGACTTACTTAGACTTAGGTCCTCCTACACCTGGGGACACATAGAGCACCAACAGTGGTTTACCATGACGCTCTATCCTGAATTATATGACTGTGACTTACTTAGACTTAGGTCCTCCTGCACCTGGGGAAACATAGAGCACCAACAGTGGTTTACCATGACGACCTATCCTTAATTCTATGACTGTGACTTCCTTAGACTTAGGTCCTCCTACACCTGGGGACACATAGAGCACCAACAGTGGTTTACCATGACGACCTATCCTGAATTCTATGACTGTGACTTACTTAGACTTAGGTCCTCCTACACCTGGGGACACATAGAGCACCAACAGGGGTTTACCATGACGACCTATCCTGAATTCTATGACTGTGACTTACTTAGACTTAGGTCTATCTACACCTGGGGACACATAGAGCACCAACAGTGGTTTACCATGACGACCTATCCTGAATTCTATGACTGTGACTTACTTAGACTTAGGTCCTCCTACACCTGGGGACACATAGAGCACCAACAGGGGTTTACCATGACGACCTATCCAGAATTTTATGACTTTGACTTACTTAGACTTAGGTCCTCGTACACCTGGGGACACATAGAGCACCAACAGTGGTTTACCATGACGACCTATCCTGAGTTATATGACTGTGACTTACTCAGACTTAGTTCCTCCTGCACCTGGGGACACATAGAGCACCAACAGGGGTTTACCATGACGACCTATCCTGAATTCTATGACTGTGACTTACTTAGACTTAGGTCCTCCTAAACCTGGGGACACATAGAGCACCAACAGTGGTTTACCATGACGACCTATCCTGAATTATATGACTATGACTTACTTAGACTTAGGTCGTCCTGCACCTGGGGACACATAGAGCACCAACAGTGGTTTACCATGACGACCTATCCTGAATTCTATGGCTGTGACTTACTTCGACTTAGGTCCTCCTGCACCTGGGGACACATAGAGCAACAACAGTGGTTTACCATGACGACCTATCCTGAATTCTATGACTGTGACTTACTTAGACTTAGGTCCTCCTACACCTGGGGACACATAGAGCACCAACAGGGGTTTACCATGACGACCTATTCTGAATTCTATGACTGTGACTTACTTAGACTTAGGTCCTCCTACACCTGGGGACACATAGAGCACCAACAGTGGTTTACCATGACGACCTATCCTGAATTCTATGACTGTGACTTACTTAGACTTAGGTCCTCCTAAACCTGGGGACACATAGAGCACCAACAGGGGTTTACCATGACGACCTATCTTGAATTCTATGACTGTAAATTACTTAGACTTAGGTCCTCCTACACCTGGGGACACATAGAGAACCAACAGGGGTTTACCATGACGACCTATCCAGAATTCTATGACTTTGACTTACTTACACTTAGGTCCTCCTACACCTGGGGACACATATAGCACCAACAGGGTTTACCATGACGACCTATCTTGAATTCTATGACTGTGAATTACTTAGACTTAGGTCCTTCTACACCTGGGGACACATAGAGCACCAACAGGGGTTTACCATGACAACCTATCCAGAATTCTATGACTTTGACTTACTTAGACTTAGGTCCACGTACGCCTGGGGACACATAGGGCACCAAAGTGGTTTATCATGACGACCTATCCTGAATTCTATGACTGTGACTTACTTAGACTTAGGTCCTCCTACACCTGGGGACACATAGAGCACCAACAGTGGTTTACCATGACGACCTATCCTGAATTATATGACTATGACTTACTTAGACTTAGGTCGTCCTGCACCTGGGGACACATAGAGCACCAACAGTGGTTTACCATGACGACCTATCCTGAATTCTATGACTGTGACTTACTTAGACTTAGGTCCTCCTGCACCTGGGGGCACATAGAGCACCAACAGGGGTTTACCATGACGACCTATCCTGAATTCTATGACTTTGACTTACATCGACTTAGGTCCTTCTACACCTGGGGACACATAGAGCACCAACAGTGGTTTACCATGACGACCTATCCTGAATTCTATGACTGTGACTTACTTAGACTTAGGTCCTCCTACACCTGGGGACACATAGAGCACCAACAGGGGTTTACCATGACGACCTATCTTGAATTCTATGACTGTAAATTACTTAGACTTAGGTCCTCCTGCACCTGGGGACACATAGAGCACCAAGAGTGGTTTACCATGACGACCTATCCTTAATTCTATTACTGTGACTTACTTAGACTTAGGTCCTCCTACACCTGGGGACACATAGAGCACCAACAGTGGTTTACCATGACGCTCTATCCTGAATTATATGACTGTGACTTACTTAGACTTAGGTCCTCCTGCACCTGGGGACACATAGAGCACCAACAGTGGTTTACCATGACGACCTATCCTTAATTCTATGACTGTGACTTCCTTAGACTTAGGTCCTCCTACACCTGGGGACACATAGAGCACCAACAGTGGTTTACCATGACGACCTATCCTGAATTCTATGACTGTGACTTACTTAGACTTAGGTCGTCCTACACCTGGGGACACTAAGAGCACCAACAGTGGTTTACCATGACGACCTATCCTGAATTCTATGACTGTGACTTACTTAGACTTAGGTCTATCTACACCTGGGGACACATAGAGCACCAACAGTGGTTTACCATGACGACCTATCCTGAATTCTATGACTGTGACTTACTTAGACTTAGGTCCTCCTACACCTGGGGACACATAGAGCACCAACAGGGGTTTACCATGACGACCTATCCAGAATTTTATGACTTTGACTTACTTAGACTTAGGTCCTCGTACACCTGGGGACACATAGAGCACCAACAGTGGTTTACCATGACGACCTATCCTGAATTATATGACTGTGACTTACTTAGACTTAGTTCCTCCTGCACCTGGGGACACATAGAGCACCAACAGGGGTTTACCATGACGACCTATCCTGAATTCTATGACTGTGACTTACTTAGACTTAGGTCCTCCTAAACCTGGGGACACATAGAGCACCAACAGTGGTTTACCATGACGACCTATCCTGAATTATATGACTATGACTTACTTAGACTTAGGTCGTCCTGCACCTGGGGACACATAGAGCACCAACAGTGGTTTACCATGACGACCTATCCTGAATTCTATGACTGTGACTTACTTAGACTTAGGTCCTCCTACACCTGGGGACACATAGAGCACCAACAGGGATTTACCATGACGACCGATCCTGAATTCTATGACTGTGACTTACTTCGACTTAGGTCCTCCTGCACCTGGGGACACATAGAGCAACAACAGTGGTTTACCATGACGACCTATCCTGAATTCTATGACTGTGACTTACTTAGACTTAGGTCCTCCTAAACCTGGGGACACATAGAGCACCAACAGGGGTTTACCATGACGACCTATCTTGAATTCTATGACTGTAAATTACTTAGACTTAGGTCCTCCTACACCTGGGGACACATAGAGCACCAACAGGGGTTTACCATGACGACCTATCCAGAATTCTATGACTTTGACTTACTTAGACTTAGGTCCTCCTACACCTGGGGACACATATAGCACCAACAGGGTTTACCATGACGACCTATCCTGAATTCTATGACTGTGAATTACTTAGACTTAGGTCCTTCTACACCTGGGGACACATAGAGCACCAACAAGGGTTTACCATGACGACCTATCCAGAATTCTATGACTTTGACTTACTTAGACTTAGGTCCACGTACGCCTGGGGACACATAGGGCACCAACAGTGGTTTATCATGACGACCTATCCTGAATTCTATGACTGTGACTTACTTAGACTTAGGTCCTCCTCCTACACCTGGGGACACATAGAGCACCAACAGTGGTTTACCATGACGACCTATCCTGAATTATATGACTATGACTTACTTAGACTTAGGTCGTCCTGCACCTGGGGACACATAGAGCACCAACAGTGGTTTACCATGACGACCTATCTTGAATTCTATGACTGTAAATTACTTAGACTTAGGTCCTCCTACACCTGGGGACACATAGAGCACCAACAGGGGTTTACCATGACGACCTATCCTGAATTCTATGACTGTGACTTACTTCGACTTAGGTCCTCCTGCACCTGGGGACACATAGAGCAGCAACAGTGGTTTACCATGACGAACTATCCTGAATTCTATGACTGTGACTTACTTAGACTTAGGTCCTCCTACACCTGGGGACACATAGAGCACCAACAGGGGTTTACCATGACGACCTATTCTGAATTCTATGACTGTGACTTACTTAGACTTAGGTCCTCCTACACCTGGGGACACATAGAGCACCAACAGTGGTTTACCATGACGACCTATCCTGAATTCTATGACTGTGACTTACTTAGACTTAGGTCCTCCTAAACCTGGGGACACATAGAGCACCAACAGGGGTTTACCATGACGACCTATCTTGAATTCTATGACTGTAAATTACTTAGACTTAGGTCCTCCTACACCTGGGGACACATAGAGCACCAACAGGGGTTTACCATGACAACCTATCCAGAATTCTATGACTTTGACTTACTTAGACTTAGGTCCTCCTACACCTGGGGACACATATAGCACCAACAGGGTTTACCATGACGACCTATCTTGAATTCTATGACTGTGAATTACTTAGACTTAGGTCCTTCTACACCTGGGGACACATAGAGCACCAACAGGGGTTTACCATGACGACCTATCCAGAATTCTATGACTTTGACTTACTTAGACTTGGGTCCACGTACGCATGGGGACACATAGGGCACCAACAGTGGCTTATCATGACGACCTATCCTGAATTCTATGACTGTGACTTACTTAGACTTAGGTCCTCCTACACCTGGGGACACATAGAGCACCAACAGTGGTTTACCATGACGACCTATCCTGAATTCTATGACTGTGACTTACTTAGACTTAGGTCCTCCTGCACCTGGGGACACATAGAGCACCAACAGGGGTTTACCATGACGACCTATCCTGAATTCTATGACTGTGACTTACTTAGACTTAGGTCCTCCTAAACCTGGGGACACATAGAGCACCAACAGTGGTTTACCATGACGACCTATCCTGAATTATATGACTATGACTTACTTAGACTTAGGTCCTCCTGCACCTGGGGACACATAGAGCACCAACAGTGGTTTACCATGACAACCTATCCTGAATTCTATGACTGTGGCTTACTTAGACTTAGGTCCTCCTACACCTGGGGACACATAGAGCACCAACAGGGGTTTACCATGACGACCTATCCAGAATTCTATGACTTTGACTTACTTAGACTTAGGTCCTCGTACACCTGGGGACACATAGGGCGCCAACAGTGGTTTACCATGACGACCTATCCTGAATTCTATGACTGTGACTTACTTAGACTTAGGTCCTCCTACACCTGGGGACACATAGAGCACCAACAGTGGTTTACCATGACGCTCTATCCTGAATTATATGACTGTGACTTACTTAGACTTAGGTCCTCCTGCACCTGGGGACACATAGAGCACCAGCAGTGGTTTACCATGACGACCTATCCTTAATTCTATGACTGTGACTTACTTAGACTTAGGTCCTCGTACACCTGGGGACACATAGGGCACCAACAGTGGTTTATCATGACGACCTATCCTGAATTTTGTGACTGTGACTTACTTAGACTTAGGTCCTCCTACACCTGGGGACACATAGAGCACCAACATTGGTTTACCAAAACGACCTATCCTGAATTATATGACTGTGACTTACTTCGACTTAGGTCCTCCTGCACCTGGGGACACATAGAGCACCAACAGTGGTTTACCATGACGACCTATCCTGAATTCTATGACTGTGACTTACTTAGACTTAGGTCCTCCTACTCCTGGGGGCACATAGAGCACCAACAGGGGTTTACCATGACGACCTATTCTGAATTCTATGACTGTGACTTACTTAGAAATAGGTCCTCCTACACCTGGGCACACATAGAGCCCCAACAGTGGTTTACCATGACGACCTGTCCTGAATTCTATGACAGTGACTTACTTAGACTTAGGTCCTCCTACACCTGGGGACACATAGAGCACCAACAGTGGTTTACCATGACGACAATCCTGAATTCTATGACTGTAACTTACTTGGACTTAGGTCCTCCTAAACCTGGGGACGCATAGAGCACCAACAGGAGTTTACCATGACGACCTATCCTGAATTCTATGACTGTGACTTACTTAGACTTAGTTTCTCGCAAACCTGGGGACACATAGGGCACCAACAGTGGTTTACCATGACGACCTCTCCTGAATTCTATGACTGTGACTTACTTAGACTTAGGTCCTCCTACACCTGGGGACACATAGAGCACCAACAGTGGTTTACCATGACGACCTATCCTGAATTCTATGACTGTGACTTACTTAGACTTAGGTCCTCCTACACCTGGGGACACATAGAGCACCAACAGTGGTTTACCATGACGACCTATCCTGAATTCTATGACTGTGACTTACTTAGACTTAGGTCCATCTACACCTGGGGACACATAGAGCACCAACAGTGGTTTACCATGACGACCTATCCTGAATACTATGACTGTGACTTACTTAGACTTAGGTCCTCCTACACCTGGGGTCACATAGAGCACCAACAGTGGTTTACCATGACGACCTATCCTAAATTCTATGACTGTAACTTACTTGGACTTAGGTCCTCCTACATCTGGGGAAACATAGAGCACCAACAGGGGTTTACCAAGACGACCTATCCTGAAATCTATGACTGTGACTTACTTAGACTTAGGTCCTCCTACACCTGGGGACACATAGAGCACCAACAGTGGTTTACCATGACGACCTATCCTGAATTCTATGACTGTGACTTACTTAGACTTAGGTCCTCCTACACCTGGGGACACATAGAGCACCAACAGGGGTTTACCATGACGACCTATTCTGAATTCTATGACAGTGACTTACTTAGACTTAGGTCCTCCTACACCTGGGGACACATAGAGCACCAACAGTGGTTTACCATGACGACCTATCCTGAATTCTATGACTGTGACTTACTTAGACTTAGGTCCTCCTACACCTGGGGACACATAGAGCACCAACAGTGGTTTACCATGACGACCTATCCTGAATTCTATGACTGTAACTAACTTGGACTTAGGTCCTCCTACATCTGGGGACACATAGAGCACCAACAGGGGTTTACCATGACGACCTATCCTGAATTCTATGACTGTGACTTACTTAGACTTAGGTCCTCCTGCACCTGGGGACACATAGAGCACCAACAGTGGTTTACCATGACGACCTATCCTGAATTCTATGACTGTGACTTACTTAGACTTAGGTCCTCCTACACCTGGGGACACATAGAGCACCCACATTGGTTTACCATGACGACCTATCCTGAATTCTATGACTGTGACTTACTTAGACTTAGGTCCATCTACACCTGGGGACACATAAAGCACCAACAGTGGTTTACCATGACGACCTATCCTAAATTCTATGACTGTGACTTACTTAGACTTAGGTTCTCGTACACCTGGGGACACATACGGCACCAACAGTGGTGTACCATGACGACCTATCCTGAATTCTATGACTGTGACTTACTTAGACTTAGGTCCTCCTACACCTGGGGACATATACACCAACAGTGGTTTACCATGACGCTCTATCCTGAATTATATGACTGTGACTTACTTAGACTTAGGTCCTCCTGCAACTGGGGACACATAGAGCACCAACAGGGGTTTACCATGACGACCTATCCTGAATTCTATGACTGTGACTTACTTAGACTTAGGTCCTCCTACACCTGGGGACACATAGAGCACCAACAGTGGTTTACCATGACGACCTATCCTGAATTTTATGACTGTGACTTACTTAGACTTAGGTCCTCCTACACCTGGGGACACATAGAGCACCAACAGTGGTTTACCATGACGACCTATCCTGAATTCTATGACTGTGACTTACTTAGACTTAGGTCCTCCTACACCTGGGGACACATAGAGCACTAACAGTGGTTTATCATGACGACCTATCCTGAATTCTATGACTGTGACTTACTTAAGACTTAGGTCCTCCTACACCTGGGGACACATAGAGCACCAACAGTGGTTTACCATGACGACCTATCCTGAATTCTATGACTGTGACTTACTTAGACTTAGGTCCTCCTACACCTGGGGACACATAGAGCACCAACAGGGGTTTACCATGACGACCTATCCTGAATTCTATGACTGTGACTTACTTAAGACTTAGGTCCTCCTACACCTGGGGACACATAGAGCACCAACAGGGGTTTACCATGACGACCTATCCTGAATTCTATGACTGTGACTTACTTAGACTTAGGTCCTCGTACACCTGGGGACACATAGGGCACCAACAGTGGTTTACCATGACGACCTATCCTGAATTTTGTGACTGTGACTCACTTAGACTTAGGTCCTCCTACACCTGGGGACAAATAGAGCACCAACATTGGTTTACCATGACGACCTATCCTGAATTATATGACTGTGACTTACTTCGACTTAGGTCCTCCTGCACCTGGGGACACATAGAGCACCAACAGTGGTTTACCATGACGACCTATCCTGAATTCTATGACTGTGACTTACTTAGACTTAGGTCCTCCTACACCTGGGAACACATAGAGCACCAACAGGGGTTTACCATGACGACCTATTCTGAATTCTATGACTGTGACTTACTTAGACTTAGGTCCTCCTACACCTGGGGACATATAGTTCACCAACAGTGGTTTACCATGACGACCTATCCTGAATTCTATGACTGTGACTTACTTGGACTTAGGTCCTCCTACATCTGGGGACACATAGAGCACCAACAGGGGTTTACCATGACGACCTATCCTGAATTCTATGACTGTGACTTACTTAGACTTAGGTCCTCCTACACCTGGGGACACATAGAGTACACACAGTGGTTTACCATGACGACCTATCCTGAATTCTATGACTGTGACTTACTTAGAGTTAGGTCCTCCTGCACCTGGGGACACATAGAGCACCAACAGTCGTTTACCATGACGACCTATGCTGAATTCTATGACTGTGACTTACTTAGACTTAGGTCCTCCTACAACTGGGGACACATAGAGTACACACAGTGGTTTACCATGACGACCTATCCTGAATTCTATGACTGTGACTTACTTAGACTTAGGTCCTCCTACACCTGGGGACACATAGAGCACCAACAGGGGTTTACCATGACGACCTATCCTGAATTCTATGACTGTAACTTACTTAGACTTAGGTCCTCCTGCACCTGGGGACACATAGAGCACCAACAGTGGTTTACCATGACGACCTATCCTGAATTCTATGACTGTGACTTACTTGGACTTAGGTCCTCCTACATCTGGGGACACATAGAGCACCAACAGGGGTTTACCATGACGACCTATCCTGAATTCTATGACTGTGACTTACTTAGACTTAGGTCCTCCTGCACCTGGGGACACATAGAGCACCAACAGTGCTTTACCATGACGGCTTATCCTGAATTCTATGACTGTGACTTACTTAGACTTAGGTCCTCCTACACCTGGGGACACATAGAGCACCAACAGTGGTTTACCATGACGACCTATCCTGAATTCTATGACTGTGACTTACTTAGACTTAGGTCCTCCTACACCTGGGGACACATAGAGCACCAACAGTGGTTTACCATGACGACCTATCCTGAATTCTATGACTGTAACTTACTTGGACTTAGGTCCTCCTACATCTGGGGACACATAGAGCACCAACAGTGGTTTACCATGACGACCTATCCTGAATTCTATGACTGTGACTTACTTAGACTTAGGTCCTTCTACACCTGGGGACACATAGAGCACAAACAGTGGTTTACCATGACGACCTATCCTGAATTCTATGACTGTGACTTACTTAGACTTAGGTCCTCCTACACCTGGGGACACATAGAGCACCAACAGGGGTTTACCATGACGACCTATCTTGAATTCTATGACTGTAAATTACTTAGACTTAGGTCCTCCTACACCTGGGGACACATAGAGCACCAACAGTGGTTTACCATGACGACCTATCCTGAATTCTATTACTGTGGCTTACTTAGACTTAGGTCCTCATACACCTGGGGACACATAGAGCACCAACAGTGGTTTACCATGACGACCTATCCTGAATTCTATGACTGTGACTTACTTAGACTTAGGTCCTCCTACACCTGGGGACACATAGAGCACCAACAGTTGTTTACCATGACGACCTATCCTGAATTCTATGACTGTGACTTACTTAGACTTAGGTCCTCCTACACCTGGGGACACATAGAGCACCAACAGTGGTTTACCATGACGCTCTATCCTGAATTATATGACTGTGACTTACTTAGACTTAGGTCCTCCTGCACCTGGGGACACATAGAGCACCAACAGTGGTTTACCATGACGACCTATCCTTAATTCTATGACTGTGACTTACTTAGACTTAGGTCCTCCTAAACCTGGGGACACATAGAGCACCAACAGGGGTTTACCATGACGACCTATCCTGAATTCTATGACTGTGACTTACTTAGACTTAGGTCCTCCTACACCTGGGGACACATAGAGCACCAACAGTGGTTTACCATGACGACCTATCCTGAATTCTATGACTGTGACTTACTTAGACTTAGGTCCTCCTACACCTGGAGACACATAGAGCACTAACAGTGGTTTATCATGACGACCTATCCTGAATTCTATGACTGTGACTTACTTAAGACTTAGGTCCTCCTACACCTGGGGACACATAGAGCACCAACAGTGGTTTACCATGACGACCTATCCTGAATTCTATGACTGTGACTTACTTAGACTTAGGTCCTCCTACACCTGGGGACACATAGAGCACCAACAGGGGTTTACCATGACGACCTATCCTGAATTCTATGACTGTGACTTACTTAAGACTTAGGTCCTCCTACACCTGGGGACACATAGAGCACCAACAGGGGTTTACCATGACGACCTATCCTGAATTCTATGACTGTGACTTACTTAGACTTAGGTCCTCGTACACCTGGGGACACATAGGGCACCAACAGTGGTTTACCATGACGACCTATCCTGAATTTTGTGACTGTGACTCACTTAGACTTAGGTCCTCCTACACCTGGGGACACATAGAGCACCAAAATTGGTTTACCATGACGACCTATCCTGAATTATATGACTGTGACTTACTTTGACTTAGGTCCTCCTGCACCTGGGGACACATAGAGCACCAACAGTGGTTTACCATGACGATCTATCCTGAATTCTATGACTGTGACTTACTGAGACTTAGGTCCTCCTACACCTGGGAACACATAGAGCACCAACAGGGGTTTACCATGACGACCTATTCTGAATTCTATGACTGTGACTTACTTACACTTAGGTCCTCCTACACCTGGGGACACATAGTTCACCAATAGTGGTTTACCATGACGACCTATCCTGAATTCTATGACTGTGACTTACTTAGACTTAGGTCCTCCTACACCTGGGAACACATAGAGCACCAACAGGGGTTTACCATGACGATTTATTCTGAATTCTATGACTGTGACTTACTTACACTTAGGTCCTCCTACACCTGGGGACACATAGTTCACCAATAGTGGTTTACCATGACGACCTATCCTGAATTCTATGACTGTGACTTACTTGGACTTAGGTCCTCCTACATCTGGGGACACATAGAGGACCAACAGGGGTTTACCATGACGACCTATCCTGAATTCTATGACTGTGACTTACTTAGACTTAGGTCCTCCTGCACCTGGGGACACATAGAGCACCAACAGTGGTTTACCATGACGACCTATCCTGAATTCTATGACTGTGACTTACTTAGACTTAGGTCCTCCTACACCTGGGGACACATAGAGTACACACAGTGGTTTACCATGACGACCTATCCTGAATTCTATGACTGTGACTTACTTAGACTTAGGTCCTCCTACACCTGGGGACACATAGAGCACCAACAGGGGTTTACCATGACGACCTATCCTGAATTCTATGACTGTGACTTACTTAGACTTAGGTCCTCCTGCACCTGGGGACACATAGAGCACCAACAGTGGTTTACCATGACGACCTATCCTGAATTCTATGACTGTGACTTACTTGGACTTAGGTCCTCCTACATCTGGGGACACATAGAGCACCAACAGGGGTTTACCATGACGACCTATCCTGAATTCTATGACTGTGACTTATTTAGACTTAGGTCCTCCTGCACCTGGGGACACATAGAGCACCAACAGTGGTTTACCATGACGACTTATCCTGAATTCTATGACTGTGACTTACTTAGACTTAGGTCCTCCTACACCTGGGGACACATAGAGCACCAACAGTGGTTTACCATGACGACCTATCCTGAATTCTATGACTGTGACTTACTTAGACTTAGGTCCTCCTACACCTGGGGACACATAGAGCACCAACAGTGGTTTACCATGACGACCTATCCTGAATTCTATGACTGTAACTTACTTGGACTTAGGTCCTCCTACATCTGGGGACACATAGAGCACCAACAGGGGTTTACCATGACGACCTATCCTGAATTCTATGACTGTGACTTACTTAAGACTTAGGTCCTCCTACACCTGGGGACACATAGAGCACCAGCAGGGGTTTACCATGACGACCTATCCTGAATTCTATGACTGTGACTTACTTAGACTTAGGTCCTCGTACACCTGGGGACACATAGGGCACCAACAGTGGTTTACCATGACGACCTATCCTGAATTTTGTGACTGTGACTCACTTAGACTTAGGTCCTCCTACACCTGGGGACACATAGAGCACCAACATTGGTTTACCATGACGACCTATCCTGAATTATATGACTGTGACTTACTTCGACTTAGGTCCTCCTGCACCTGGGGACACATAGAGCACCAACAGTGGTTTACCATGACGACCTATCCTGAATTCTATGACTGTGACTTACTTAGACTTGGGTCCTCCTACACCTGGGAACACATAGAGCACCAACAGGGGTTTACCATGACGACCTATTCTGAATTCTATGACTGTGACTTACTTAGACTTAGGTCCTCCTACACCTGGGGACACATAGTTCACCAACAGTGGTTTACCAGAACGACCTATCCTGAATTCTATGACTGTGACTTACTTGGACTTAGGTCCTCCTACATCTGGGGACACATAGAGCACCAACAGGGGTTTACCATGACGACCTATCCTGAATTCTATGACTGTGACTTACTTAGACTTAGGTCCTCCTACACCTGGGGACACATAGAGCACACACAGTGGTTTACCATGACGACCTATCCTGAATTCTATGACTGTGACTTACTTAGACTTAGGTCCTCCTACACCTGGGGACACATAGAGCACCAACAGGGGTTTACCATGACGACCTATCCTGAATTCTATGACTGTGACTTACTTAGAGTTAGGTCCTCCTGCACCTGGGGACACATAGAGCACCAACAGTGGTTTACCATGACGACCTATGCTGAATTCTATGACTGTGACTTACTTAGACTTAGGTCCTCCTACAACTGGGGACACATAGAGTACACACAGTGGTTTACCATGACGACCTATCCTGAATTCTATGACTGTGACTTACTTAGACTTAGGTCCTCCTACACCTGGGGACACATAGAGCACCAACAGGGGTTTACCATGACGACCTATCCTGAATTCTATGACTGTAACTTACTTAGACTTAGGTCCTCCTGCACCTGGGGACACATAGAGCACCAACAGTGGTTTACCATGACGACCTATCCTGAATTCTATGACTGTGACTTACTTGGACTTAGGTCCTCCTACATCTGGGGACACATAGAGCACCAACAGGGGTTTACCATGACGACCTATCCTGAATTCTATGACTGTGACTTACTTAGACTTAGGTCCTCCTGCACCTAAGGACACATAGAGCACCAACAGTGGTTTACCATGACGGCTTATCCTGAATTCTATGACTGTGACTTACTTAGACTTAGGTCCTCCTACACCTGGGGACACATAGAGCACCAACAGTGGTTTACCATGACGACCTATCCTGAATTCTATGACTGTGACTTACTTAGACTTAGGTCCTCCTACACCTGGGGACACATAGAGCACCAACAGTGGTTTACCATGACGACCTATCCTGAATTCTATGACTGTAACTTACTTGGACTTAGGTCCTCCTACATCTGGGGACACATAGAGCACCAACAGTGGTTTACCATGACGACCTATCCTGAATTCTATGACTGTGACTTACTTAGACTTAGGTCCTTCTACACCTGGGGACACATAGAGCACAAACAGTGGTTTACCATGACGACCTATCCTGAATTCTATGACTGTGACTTACTTAGACTTAGGTCCTCCTACACCTGGGGACACATAGAGCACCAACAGGGGTTTACCATGACGACCTATCTTGAATTCTATGACTGTAAATTACTTAGACTTAGGTCCTCCTACACCTGGGGACACATAGAGCACCAACAGTGGTTTACCATGACGACCTATCCTGAATTCTATTACTGTGGCTTACTTAGACTTAGGTCCTCCTACACCTGGGGACACATAGAGCACCAACAGTGGTTTACCATGACGACCTATCCTGAATTCTATGACTGTGACTTACTTAGACTTAGGTCCTCCTACACCTAGGGACACATAGAGCACCAACAGTTGTTTACCATGACGACCTATCCTGAATTCTATGACTGTGACTTACTTAGACTTAGGTCCTCCTACACCTGGGGACACATAGAGCACCAACAGTGGTTAACCATGACGCTCTATCCTGAATTATATGACTGTGACTTACTTAGACTTAGGTCCTCCTGCACCTGGGGACACATAGAGCACCAACAGTGGTTTACCATGACGACCTATCCTTAATTCTATGACTGTGACTTACTTAGACTTAGGTCCTCCTAAACCTGGGGACACATAGAGCACCAACAGGGGTTTACCATGACGACCTATCCTGAATTCTATGACTGTGACTTACTTAGACTTAGGTCCTCCTACACCTGGGGACACATAGAGCACCAACAGTGGTTTACCATGACGACCTATCCTGAATTCTATGACTGTGACTTACTTAGACTTAGGTCCTCCTACACCTGGAGACACATAGAGCACTAACAGTGGTTTATCATGACGACCTATCCTGAATTCTATGACTGTGACTTACTTCAGACTTAGGTCCTCCTACACCTGGGGACACATAGAGCGCCAACAGTGGTTTACCATGACGACCTATCCTGAATTCTATGACTGTGACTTACTTAGACTTAGGTCCTCCTACACCTGGGGACACATAGAGCACCAACAGGGGTTTACCATGACGACCTATCCTGAATTATATGACTGTGACTTACTTAAGACTTAGGTCCTCCTACACCTGGGGACACATAGAGCACCAACAGGGGTTTACCATGACGACCTATCCTGAATTCTATGACTGTGACTTACTTAGACTTAGGTCCTCGTACACCTGGGGACACATAGGGCACCAACAGTGGTTTACCATGACGACCTATCCTGAATTTTGTGACTGTGACTCACTTAGACTTAGGTCCTCCTACACCTGGGGACACATAGAGCACCAACATTGGTTTACCATGACGACCTATCCTGAATTATATGACTGTGACTTACTTCGACTTAGGTCCTCCTGCACCTGGGGACACATAGAGCACCAACAGTGGTTTACCATGACGACCTATCCTGAATTCTATGACTGTGACTTACTTAGACTTAGGTCCTCCTACACCTGGGAACACATAGAGCACCAACAGGGGTTTACCATGACGACCTATTCTGAATTCTATGACTGTGACTTACTTACACTTAGGTCCTCCTACACCTGGGGACACATAGTTCACCAATAGTGGTTTACCATGACGACCTATCCTGAATTCTATGACTGTGACTTACTTAGACTTAGGTCCTCCTACACCTGGGAACACATAGAGCACCAACAGGGGTTTACCATGACGACCTATTCTGAATTCTATGACTGTGACTTACTTACACTTAGGTCCTCCTACACCTGGGGACACATAGTTCACCAATAGTGGTTTACCATGACGACCTATCCTGAATTCTATGACTGTGACTTACTTGGACTTAGGTCCTCCTACATCTGGGGACACATAGAGCACCAACAGGGGTTTACCATGACGACCTATCCTGAATTCTATGACTGTGACTTACTTAGACTTAGGTCCTCCTGCACCTGGGGACACATAGAGCACCAACAGTGGTTTACCATGACGACCTATCCTGAATTCTATGACTGTGACTTACTTAGACTTAGGTCCTCCTACACCTGGGGACACATAGAGTACACACAGTGGTTTACCATGACGACCTATCCTGAATTCTATGACTGTGACTTACTTAGACTTAGGTCCTCCTACACCTGGGGACACATAGAGCACCAACAGGGGTTTACCATGACGGCCTATCCTGAATTCTATGACTGTGACTTACTTAGACTTAGGCCCTCCTGCACCTGGGGACACATAGAGCACCAACAGTGGTTTACCATGACGACCTATCCTGAATTCTATGACTGTGACTTACTTGGACTTAGGTCCTCCTACATCTGGGGACACATAGAGCACCAACAGGGGTTTACCATGACGACCTATCCTGAATTCTATGACTGTGACTTACTTAGACTTAGGTCCTCCTACACCTGGGGACACATAGAGCACCAACAGTGGTTTACCATGACGACCTATCCTGAATTCTATGACTGTAACTTACTTGGACTTAGGTCCTCCTACATCTGGGGACACATAGAGCACCAACAGTGAATTACCATGACGACCTATCCTGAATTCTATGACTGTGACTTACTTAGACTTAGGTCCTTCTACACCTGGGGACACATAGAGCACAAACAGTGGTTTACCATGACGACCTATCCTGAATTCTATGACTGTGACTTACTTAGACTTAGGTCCTCCTACACCTGGGGACACATAGAGCACCAACAGGAGTTTACCATGACGACCTATCTTGAATTCTATGACTGTAAATTACTTAGACTTAGGTCCTCCTACACCTGGGGACACATAGAGCACCAACAGTGGTTTACCATGACGACCTATCCTGAATTCTATTACTGTGACTTACTTAGACTTAGGTCCTCCTATACCTGGGGACACATAGAGCACCAACAGTGGTTTACCATGACGACCTATCCTGAATTCTATGACTGTGACTTACTTAGACTTAGGTCCTCCTGCACCTGGGGACACATAGAGTACCAACAGCGGTTTACCATGACGACCTATCCTGAATTCTATGACTGTGACTTACTTAGACTTAGGTCCTCCTACACCTGGGGACACATAGAGCACCAACAGTGGTTTACCATGACGACCTATCCTGAATTCTATGACTGTGACTTACTTAGACTTAGGTCCTTCTACACCTGGGGACACATAGAGCACCAACAGTGGTTTACCATGACGACCTATCCTGAATTCTATGACTGTGATTAGGTCCTCCTGCACCTGGGGACACATAGAGCACCAAGAGTGGTTTACCATGACGACCTATCCTTAATTCTATGACTGAGACTTAGTTAGACTTAGGTCCTCCTACACCTGGGGACACATAGAGCACCAACAGTGGTTTACCATGACGCTCTATCCTGAATTATATGACTGTGACTTACTTAGACTTAGGTCCTCCTGCACCTGGGGACACATAGAGCACCAACAGTGGTTTACCATGACGACCTTTCCTTAATTCTATGACTGTGACTTACTTAGACTTAGGTCCTCCTACACCTGGGGACACATAGAGCACCAACAGTGGTTTACCATGACGACCTATCCTGAATTCTATGACTGTGACTTACTTAGACTTATGTCCTCCTACACCTGGGGACACATAGAGCACCAACAGTGGTTTACCATGACGACCTATACTGAATTCTATGACTGTAACTTACTTAGACTTAGGTCTATCTACACCTGGGGACACATAGAGCACCAACAGTGGTTTACCATGACGACCTATCCTGAATTCTATGACTGTGACTTACTTAGACTTAGGTCCTCCTACACCTGGGGACACATAGAGCACCAACAGGGGTTTACCATGACGACCTATCTTGAATTCTATGACTGTGAATTACTTAGACTTAGGTCCTTCTACACCTGGGGACACATAGAGCAACAACAGGGGTTTACCATGACGACCTATCCAGAATTCTATGACTTTGACTTACTTAGACTTAGGTCTTCGTACACCTGGGGACACATAGGGCACCAACAGTGGTTTACCATGACGACCTATCCTGAATTCTATGACTGTGACTTACTTAGACTTAGGTCCTCCTACACCTGGGGACAAATAGAGCACAAACAGTGGTTTACCATGACGACCTATCCTGAATTATATGACTGTGACTTACTTAGACTTAGTTCCTCCTGCACCTGGGGACACATAGATTACCAACAGGGGTTTACCATGACGACCTATCCTGAATTCTATGACTGTGACTTACTTAGACTTAGGTCCTCCTAAACCTGGGGACACATAGAGCACCAACAGTGGTTTACCATTACGACCTATCCTGAATTATATGACTATGACTTACTTAGACTTAGGTCGTCCTGCACCTGGGGACACATAGAGCACCAACAGTGGTTTACCATGACGACCTATCCTGAATTCTATGACTGTGACTTACTTAGACTTAGGTCCTCCTACACCTGGGGACACATAGAGCACCAACAGGGGTTTACCATGACGACCTATCCTGAATTCTATGACTATGACTTACTTCGACTTAGGTCCTCCTGCACCTGGGGACACATAGAGCAACAACAGTGGTTTACCATGACGACCTATCCTGAATTCTATGACTGTGACTTACTTAGACTTAGGTCCTCCTACACCTGGGGACACAAAGAGCACCAACAGGGGTTTACCATGACGACCTATTCTGAATTCTATGACTGTGACTTACTTAGACTTAGGTCCTCCTACACCTGGGGACACATAGAGCACCAACAGTGGTTTACCATGACGACCTATCCTGAATTCTATGACTGTGACTTACTTAGACTTAGGACCTCCTAAACCTGGGGACACATAGAGCACCAACAGGGGTTTACCATGACGACCTATCTTGAATTCTATGACTGTAAATTACTTAGACTTAGGTCCTCCTACACCTGGGGACACATAGAGCACCAGCAGGGGTTTACCATGACGCCCTATCCAGAATTCTATGACTTTGACTTACTTAGACTTAGGTCCTCCTACACCTGGGGACACATATAGCACCAACAGGGTTTACCATGACGACCTATCTTGAATTCTATGACTGTGAATTACTTAGACTTAGGTCCTTCTACACCTGGGACTGTGACTTACTTAGACTTAGGTCCTTCTACACCTGGGGACACATAGAGCACCAACAGTGGTTTAACATGACGACCTATCCTGAATTCTATGACTGTGACTTACTTAGACTTAGGTCCTCCTGCACCTGGGGACACATAGAGCACCAAGAGTGGTTTACCATAACGACCTATCCTTAATTCTATGACTGAGACTTACTTAGACTTAGGTCCTCCTACACCTGGGGACACATAGAGCACCAACAGTGGTTTACCATGACGCTCCATCCTGAATTATATGACTGTGACTTACTTAGACTTAGGTCCTCCTGCACCTGGGGACACATAGAGCACCAACAGTGGTTTACCATGACGACCTTTCCTTAATTCTATGACTGTGACTTACTTAGACTTAGGTCCTCCTACACCTGGGGACACATAGAGCACCAACAGTGGTTTACCATGACGCCCTATCCTGAATTCTATGACTGTGACTTACTTAGACTTAGGTCCTCCTACACCTGGGGACACATAGAGCACCAACAGTGGTTTACCATGACGACCTATCCTGAATGTTATGACTGTGACTTACTTAGACTTAGGTCTATCTACACCTGGGGACACATAGAGCACCAACAGTGGTTTACCATAACGACCTATCCTGAATTCTATGACTTTGACTTACTTAGACTTAGGTCCTCCTACACCTGGGGACACATAGAGCACCAACAGGGGTTTACCATGACGCCCTATCTTGAATTATATGACTATGAATTACTTAGACTTAGGTCCTTCTACACCTGGGGACACATAGAGCAACAACAGGGGTTTACCATGACGACCTATCCAGAATTCTATGACTTTGACTTACTTAGACTTAGGTCCTCGTACACCTGGGGACACATAGGGCACCAACAGTGGTTTACCATGACGACCTATCCTGAATTCTATGACTGTGACTTACTTAGACTTAGGTCCTCCTACACCTGGGGACACATAGAGCACCAACAGTGGTTTACCATGACGACCTATCCTGAATTATATGACTGTGACTTACTTAGACTTAGTTCCTCCTGCACCTGGGGACACATAGAGCACCAACAGTGGTTTACCATGACGACCTATCCTGAATTCTATGACTGTGATTTACTTAGACTTAGGTCCTCCTAAACCTGGGGACACATAGAGCACCAACAGTGGTTTACCATTACGACCTATCCTGAATTAAATGACTATGACTTACTTAGACTTAGATCGTTCTGCACCTGGGGACACATAGAGCACCAACAGTGGTTTACCATGACGACCTATCCTGAATTCTATGACTGTGATTTACTTAGACTTAGGTCCTCCTACACCTGGGGACACATAGAGCACCAACAGGGGTTTACCATGACGACCTATCCTGAATTCTATAACTATGACTTACTTCGACTTAGGTCCTCCTGCACCTGGGGACACATAGAGCAACAACAGTGGTTTACCATGACGACCTATCCTGAATTCTATGACTGTGACTTACTTCGACTTAGGTCCTCCTACACCTGGGGACACATAGAGCACCAACAGGGGTTTACCATGACGACCTATTCTGAATTCTATGACTGTGACTTACTTAGACTTAGGTCCTCCTACACCTGGGGACACATAGAGCACCAACAGTGGTTTACCATGACGACCTATCCTGAATTCTATGACTGTGACTTACTTAGACTTAGGTCCTCCTAAACCTGGGGACACATAGAGCACCAACAGGGGTTTACCATGACGACCTATCTTGAATTCTATGACTGTAAATTACTTAGACTTAGGTCCTCCTACACCTGGGGACACATAGAGCACCAGCAGGGGTTTACCATGACGCCCTATCCAGAATTCTATGACTTTGACTTACTTAGACTTAGGTCCTCCTACACCTGGGGACACATATAGCACCAACAGGGTTTACCATGACGACCTATCCTGAATTCTATGACTGTGAATTACTTAGACTTAGGTCCTTCTACACCTCGGGACACATAGAGCACCAACAGTGGCTTACCATGACGACCTATCATGAATTATATGACTGTGACTTACTTAGACTCAGGTCCTCCTGCACCTGGGGACACATAGAGCACCAACAGGGGTTTACCATGACGACCTATCCTGAATTCTATGACTGTGACTTACTTAGACTTAGGTCCTCCTAAACCTGGGGACACATAGAGCACCAGCAGTGGTTTACCATGACGACCTATCCTGAATTATATGACTATGACTTACTTAGACTTAGGTCCTCCTGCACCTGGGGACATATAGAGCACCAACAGTGGTTTACCATGACGACCTATCCTGAATTCTATGACTGTGATTTACTTAGAATTAGGTCCTCCTACACCTGGGGACACATAGAGCACCAACAGGGGTTTACCATGACGACCTATCCTGAATTCTATGACTGTGACTTACTTCGACTTAGGTCCTCCTGCACCTGGGGACACATAGAGCAGCAACAGTGGTTTACCTTGACGACCTATCCTGAATTCTATGACTGTGACTTACTTAGACTTAGGTCCTCATACACCAGGGGACACATAGAGCACCAACAGGGGTTTACCATGACGACCTATTCTGAATTCTATGACAGTGACTTACTTAGACTTAGGTCCTCCTACACATGGGGACACATAGAGCACCAACAGTGGTTTACCATGACGACCTATCCTGAATTCTATGACTGTGACTTACTTAGACTTAGGTCCTCCTACACCTGGGGACACATAGAGCACCAACAGTGGTTTACCATGACGACCTATCCTGAATTCTATGACTGTAACTTACTTGGACTTAGGTTCTCCTACATCTGGGGACACATAGAGCACCAACAGGGGTTTACCATGACGACCTATCCTGAATTCTATGACTGTGACTTACTTAGACGTAGGTCCTCCTACACCTGGGGACACATAGAGCACCAACAGGGGTTTACCATGACGACCTATTCTGAATTTTATGAGTGACTTACTTAGACTTAGGTCCTCCTACACCTGGGGACACATAGAGCATCAACAGTGGTTTACCATGACGACCTATCCTGAATTCTATGACTGTGACTTACTTAGACTTAGGTCCTCCTACACCTGGGGACACATAGAGCACCAACAGTGGTTTACCATGACGACCTATCCTGAATTCTATGACTGTAACTTACTTGGACTTAGGTCCTCCTATATCTGGGGACACATAGAGCACCAACAGGGGTTTACCATGACTACCTATCTTGAATTCTATGACTGTAAATTACTTAGACTTAGGTCCTCCTACACCTGGGGACACATAGAGCACCAGCAGGGGTTTACCATGACGCCCTATCCAGAATTCTATGACTTTGACTTACTTAGACTTAGGTCCTCCTACACCTGGGGACACATATAGCACCAACAGGGTTTACCATGACGACCTATCCTGAATTCTATGACTGTGAATTGCTTAGACTTAGGTCCTTCTACACCTGGGGACACATAGAGCACCAACAGTGGTTTACCATGACGACCTATCCTGAATTCTATGACTGTGACTTACTTAGACTTAGGTCCTTCTACACCTGGGGACACATAGAGCACCAACAGTGGTTTACCATGACGACCTATCCTGAATTCTATGACTGTGACTTACTTAGACTTAGGTCCTCCTGCACCTGGGGACACATAGAGCACCAAGAGTGGTTTACCATAACGACCTATCCTTAATTCTATGACTGAGACTTACTTAGACTTAGGTCCTCCTACACCTGGGGACACATAGAGCACCAACAGTGGTTTACCATGACGCTCCATCCTGAATTATATGACTGTGACTTACTTAGACTTAGGTCCTCCTGCACCTGGGGACACATAGAGCACCAACAGTGGTTTACCATGACGACCTTTCCTTAATTCTATGACTGTGACTTACTTAGACTTAGGTCCTCCTACACCTGGGGACACATAGAGCACCAACAGTGGTTTACCATGACGACCTATCCTGAATTCTATGACTGTGACTTACTTAGACTTAGGTCCTCCTACACCTGGGGACACATAGAGCACCAACAGTGGTTTACCATGACGACCTATCCTGAATTCTATGACTGTGACTTACTTAGACTTAGGTCTATCTACACCTGGGGACACATAGAGCACCAACAGTGGTTTACCATGACGACCTATCCTGAATTCTATGACTGTGAATTACTTAGACTTAGGTCCTTCTACACCTGGGGACACAAAGAGCAACAACAGGGGTTTACCATGACGACCTATCCGGAATTCTATGACTTACTTAGACTTAGGTCCTCGTACACCTGGGGACACATAGGGCACCAACAGTGGTTTACCATGACGACCTATCCTGAATTCTATGACTGTGACTTACTTAGACTTAGGTCCTCCTACACCTGGGGACACATAGAGCACAAACAGTGGTTTACCATGACGACCTATCCTGAATTATATGACTGTGACTTACTTAGACTTAGTTCCTCCTGCACCTGGGGACACATAGAGCACCAACAGGGGTTTACCATGACGACCTATCCTGAATTCTATGACTGTGACTTACTTAGACTTAGGTCCTCCTACACCTGGGGACACATAGAGCACCAACAGGGGTTTACCATGACGACCTATCCTGAATTCTATAACTATGACTTACTTCGACTTAGGTCCTCCTGCACCTGGGGACACATAGAGCAACAACAGTGGTTTACCATGACGACCTATCCTGAATTCTATGACTGTGACTTACTTCGACTTAGGTCGTCCTGCACCTGGGGACACATAGAGCACCAACAGTGGTTTACCATGACGACCTATCCTGAATTCTATGACTGTGACTTACTTAGACTTAGGTCCTCCTACACCTGGGGACACATAGAGCACCAACAGGGGTTTACCATGACGACCTATCCTGAATTCTATAACTATGACTTACTTCGACTTAGGTCCTTCTGCACCTGGGGACACATAGAGCAACAACAGTGGTTTACCATGACGACCTATCCTGAATTCTATGACTGTGACTTACTTCGACTTAGGTCCTCCTACACCTGGGGACACATAGAGCACCAACAGGGGTTTACCATGACGACCTATTCTGAATTCTATGACTGTGACTTACTTAGACTTAGGTCCTCCTACACCTGGGGACACATAGAGCACCAACAGTGGTTTACCATGACGACCTATCCTGAATTCTATGACTGTGACTTACTTAGACTTAGGTCCTCCTAAACCTGGGGACACAAAGAGCACCAACAGGGGTTTACCATGACGACCTATCTTGAATTCTATGACTGTAAATTACTTAGACTTAGGTCCTCCTACACCTGGGGACACATAGAGCACCAGCAGGGTTTACCATGACGCCCTATCCAGAATTCTATGACTTTGACTTACTTAGACTTAGGTCCTCCTACTCCTGGGGACACATATAGCACCAACAGGGTTTACCATGACGACCTATCCTGAATTCTATGACTGTGAATTACTTAGACTTAGGTCCTTCTACACCTGGGGACACATAGAGCACCAACAGTGGTTTACCATGACGACCTATCCTGAATTATGTGACTGTGACTTACTTAGACTTAGGTCCTCCTGCACCTGAGGACACATAGAGCACCAACAGGGGTTTACCATGACGACCTATCCTGAATTCTATGACTGTAACTTACTTAGACTTAGGTCCTCCTAAACCTGGGGACACATAGAGCACCAACAGTGGTTTACCGTGACGACCTATCCTGAATTATATGACTATGACTTACTTAGACTTAGGTCCTCCTGCACCTGGGGACACATAGAGCACCAACAGTGGTTTACCATGACGACCTATCCTGAATTCTATGACTGTGACTTACTTAGACTTAGGTCCTCCTACACCTGGGGACACATAGAGCACCAACAGGGGTTTACCATGACGACCTATCCTGAATTCTATGACTGTGACTTACTTCGACTTAGGTCCTCCTGCACCTGGGGACACATAGAGCAGCAACAGTGGTTTACCTTGACGACCTATCCTGAATTCTATGACTGTGACTTACTTAGACTTAGGTCCTCATACACCTGGGGACACATAGAGCACCAACAGGGGTTTACCATGACGACCTATTCTGAATTCTATGACAGTGACTTACTTAGACTTAGGTCCTCCTACACATGGGGACACATAGAGCACCAACAGTGGTTTACCATGACGACCTATCCTGAATTCTATGACTGTGACTTACTTAGACTTAGGTCCTCCTACACCTGGGGACACATAGAGCACCAACAGTGGTTTACCATGACGACCTATCCTGAATTCTATGACTGTGACTTACTTAGACTTAGGTCCTCCTAAACCTGGGGACACATAGATCACCAACAGGGGTTTACCATGACGACCTATCTTGAATTCTATGACTGTAAATTACTTAGACTTAGGTCCTCCTACACCTGGGGACACATAGAGCACCAGCAGGGGTTTACCATGACGCCCTATCCAGAATTCTATGACTTTGACTTACTTAGACTTAGGTCCTCCTACACCTGGGGACACATATAGCACCAACAGGGTTTACCATGACGATCTATCCTGAATTCTATGACTGTGAATTACTTAGACTTAGGTCCTTCTACACCTGCGGACACATAGAGCACCAACAGTGGTTTACCATGACGACCTATCCTGAATTATATGACTGTGACTTACTTAGACTTAGGTCCTCCTGCACCTGGAGACACATAGAGCACCAACAGGGGTTTACCATGACGACCTATCCTGAATTCTATGACCGTGACTTACTTAGACTTAGGTCCTCCTAAACCTGGGGACACATAGAGCACCAACAGTGGTTTACCATGACGACCTATCCTGAATTATATGGACTATGACTTACTTAGACTTAGGTCCTCCTGCACCTGGGGACACATAGAGCACCAACAGTGGTTTACCATGACGACCTATCCTGAATTCTATGACTGTGACTTACTTAGACTTAGGTCCTCCTACACCTGGGGACACATAGAGCACCAACAGGGGTTTACCATGACGACCTATCCTGAATTCTATGACTGTGACTTACTTCGACTTAGGTCCTCCTGCACCTGGGGACACATAGAGCAGCAACAGTGGTTTACCATAACGACCTATCCTTAATTCTATGACTGAGACTTACTTAGACTTAGGTCCTCCTACACCTGGGGACACATAGAGCACCAACAGTGGTTTACCATGACGCTCCATCCTGAATTATATGACTGTGACTTACTTAGACTTAGGTCCTCCTGCACCTGGGGACACATAGAGCACCAACAGTGGTTTACCATGACAACCTTTCCTTAATTCTATGACTGTGACTTACTTAGACTTAGGTCCTCCTACACCTGGGGACACATAGAGCACCTACAGTGGTTTACCATGACGACCTATCCTGAATTCTATGACTGTGACTTACTTAGACTTAGGTCCTCCTACACCTGGGGACACATAGAGCACCAACAGTGGTTTACCATGACGACCTATCCTGAATTCTATGACTGTGACTTACTTAGACTTAGGTCTATCTACACCTGGGGACACATAGAGCACAAACAGTGGTTTACCATGACGACCTATCCTGAATTCTATGACTGTGACTTACTTAGACTTAGGTCCTCCTACACCTGGGGACACATAGAGCACCAACAGGGGTTTACCATGACGACCTATCTTGAATTCTATGACTGTGAATTACTTAGACTTAGGTCCTTCTACACCTGGGGACACATAGAGCAACAACAGGGGTTTACCATGACGACCTATCCAGAATTCTATGACTTTGACTTACTTAGACTTAGGTCCTCGTAAACCTGGGGACACATAGGGCACCAACAGTGGTTTACCATGACGACTTATCCTGAATTCTATGACTGTGACTTACTTAGACTTAGGTCCTCCTACACCTGGGGACACATAGAGCACAAACAGTGGTTTACCATGACGACCTATCCTGAATTATATGACTGTGACTTACTTAGACTTAGTTCCTCCTGCACCTGGGGACACATAGAGCACCAACAGGGGTTTACCATGACGACCTATCCTGAATTCTATGACTGTGACTTACTTAGACTTAGGTCCTCCTAAACCTGGGGACACATAGAGCACCAACAGTGGTTTACCATTACGACCTATCCTGAATTATATGACTATGACTTACTTAGACTTAGGTCGTCCTGCACCTGGGGACACATAGAGCACCAACAGTGGTTTACCATGACGACCTATCCTGAATTCTATGACTGTGACTTACTTAGACTTAGGTCCTCCTACACCTGGGGACACATAGAGCACCAACAGGGGTTTACCATGACGACCTATCCTGAATTCTATAACTATGACTTACTTCGACTTAGGTCCTCCTGCACCTGGGGACACATAGAGCAACAACAGTGGTTTACCATGACGACCTATCCTGAATTCTATGACTGTGACTTACTTCGACTTAGGTCCTCCTACACCTGGGGACACATAGAGCACCAACAGGGGTTTACCATGACGACCTATTCTGAATTCTATGACTGTGACTTACTTAGACTTAGGTCCTCCTACACCTGGGGACACATAGAGCACCAACAGTGGTTTACCATGACGACCTATCCTGAATTCTATGACTGTGACTTACTTAGACTTAGGTCCTCCTAAACCTGGGGACACATAGAGCACCAACAGGGGTTTACCATGACGACCTATCTTGAATTCTATGACTGTAAATTACTTAGACTTAGGTCCTCCTACACCTGGGGACACATTGAGCACCAGCAGGGGTTTACCATGACGCCCTATCCAGAATTCTATGACTTTGACTTACTTAGACTTAGGTCCTCCTACACCTGGGGACACATATAGCACCAACAGGGTTTACCATGACGACCTATCCTGAATTCTATGACTGTGAATTACTTAGACTTAGGTCCTTCTACACCTGGGGACACATAGAGCACCAACAGTGGTTTACCATGACGACCTATCCTGAATTATATGACTGTGACTTACTTAGACTTAGGTCCTCCTGCACCTGGGGACACATAGAGCACCAACAGGGTTTACCAAGACGACCTATCCTGAATTCTATGACTGTGACTTACTTAGACTTAGGTCCTCCTAAACCTGGGGACACATAGAGCACCAACAGTGGTTTACCATGACGACCTATCCTGAATTATATGACTATGACTTACTTAGACTTAGGTCCTCCTGCACCTGGGGACACATAGAGCACCAACAGTGGTTTACCATGACGACCTATCCTGAATTCTATGACTGTGACTTACTTAGACTTAGGTCCTCCTACACCTGGGGACACATAGAGCACCAACAGGGGTTTACCATGACGACCTATCCTGAATTCTATGGCTGTGACTTACTTCGACTTAGGTCCTCCTGCACCTGGGGACACATAGAGCAGCAACAGTGGTTTACCTTGACGACCTATCCTGAATTCTATGACTGTGACTTACTTAGACTTAGGTCCTCATACACCTGGGGACACATAGAGCACCAACAGGGGTTTACCATGACGACCTATTCTGAATTCTATGACAGTGACTTACTTAGACTTAGGTCCTCCTACACATGGGGACACATAGAGCACCAACAGTGGTTTACCATGACGACCTATCCTGAATTCTATGACTGTGACTTACTTAGACTTAGGTCCTCCTACACCTGAGGACACATAGAGCACCAACAGTGGTTTACCATGACGACCTATCCTGAATTCTATGACTGTGACTTACTTAGACTTAGGTCCTCCTAAACCTGGGGACACATAGATCACCAACAGGGGTTTACCATGACGACCTATCTTGAATTCTATGACTGTAAATTACTTAGACTTAGGTCCTCCTACACCTGGGGACACATAGAGCACCAGCAGGGGTTTACCATGACGCCCTATCCAGAATTCTATGACTTTGACTTACTTAGACTTAGGTCCTCCTACACCTGGGGACACATATAGCACCAACAGGGTTTACCATGACGACCTATCCTGAATTCTATGACTGTGAATTACTTAGACTTAGGTCCTTCTACACCTGGGGACACATAGAGCACCAACAGTGGTTTACCATGACGACCTATCCTGAATTATATGACTGTGACTTACTTAGACTTAGGTCCTCCTGCACCTGGGGACACATAGAGCACCAACAGGGGTTTACCATGACGACCTATCCTGAATTCTATGACTGTGACTTACTTAGACTTAGGTCCTCCTAAACCTGGGGACACATAGAGCACCAACAGTGGTTTACCATGACGACCTATCCTGAATTATATGGACTATGACTTACTTAGACTTAGGTCCTCCTGCACCTGGGGACACATAGAGCACCAACAGTGGTTTACAATGACGACCTATCCTGAATTCTATGACTGTGACTTACTTAGACTTAGGTCCTCCTACACCTGGGGACACATAGAGCACCAACAGGGGTTTACCATGACGACCTATCCTGAATTCTATGACTGTGACTTACTTCGACTTAGGTCCTCCTGCACCTGGGGACACATAGAGCAGCAACAGTGGTTTACCATAACGACCTATCCTTAATTCTATGACTGAGACTTACTTCGACTTAGGTCCTCCTACACCTGGGGACACATAGAGCACCAACAGTGGTTTACCATGACGCTCCATCCTGAATTATATGACTGTGACTTACTTAGACTTAGGTCCTCCTGCACCTGGGGACACATAGAGCACCAACAGTGGTTTACCATGACAACCTTTCCTTAATTCTATGACTGTGACTTACTTAGACTTAGGTCCTCCTACACCTGGGGACACATAGAGCACCAACAGTGGTTTACCATGACGACCTATCCTGAATTCTATGACTGTGACTTACTTAGACTTAGGTCCTCCTACACCTGGGGACACATAGAGCACCAACAGTGGTTTACCATGACGACCTATCCTGAATTCTATGACTGTGACTTACTTAGACTTAGGTCTATCTACACCTGGGGACACATAGAGCACAAACAGTGGTTTACCATGACGACCTATCCTGAATTCTATGACTGTGACTTACTTAGACTTAGGTCCTCCTACACCTGGGGACACATAGAGCACCAACAGGGTTTACCATGACGACCTATCTTGAATTCTATGACTGTGAATTACTTAGACTTAGGTCCTTCTACACCTGGGGACACATAGAGCAACAACAGGGGTTTACCATGACGACCTATCCAGAATTCTATGACTTTGACTTACTTAGACTTAGGTCCTCGTACACCTGGGGACACATAGGGCACCAACAGTGGTTTACCATGACGACCTATCCTGAATTCTATGACTGTGACTTACTTAGACTTAGGTCCTCCTACACCTGGGGACACATAGAGCACAAACAGTGGTTTACCATGACGACCTATCCTGAATTATATGACTGTGACTTACTTAGACTTAGTTCCTCCTGCACCTGGGGACACATAGAGCACCAACAGGGGTTTACCATGACGACCTATCCTGAATTCTATGACTGTGACTTACTTAGACTTAGGTCCTCCTAAACCTGGGGACACATAGAGCACCAACAGTGGTTTACCATTACGACCTATCCTGAATTATATGACTATGACTTACTTAGACTTAGGTCGTCCTGCACCTGGGGACACATAGAGCACCAACAGTGGTTTACCATGACGACCTATCCTGAATTCTATGACTGTGACTTACTTAGACTTAGGTCCTCCTACACCTGGGGACACATAGAGCACCAACAGGGGTTTACCATGACGACCTATCCTGAATTCTATAACTATGACTTACTTCGACTTAGGTCCTCCTGCACCTGGGGACACATAGAGCAACAACAGTGGTTTACCATGACGACCTATCCTGAATTCTATGACTGTGACTTACTTCGACTTAGGTCGTCCTGCACCTGGGGACACATAGAGCACCAACAGTGGTTTACCATGACGACCTATCCTGAATTCTATGACTGTGACTTACTTAGACTTAGGTCCTCCTACACCTGGGGACACATAGAGCACCAACAGGGTTTACCATGACGACCTATCCTGAATTCTATAACTATGACTTACTTCGACTTAGGTCCTTCTGCACCTGGGGACACATAGAGCAACAACAGTGGTTTACCATGACGACCTATCCTGAATTCTATGACTGTGACTTACTTCGACTTAGGTCCTCCTACACCTGGGGACACATAGAGCACCAACAGGGGTTTACCATGACGACCTATTCTGAATTCTATGACTGTGACTTACTTAGACTTAGGTCCTCCTACACCTGGGGACACATAGAGCACCAACAGTGGTTTACCATGACGACCTATCCTGAATTCTATGACTGTGACTTACTTAGACTTAGGTCCTCCTAAACCTGGGGACACATAGAGCACCAACAGTGGTTTACCATGACGACCTATCTTGAATTCTATGACTGTAAATTACTTAGACTTAGGTCCTCCTACACCTGGGGACACATAGAGCACCAGCAGGGGTTTACCATGACGCCCTATCCAGAATTCTATGACTTTGACTTACTTAGACTTAGGTCCTCCTACTCCTGGGGACACATATAGCACCAACAGGGTTTACCATGACGACCTATCCTGAATTCTATGACTGTGAATTACTTAGACTTAGGTCCTTCTACACCTGGGGACACATAGAGCACCAACAGTGGTTTACCATGACGACCTATCCTGAATTATGTGACTGTGACTTACTTAGACTTAGGTCCTCCTGCACCTGAGGACACATAGAGCACCAACAGGGGTTTACCATGACGACCTATCCTGAATTCTATGACTGTAACTTACTTAGACTTAGGTCCTCCTAAACCTGGGGACACATAGAGCACCAACAGTGGTTTACCGTGACGACCTATCCTGAATTATATGACTATGACTTACTTAGACTTAGGTCCTCCTGCACCTGGGGACACATAGAGCACCAACAGTGGTTTACCATGACGACCTATCCTGAATTCTATGACTGTGACTTACTTAGACTTAGGTCCTCCTACACCTGGGGACACATAGAGCACCAACAGGGGTTTACCATGACGACCTATCCTGAATTCTATGACTGTGACTTACTTCGACTTAGGTCCTCCTGCACCTGGGGACACATAGAGCAGCAACAGTGGTTTACCTTGACGACCTATCCTGAATTCTATGACTGTGACTTACTTAGACTTAGGTCCTCATACACCTGGGGACACATAGAGCACCAACAGGGGTTTACCATGACGACCTATTCTGAATTCTATGACAGTGACTTACTTAGACTTAGGTCCTCCTACACATGGGGACACATAGAGCACCAACAGTGGTTTACCATGACGACCTATCCTGAATTCTATGACTGTGACTTACTTAGACTTAGGTCCTCCTACACCTGGGGACACATAGAGCACCAACAGTGGTTTACCATGACGACCTATCCTGAATTCTATGACTGTGACTTACTTAGACTTAGGTCCTCCTAAACCTGGGGACACATAGATCACCAACAGGGGTTTACCATGACGACCTATCTTGAATTCTATGACTGTAAATTACTTAGACTTAGGTCCTCCTACACCTGGGGACACATAGAGCACCAGCAGGGGTTTACCATGACGCCCTATCCAGAATTCTATGACTTTGACTTACTTAGACTTAGGTCCTCCTACACCTGGGGACACATATAGCACCAACAGGGTTTACCATGACGATCTATCCTGAATTCTATGACTGTGAATTACTTAGACTTAGGTCCTTCTACACCTGCGGACACATAGAGCACCAACAGTGGTTTACCATGACGACCTATCCTGAATTATATGACTGTGACTTACTTAGACTTAGGTCCTCCTGCACCTGGAGACACATAGAGCACCAACAGGGGTTTACCATGACGACCTATCCTGAATCCTATGACCGTGACTTACTTAGACTTAGGTCCTCCTAAACCTGGGGACACATAGAGCACCAACAGTGGTTTACCATGACGACCTATCCTGAATTATATGGACTATGACTTACTTAGACTTAGGTCCTCCTGCACCTGGGGACACATAGAGCACCAACAGTGGTTTACCATGACGACCTATCCTGAATTCTATGACTGTGACTTACTTAGACTTAGGTCCTCCTACACCTGGGGACACATAGAGCACCAACAGGGGTTTACCATGACGACCTATCCTGAATTCTATGACTGTGACTTACTTCGACTTAGGTCCTCCTGCACCTGGGGACACATAGAGCAGCAACAGTGGTTTACCATAACGACCTATCCTTAATTCTATGACTGAGACTTACTTAGACTTAGGTCCTCCTACACCTGGGGACACATAGAGCACCAACAGTGGTTTACCATGACGCTCCATCCTGAATTATATGACTGTGACTTACTTAGACTTAGGTCCTCCTGCACCTGGGGACACATAGAGCACCAACAGTGGTTTACCATGACAACCTTTCCTTAATTCTATGACTGTGACTTACTTAGACTTAGGTCCTCCTACACCTGGGACACATAGAGCACCTACAGTGGTTTACCATGACGACCTATCCTGAATTCTATGACTGTGACTTACTTAGACTTAGGTCCTCCTACACCTGGGGACACATAGAGCACCAACAGTGGTTTACCATGACGACCTATCCTGAATTCTATGACTGTGACTTACTTAGACTTAGGTCTATCTACACCTGGGGACACATAGAGCACAAACAGTGGTTTACCATGACGACCTATCCTGAATTCTATGACTGTGACTTACTTAGACTTAGGTCCTCCTACACCTGGGGACACATAGAGCACCAACAGGGGTTTACCATGACGACCTATCTTGAATTCTATGACTGTGAATTACTTAGACTTAGGTCCTTCTACACCTGGGGACACATAGAGCAACAACAGGGGTTTACCATGACGACCTATCCAGAATTCTATGACTTTGACTTACTTAGACTTAGGTCCTCGTAAACCTGGGGACACATAGGGCACCAACAGTGGTTTACCATGACGACCTATCCTGAATTCTATGACTGTGACTTACTTAGACTTAGGTCCTCCTACACCTGGGGACACATAGAGCACAAACAGTGGTTTACCATGACGACCTATCCTGAATTATATGACTGTGACTTACTTAGACTTAGTTCCTCCTGCACCTGGGGACACATAGAGCACCAACAGGGGTTTACCATGACGACCTATCCTGAATTCTATGACTGTGACTTACTTAGACTTAGGTCCTCCTAAACCTGGGGACACATAGAGCACCAACAGTGGTTTACCATTACGACCTATCCTGAATTATATGACTATGACTTACTTAGACTTAGGTCGTCCTGCACCTGGGGACACATAGAGCACCAACAGTGGTTTACCATGACGACCTATCCTGAATTCTATGACTGTGACTTACTTAGACTTAGGTCCTCCTACACCTGGGGACACATAGAGCACCAACAGGGGTTTACCATGACGACCTATCCTGAATTCTATAACTATGACTTACTTCGACTTAGGTCCTCCTGCACCTGGGGACACATAGAGCAACAACAGTGGTTTACCATGACGACCTATCCTGAATTCTATGACTGTGACTTACTTCGACTTAGGTCCTCCTACACCTGGGGACACATAGAGCACCAACAGGGGTTTACCATGACGACCTATTCTGAATTCTATGACTGTGACTTACTTAGACTTAGGTCCTCCTACACCTGGGGACACATAGAGCACCAACAGTGGTTTACCATGACGACCTATCCTGAATTCTATGACTGTGACTTACTTAGACTTAGGTCCTCCTAAACCTGGGGACACATAGAGCACCAACAGGGGTTTACCATGACGACCTATCTTGAATTCTATGACTGTAAATTACTTAGACTTAGGTCCTCCTACACCTGGGGACACATTGAGCACCAGCAGGGGTTTACCATGACGCCCTATCCAGAATTCTATGACTTTGACTTACTTAGACTTAGGTCCTCCTACACCTGGGGACACATATAGCACCAACAGGGTTTACCATGACGACCTATCCTGAATTCTATGACTGTGAATTACTTAGACTTAGGTCCTTCTACACCTGGGGACACATAGAGCACCAACAGTGGTTTACCATGACGACCTATCCTGAATTATATGACTGTGACTTACTTAGACTTAGGTCCTCCTGCACCTGGGGACACATAGAGCACCAACAGGGGTTTACCAAGACGACCTATCCTGAATTCTATGACTGTGACTTACTTAGACTTAGGTCCTCCTAAACCTGGGGACACATAGAGCACCAACAGTGGTTTACCATGACGACCTATCCTGAATTATATGACTATGACTTACTTAGACTTAGGTCCTCCTACACCTGGGGACACATAGAGCACCAACAGTGGTTTACCATGACGACCTATCCTGAATTCTATGACTGTGACTTACTTAGACTTAGGTCCTCCTACACCTGGGGACACATAGAGCACCAACAGGGGTTTACCATGACGACCTATCCTGAATTCTATGGCTGTGACTTACTTCGACTTAGGTCCTCCTGCACCTGGGGACACATAGAGCAGCAACAGTGGTTTACCTTGACGACCTATCCTGAATTCTATGACTGTGACTTACTTAGACTTAGGTCCTCATACACCTGGGGACACATAGAGCACCAACAGGGGTTTACCATGACGACCTATTCTGAATTCTATGACAGTGACTTACTTAGACTTAGGTCCTCCTACACATGGGGACACATAGAGCACCAACAGTGGTTTACCATGACGACCTATCCTGAATTCTATGACTGTGACTTACTTAGACTTAGGTCCTCCTACACCTGAGGACACATAGAGCACCAACAGTGGTTTACCATGACGACCTATCCTGAATTCTATGACTGTGACTTACTTAGACTTAGGTCCTCCTAAACCTGGGGACACATAGATCACCAACAGGGGTTTACCATGACGACCTATCTTGAATTCTATGACTGTAAATTACTTAGACTTAGGTCCTCCTACACCTGGGGACACATAGAGCACCAGCAGGGGTTTACCATGACGCCCTATCCAGAATTCTATGACTTTGACTTACTTAGACTTAGGTCCTCCTACACCTGGGGACACATATAGCACCAACAGGGTTTACCATGACGACCTATCCTGAATTCTATGACTGTGAATTACTTAGACTTAGGTCCTTCTACACCTGGGGACACATAGAGCACCAACAGTGGTTTACCATGACGACCTATCCTGAATTATATGACTGTGACTTACTTAGACTTAGGTCCTCCTGCACCTGGGACACATAGAGCACCAACAGGGGTTTACCATGACGACCTATCCTGAATTCTATGACTGTGACTTACTTAGACTTAGGTCCTCCTAAACCTGGGGACACATAGAGCACCAACAGTGGTTTACCATGACGACCTATCCTGAATTATATGGACTATGACTTACTTAGACTTAGGTCCTCCTGCACCTGGGGACACATAGAGCACCAACAGTGGTTTACAATGACGACCTATCCTGAATTCTATGACTGTGACTTACTTAGACTTAGGTCCTCCTACACCTGGGGACACATAGAGCACCAACAGGGGTTTACCATGACGACCTATCCTGAATTCTATGACTGTGACTTACTTCGACTTAGGTCCTCCTGCACCTGGGGACACATAGAGCAGCAACAGTGGTTTACCATAACGACCTATCCTTAATTCTATGACTGAGACTTACTTCGACTTAGGTCCTCCTACACCTGGGGACACATAGAGCACCAACAGTGGTTTACCATGACGCTCCATCCTGAATTATATGACTGTGACTTACTTAGACTTAGGTCCTCCTGCACCTGGGGACACATAGAGCACCAACAGTGGTTTACCATGACAACCTTTCCTTAATTCTATGACTGTGACTTACTTAGACTTAGGTCCTCCTACACCTGGGGACACATAGAGCACCAACAGTGGTTTACCATGACGACCTATCCTGAATTCTATGACTGTGACTTACTTAGACTTAGGTCCTCCTACACCTGGGGACACATAGAGCACCAACAGTGGTTTACCATGACGACCTATCCTGAATTCTATGACTGTGACTTACTTAGACTTAGGTCTATCTACACCTGGGGACACATAGAGCACAAACAGTGGTTTACCATGACGACCTATCCTGAATTCTATGACTGTGACTTACTTAGACTTAGGTCCTCCTACACCTGGGGACACATAGAGCACCAACAGGGGTTTACCATGACGACCTATCTTGAATTCTATGACTGTGAATTACTTAGACTTAGGTCCTTCTACACCTGGGGACACATAGAGCAACAACAGGGGTTTACCATGACGACCTATCCAGAATTCTATGACTTTGACTTACTTAGACTTAGGTCCTCGTACACCTGGGGACACATAGGGCACCAACAGTGGTTTACCATGACGACCTATCCTGAATTCTATGACTGTGACTTACTTAGACTTAGGTCCTCCTACACCTGGGGACACATAGAGCACAAACAGTGGTTTACCATGACGACCTATCCTGAATTATATGACTGTGACTTACTTAGACTTAGTTCCTCCTGCACCTGGGGACACATAGAGCACCAACAGGGGTTTACCATGACGACCTATCCTGAATTCTATGACTGTGACTTACTTAGACTTAGGTCCTCCTAAACCTGGGGACACATAGAGCACCAACAGTGGTTTACCATTACGACCTATCCTAAATTATATGACTATGACTTACTTAGACTTAGGTCGTCCTGCACCTGGGGACACATAGAGCACCAACAGTGGTTTACCATGACGACCTATCCTGAATTCTATGACTGTGACTTACTTAGACTTAGGTCCTCCTACACCTGGGGACACATAGAGCACCAACAGGGGTTTACCATGACGACCTATCCTGAATTCTATAACTATGACTTACTTCGACTTAGGTCCTCCTGCACCTGGGGACACATAGAGCAACAACAGTGGTTTACCATGACGACCTATCCTGAATTCTATGACTGTGACTTACTTCGACTTAGGTCCTCCTACACCTGGGGACACATAGAGCACCAACAGGGGTTTACCATGACGACCTATTCTGAATTCTATGACTGTGACTTACTTAGACTTAGGTCCTCCTACACCTGGGGACACATAGAGCACCAACAGTGGTTTACCATGACGACCTATCCTGAATTCTATGACTGTGACTTACTTAGACTTAGGTCCTCCTAAACCTGGGGACACATAGAGCACCAACAGGGGTTTACCATGACGACCTATCTTGAATTCTATGACTGTAAATTACTTAGACTTAGGTCCTCCTACACCTGGGGACACATAGAGCACCAGCAGGGGTTTACCATGACGCCCTATCCAGAATTCTATGACTTTGACTTACTTAGACTTAGGTCCTCCTACACCTGGGGACACATATAGCACCAACAGGGTTTACCATGACGACCTATCCTGAATTCTATTACTGTGAATTACTTAGACTTAGGTCCTTCTACACCTGGGGACACATAGAGCACCAACAGTGGTTTACCATGACGACCTATCCTGAATTATATGACTGTGACTTACTTAGACTTAGGTCCTCCTGCACCTGGGGACACATAGAGCACCAACAGGGGTTTACCATGACGACCTATCCTGAATTCTATGACTGTGACTTACTTAGACTTAGGTCCTCCTAAACCTGGGGACACATAGAGCACCAACAGGGGTTTACCATGACGACCTATCCTGAATTCTATGACTGTGACTTACTTAGACTTAGGTCCTCCTAAACCTGGGGACACATAGAGCACCAACAGTGGTTTACCATTACGACCTATCCTGAATTATATGACTATGACTTACTTAGACTTAGGTCGTCCTGCACCTGGGGACACATAGAGCACCAACAGTGGTTTACCATGACGACCTATCCTGAATTCTATGACTGTGACTTACTTAGACTTAGGTCCTCCTACACCTGGGGACACATAGAGCACCAACAGGGGTTTACCATGACGACCTATCCTGAATTCTATAACTATGACTTACTTCGACTTAGGTCCTCCTGCACCTGGGGACACATAGAGCAACAACAGTGGTTTACCATGACGACCTATCCTGAATTCTATGACTGTGACTTACTTCGACTTAGGTCCTCCTACACCTGGGGACACATAGAGCACCAACAGGGGTTTACCATGACGACCTATTCTGAATTCTATGACTGTGACTTACTTAGACTTAGGTCCTCCTACACCTGGGGACACATAGAGCACCAACAGTGGTTTACCATGACGACCTATCCTGAATTCTATGACTGTGACTTACTTAGACTTAGGTCCTCCTAAACCTGGGGACACATAGAGCACCAACAGGGGTTTACCATGACGACCTATCTTGAATTCTATGACTGTAAATTACTTAGACTTAGGTCCTCCTACACCTGGGGACACATTGAGCACCAGCAGGGGTTTACCATGACGCCCTATCCAGAATTCTATGACTTTGACTTACTTAGACTTAGGTCCTCCTACACCTGGGGACACATATAGCACCAACAGGGTTTACCATGACGACCTATCCTGAATTCTATGACTGTGAATTACTTAGACTTAGGTCCTTCTACACCTGGGGACACATAGAGCACCAACAGTGGTTTACCATGACGACCTATCCTGAATTATATGACTGTGACTTACTTAGACTTAGGTCCTCCTGCACCTGGGGACACATAGAGCACCAACAGGGGTTTACCAAGACGACCTATCCTGAATTCTATGACTGTGACTTACTTAGACTTAGGTCCTCCTAAACCTGGGGACACATAGAGCACCAACAGTGGTTTACCATGACGACCTTTCCTGAATTATATGACTATGACTTACTTAGACTTAGGTCCTCCTGCACCTGGGGACACATAGAGCACCAACAGTGGTTTACCATGACGACCTATCCTGAATTCTATGACTGTGACTTACTTAGACTTAGGTCCTCCTACACCTGGGGACACATAGAGCACCAACAGGGGTTTACCATGACGACCTATCCTGAATTCTATGGCTGTGACTTACTTCGACTTAGGTCCTCCTGCACCTGGGGACACATAGAGCAGCAACAGTGGTTTACCTTGACGACCTATCCTGAATTCTATGACTGTGACTTACTTAGACTTAGGTCCTCATACACCTGGGGACACATAGAGCACCAACAGGGTTTACCATGACGACCTATTCTGAATTCTATGACAGTGACTTACTTAGACTTAGGTCCTCCTACACATGGGGACACATAGAGCACCAACAGTGGTTTACCATGACGACCTATCCTGAATTCTATGACTGTGACTTACTTAGACTTAGGTCCTCCTACACCTGAGGACACATAGAGCACCAACAGTGGTTTACCATGACGACCTATCCTGAATTCTATGACTGTGACTTACTTAGACTTAGGTCCTCCTAAACCTGGGGACACATAGATCACCAACAGGGTTTACCATGACGACCTATCTTGAATTCTATGACTGTAAATTACTTAGACTTAGGTCCTCCTACACCTGGGGACACATAGAGCACCAGCAGGGGTTTACCATGACGCCCTATCCAGAATTCTATGACTTTGACTTACTTAGACTTAGGTCCTCCTACACCTGGGGACACATATAGCACCAACAGGGTTTACCATGACGACCTATCCTGAATTCTATGACTGTGAATTACTTAGACTTAGGTCCTTCTACACCTGGGGACACATAGAGCACCAACAGTGGTTTACCATGACGACCTATCCTGAATTATATGACTGTGACTTACTTAGACTTAGGTCCTCCTACACCTGGGGACACATAGAGCACCAACAGGGTTTACCATGACGACCTATCCTGAATTCTATGACTGTGACTTACTTAGACTTAGGTCCTCCTAAACCTGGGGACACATAGAGCACCAACAGTGGTTTACCATGACGACCTATCCTGAATTATATGGACTATGACTTACTTAGACTTAGGTCCTCCTGCACCTGGGGACACATAGAGCACCAACAGTGGTTTACAATGACGACCTATCCTGAATTCTATGACTGTGACTTACTTAGACTTAGGTCCTCCTACACCTGGGGACACATAGAGCACCAACAGGGGTTTACCATGACGACCTATCCTGAATTCTATGACTGTGACTTACTTCGACTTAGGTCCTCCTGCACCTGGGGACACATAGAGCAGCAACAGTGGTTTACCATAACGACCTATCCTTAATTCTATGACTGAGACTTACTTCGACTTAGGTCCTCCTACACCTGGGGACACATAGAGCACCAACAGTGGTTTACCATGACGCTCCATCCTGAATTATATGACTGTGACTTACTTAGACTTAGGTCCTCCTGCACCTGGGGACACATAGAGCACCAACAGTGGTTTACCATGACAACCTTTCCTTAATTCTATGACTGTGACTTACTTAGACTTAGGTCCTCCTACACCTGGGGACACATAGAGCACCAACAGTGGTTTACCATGACGACCTATCCTGAATTCTATGACTGTGACTTACTTAGACTTAGGTCCTCCTACACCTGGGGACACATAGAGCACCAACAGTGGTTTACCATGACGACCTATCCTGAATTCTATGACTGTGACTTACTTAGACTTAGGTCTATCTACACCTGGGGACACATAGAGCACAAACAGTGGTTTACCATGACGACCTATCCTGAATTCTATGACTGTGACTTACTTAGACTTAGGTCCTCCTACACCTGGGGACACATAGAGCACCAACAGGGGTTTACCATGACGACCTATCTTGAATTCTATGACTGTGAATTACTTAGACTTAGGTCCTTCTACACCTGGGGACACATAGAGCAACAACAGGGGTTTACCATGACGACCTATCCAGAATTCTATGACTTTGACTTACTTAGACTTAGGTCCTCGTACACCTGGGGACACATAGGGCACCAACAGTGGTTTACCATGACGACCTATCCTGAATTCTATGACTGTGACTTACTTAGACTTAGGTCCTCCTACACCTGGGGACACATAGAGCACAAACAGTGGTTTACCATGACGACCTATCCTGAATTATATGACTGTGACTTACTTAGACTTAGTTCCTCCTGCACCTGGGGACACATAGAGCACCAACAGGGGTTTACCATGACGACCTATCCTGAATTCTATGACTGTGACTTACTTAGACTTAGGTCCTCCTAAACCTGGGGACACATAGAGCACCAACAGTGGTTTACCATTACGACCTATCCTGAATTATATGACTATGACTTACTTAGACTTAGGTCGTCCTGCACCTGGGGACACATAGAGCACCAACAGTGGTTTACCATGACGACCTATCCTGAATTCTATGACTGTGACTTACTTAGACTTAGGTCCTCCTACACCTGGGGACACATATAGCACCAACAGGGTTTACCATGACGACCTATCCTGAATTCTATAACTATGACTTACTTCGACTTAGGTCCTCCTGCACCTGGGGACACATAGAGCAACAACAGTGGTTTACCATGACGACCTATCCTGAATTCTATGACTGTGACTTACTTCGACTTAGGTCCTCCTACACCTGGGGACACATAGAGCACCAACAGGGGTTTACCATGACGACCTATTCTGAATTCTATGACTGTGACTTACTTAGACTTAGGTCCTCCTACACCTGGGGACACATAGAGCACCAACAGTGGTTTACCATGACGACCTATCCTGAATTCTATGACTGTGACTTACTTAGACTTAGGTCCTCCTAAACCTGGGGACACATAGAGCACCAACAGGGGTTTACCATGACGACCTATCTTGAATTCTATGACTGTAAATTACTTAGACTTAGGTCCTCCTACACCTGGGGACACATAGAGCACCAGCAGGGGTTTACCATGACGCCCTATCCAGAATTCTATGACTTTGACTTACTTAGACTTAGGTCCTCCTACACCTGGGGACACATATAGCACCAACAGGGTTTACCATGACGACCTATCCTGAATTCTATTACTGTGAATTACTTAGACTTAGGTCCTTCTACACCTGGGGACACATAGAGCACCAACAGTGGTTTACCATGACGACCTATCCTGAATTATATGACTGTGACTTACTTAGACTTAGGTCCTCCTGCACCTGGGGACACATAGAGCACCAACAGGGGTTTACCATGACGACCTATCCTGAATTCTATGACTGTGACTTACTTAGACTTAGGTCCTCCTAAACCTGGGGACACATAGAGCACCAACAGTGGTTTACCATGACGACCTATCCTGAATTATATGACTATGACTTACTTAGACTTAGGTCCTCCTGCACCTGGGGACACATAGAGCACCAACAGTGGTTTACCATGACGACCTATCCTGAATTCTATGACTGTGACTTACTTAGACTTAGGTCCTCCTACACCTGGGGACACATAGAGCACCAACAGGGGTTTACCATGACGACCTATCCTGAATTCTATGACTGTGACTTACTTCGACTTAGGTCCTCCTGCACCTGGGGACACATAGAGCAGCAACAGTGGTTTACCTTGACGACCTATCCTGAATTCTATGACTGTGACTTACTTAGACTTAGGTCCTCATACACCTGGGGACACATAGAGCACCAACAGGGGTTTACCATGACGACCTATTCTGAATTCTATGACAGTGACTTACTTAGACTTAGGTCCTCCTACACATGGGGACACATAGAGCACCAACAGTGGTTTACCATGACGACCTATCCTGAATTCTATGACTGTGACTTACTTAGACTTAGGTCCTCCTACACCTGAGGACACATAGAGCACCAACAGTGGTTTACCATGACGACCTATCCTGAATTCTATGACTGTAACTTACTTGGACTTAGGTTCTCCTACATCTGGGGACACATAGAGAACCAACAGGGGTTTACCATGACGACCTATCCTGAATTCTATGACTGTGACTTACTTAGACTTAGGTCCTCCTACACCTGGGGACACATAGAGCACCAACAGTGGTTTACCCTGACGACCTATCCTGAATTCTATGACTGTGACTTACTTAGACTTAGGTCCTCCTACACCTGGGGACACATAGAGCACCAACAGGGGTTTACCATGACGACCTATTCTGAATTCTATGAGTGACTTACTTAGACTTAGGTCCTCCTACACCTGGGGACACATAGAGCAACAACAGTGGTTTACCATGACGACCTATCCTGAATTCTATGACTGTGACTTACTTCGACTTAGGTCCTCCTACACCTGGGGACACATAGAGCACCAACAGGGGTTTACCATGACGACCTATCCTGAATTCTATAACTATGACTTACTTCGACTTAGGTCCTCCTGCACCTGGGGACACATAGAGCAACAACAGTGGTTTACCATGACGACCTATCCTGAATTCTATGACTGTGACTTACTTCGACTTAGGTCCTCCTACACCTGGGGACACATAGAGCACCAACAGGGGTTTACCATGACGACCTATTCTGAATTCTATGACTGTGACTTACTTAGACTTAGGTCCTCCTACACCTGGGGACACATAGAGCACCAACAGTGGTTTACCATGACGACCTATCCTGAATTCTATGACTGTGACTTACTTAGACTTAGGTCCTCCTAAACCTGGGGACACATAGAGCACCAACAGGGGTTTACCATGACGACCTATCTTGAATTCTATGACTGTAAATTACTTAGACTTAGGTCCTCCTACACCTGGGGACACATTGAGCACCAGCAGGGGTTTACCATGACGCCCTATCCAGAATTCTATGACTTTGACTTACTTAGACTTAGGTCCTCCTACACCTGGGGACACATATAGCACCAACAGGGTTTACCATGACGACCTATCCTGAATTCTATGACTGTGAATTACTTAGACTTAGGTCCTTCTACACCTGGGGACACATAGAGCACCAACAGTGGTTTACCATGACGACCTATCCTGAATTATATGACTGTGACTTACTTAGACTTAGGTCCTCCTGCACCTGGGGACACATAGAGCACCAACAGGGGTTTACCAAGACGACCTATCCTGAATTCTATGACTGTGACTTACTTAGACTTAGGTCCTCCTAAACCTGGGGACACATAGAGCACCAACAGTGGTTTACCATGACGACCTATCCTGAATTATATGACTATGACTTACTTAGACTTAGGTCCTCCTGCACCTGGGGACACATAGAGCACCAACAGTGGTTTACCATGACGACCTATCCTGAATTCTATGACTGTGACTTACTTAGACTTAGGTCCTCCTACACCTGGGGACACATAGAGCACCAACAGGGGTTTACCATGACGACCTATCCTGAATTCTATGGCTGTGACTTACTTCGACTTAGGTCCTCCTGCACCTGGGGACACATAGAGCAGCAACATTGGTTTACCTTGACGACCTATCCTGAATTCTATGACTGTGACTTACTTAGACTTAGGTCCTCATACACCTGGGGACACATAGAGCACCAACAGGGGTTTACCATGACGACCTATTCTGAATTCTATGACAGTGACTTACTTAGACTTAGGTCCTCCTACACATGGGGACACATAGAGCACCAACAGTGGTTTACCATGACGACCTATCCTGAATTCTATGACTGTGACTTACTTAGACTTAGGTCCTCCTACACCTGAGGACACATAGAGCACCAACAGTGGTTTACCATGACGACCTATCCTGAATTCTATGACTGTGACTTACTTAGACTTAGGTCCTCCTAAACCTGGGGACACATAGATCACCAACAGGGGTTTACCATGACGACCTATCTTGAATTCTATGACTGTAAATTACTTAGACTTAGGTCCTCCTACACCTGGGGACACATAGAGCACCAGCAGGGGTTTACCATGACGCCCTATCCAGAATTCTATGACTTTGACTTACTTAGACTTAGGTCCTCCTACACCTGGGGACACATATAGCACCAACAGGGTTTACCATGACGACCTATCCTGAATTCTATGACTGTGAATTACTTAGACTTAGGTCCTTCTACACCTGGGGACACATAGAGCACCAACAGTGGTTTACCATGACGACCTATCCTGAATTATATGACTGTGACTTACTTAGACTTAGGTCCTCCTGCACCTGGGGACACATAGAGCACCAACAGGGGTTTACCATGACGACTTATCCTGAATTCTATGACTGTGACTTACTTAGACTTAGGTCCTCCTAAACCTGGGGACACATAGAGCACCAACAGTGGTTTACCATGACGACCTATCCTGAATTATATGGACTATGACTTACTTAGACTTAGGTCCTCCTGCACCTGGGGACACATAGAGCACCAACAGTGGTTTACAATGACGACCTATCCTGAATTCTATGACTGTGACTTACTTAGACTTAGGTCCTCCTACACCTGGGGACACATAGAGCACCAACAGGGGTTTACCATGACGACCTATCCTGAATTCTATGACTGTGACTTACTTCGACTTAGGTCCTCCTGCACCTGGGGACACATAGAGCAGCAACAGTGGTTTACCATAACGACCTATCCTTAATTCTATGACTGAGACTTACTTCGACTTAGGTCCTCCTACACCTGGGGACACATAGAGCACCAACAGTGGTTTACCATGACGCTCCATCCTGAATTATATGACTGTGACTTACTTAGACTTAGGTCCTCCTGCACCTGGGGACACATAGAGCACCAACAGTGGTTTACCATGACAACCTTTCCTTAATTCTATGACTGTGACTTACTTAGACTTAGGTCCTCCTACACCTGGGGACACATAGAGCACCAACAGTGGTTTACCATGACGACCTATCCTGAATTCTATGACTGTGACTTACTTAGACTTAGGTCCTCCTACACCTGGGGACACATAGAGCACCAACAGTGGTTTACCATGACGACCTATCCTGAATTCTATGACTGTGACTTACTTAGACTTAGGTCTATCTACACCTGGGGACACATAGAGCACAAACAGTGGTTTACCATGACGACCTATCCTGAATTCTATGACTGTGACTTACTTAGACTTAGGTCCTCCTACACCTGGGGACACATAGAGCACCAACAGGGGTTTACCATGACGACCTATCTTGAATTCTATGACTGTGAATTACTTAGACTTAGGTCCTTCTACACCTGGGGACACATAGAGCAACAACAGGGGTTTACCATGACGACCTATCCAGAATTCTATGACTTTGACTTACTTAGACTTAGGTCCTCGTACACCTGGGGACACATAGGGCACCAACAGTGGTTTACCATGACGACCTATCCTGAATTCTATGACTGTGACTTACTTAGACTTAGGTCCTCCTACACCTGGGGACACATAGAGCACAAACAGTGGTTTACCATGACGACCTATCCTGAATTATATGACTGTGACTTACTTAGACTTAGTTCCTCCTGCACCTGGGACACATAGAGCACCAACAGGGGTTTACCATGACGACCTATCCTGAATTCTATGACTGTGACTTACTTAGACTTAGGTCCTCCTAAACCTGGGGACACATAGAGCACCAACAGTGGTTTACCATTACGACCTATCCTGAATTATATGACTATGACTTACTTAGACTTAGGTCGTCCTGCACCTGGGGACACATAGAGCACCAACAGTGGTTTACCATGACGACCTATCCTGAATTCTATGACTGTGACTTACTTAGACTTAGGTCCTCCTACACCTGGGGACACATAGAGCACCAACAGGGGTTTACCATGACGACCTATCCTGAATTCTATAACTATGACTTACTTCGACTTAGGTCCTCCTGCACCTGGGGACACATAGAGCAACAACAGTGGTTTACCATGACGACCTATCCTGAATTCTATGACTGTGACTTACTTCGACTTAGGTCCTCCTACACCTGGGGACACATAGAGCACCAACAGGGGTTTACCATGACGACCTATTCTGAATTCTATGACTGTGACTTACTTAGACTTAGGTCCTCCTACACCTGGGGACACATAGAGCACCAACAGTGGTTTACCATGACGACCTATCCTGAATTCTATGACTGTGACTTACTTAGACTTAGGTCCTCCTAAACCTGGGGACACATAGAGCACCAACAGGGGTTTACCATGACGACCTATCTTGAATTCTATGACTGTAAATTACTTAGACTTAGGTCCTCCTACACCTGGGGACACATAGAGCACCAGCAGGGGTTTACCATGACGCCCTATCCAGAATTCTATGACTTTGACTTACTTAGACTTAGGTCCTCCTACACCTGGGGACACATATAGCACCAACAGGGTTTACCATGACGACCTATCCTGAATTCTATTACTGTGAATTACTTAGACTTAGGTCCTTCTACACCTGGGGACACATAGAGCACCAACAGTGGTTTACCATGACGACCTATCCTGAATTATATGACTGTGACTTACTTAGACTTAGGTCCTCCTGCACCTGGGGACACATAGAGCACCAACAGGGGTTTACCATGACGACCTATCCTGAATTCTATGACTGTGACTTACTTAGACTTAGGTCCTCCTAAACCTGGGGACACATAGAGCACCAACAGTGGTTTACCATGACGACCTATCCTGAATTATATGACTATGACTTACTTAGACTTAGGTCCTCCTGCACCTGGGGACACATAGAGCACCAACAGTGGTTTACCATGACGACCTATCCTGAATTCTATGACTGTGACTTACTTAGACTTAGGTCCTCCTACACCTGGGGACACATAGAGCACCAACAGGGGTTTACCATGAAGACCTATCCTGAATTCTATGACTGTGACTTACTTCGACTTAGGTCCTCCTGCACCTGGGGACACATAGAGCAGCAACAGTGGTTTACCTTGACGACCTATCCTGAATTCTATGACTGTGACTTACTTAGACTTAGGTCCTCATACACCTGGGGACACATAGAGCACCAACAGGGGTTTACCATGACGACCTATTCTGAATTCTATGACAGTGACTTACTTAGACTTAGGTCCTCCTACACATGGGGACACATAGAGCACCAACAGTGGTTTACCATGACGACCTATCCTGAATTCTATGACTGTGACTTACTTAGACTTAGGTCCTCCTACACCTGAGGACACATAGAGCACCAACAGTGGTTTACCATGACGACCTATCCTGAATTCTATGACTGTAACTTACTTGGACTTAGGTTCTCCTACATCTGGGGACACATAGAGAACCAACAGGGGTTTACCATGACGACCTATCCTGAATTCTATGACTGTGACTTACTTAGACTTAGGTCCTCCTACACCTGGGGACACATAGAGCACCAACAGTGGTTTACCCTGACGACCTATCCTGAATTCTATGACTGTGACTTACTTAGACTTAGGTCCTCCTACACCTGGGGACACATAGAGCACCAACAGGGGTTTACCATGACGACCTATTCTGAATTCTATGAGTGACTTACTTAGACTTAGGTCCTCCTACACCTGGGGACACATAGAGCACCAACAGTGGTTTACCATGACGACCTATCCTGAATTCTATGACTGTGACTTACTTAGACTTAGGTCCTCCTACACCTGGGGACACATAGAGCACCAACAGTGGTTTACCATGACGACCTATCCTGAATTCTATGACTGTAACTTACTTGGACTTAGGTCCTCCTACACCTGGGGACACATAGAGCACCAACAGTGGTTTACCATGACGACCTATCCTGAATTCTATGACTGTGACTTACTTAGACTTAGGTCCTCCTACACCTGGGGACACATAGAGCACCAACAGGGGTTTACCATGACGACCTATCCTGAATTCTATGACTGTGACTTACTTCGACTTAGGTCCTCCTGCACCTGGGGACACATAGAGCAACAACAGGGGTTTACCATGACGACCTATCCTGAATTCTATGACTGTGACTTACTTAGACTTAGGTCCTCCTACACTTGGGGACACATAGAGCACCAACAGGGGTTTACCATGACGACCTATTCTGAATTCTATGACAGTGACTTACTTAGACTTAGGTCCTCCTACACCTGGGGACACATAGAGCACCAACAGTGGTTTACCATGACGACCTATCCTAAATTCTATGACTGTAACTTACTTGGACTTAGGTCCTCCTACATCTGGGGACACATAGAGCAACAACAGGGGTTTACCATGACGACCTATCCTGAATTGTATGACTGTGACTTACTTAGACTTAGGTCCTCCTACACCTGGGGACACATAGAGCACCAACAGTGGTTTACCATGACGACCTATCCTGAATTATGTGACTGTGACTTACTTAGACTTAGGTCCTCCTGCACCTGGGGACACGTAGAGCACCAACAGTGGTTTACCATGACGACCTATCCTGAATTCTATGACTGTGACTTACTAAGACTTAGGTCCTCCTACACCTGGGGACACATAGAGCACCAACTGTGGTTTACCATGACGACCTATCCTGAATTCTATGACCGTGACTTACTTAGACTTAGGTCCTTCTACACCTGGGGACACACAGAGCACCAACAGTGGTTTACCATGACGACCTATCCTGAATTCTATGACTGTGACTTACTTAGACTTAGGTCCTCCTACACCTGGGGACACATAGAGCACCAACAGGGGTTTACCATGACCACCTATCTTGAATTCTATGACTGTAAATTACTTAGACTTAGGTCCTCCTACACCTGGGGACACATAGAGCACCAACAGGGGTTTACCATGACGACCTATCCTGAATTCTATGACTTTGACTTACTTAGACTTAGGTCCTCGTACACCTGGGGACACATAGGGCACCAACAGTGGTTTACCATGACGACCTATCCTGAATTCTATGACTGTGATTTACTTAGACTTAGGTCCTCCTACACTGGGGATACATAGAGCACCAACAGTGGTTTACCATGATGACCTATCCTGAATTCTATGACTGTGACTTACTTAGACTTAGGTCCTCCTGCACCTGGGGACACATAGAGCACCAACAGGGGTTTACCATGACGACCTATCCTGAATTCTATGACTGTGACTTACTTAGACTTAGGTCCTCCTACACCTGGGGACACATAGAGCACCAACAGTGGTTTACCATGACGACCTATCCTGAATTCTATGACAGTGACTTACTTAGATTTAGGTCCTCCTACACCTGGGGACACATAGAGCACCAACAGTGGTTTATCATGACGACCTATCCTGAATTGCTTGAGCTGTTTCTTGATTTTTTTTTTTTTTTGCGATAGCAATCTTAACAATGAATATCTGTCTTTCCTAGGGAAGACGACTGTTGCTTCAATCTTAGTATATTGTACCTTTTTTGGCAAAAAAGGTTCATTTTACCTACTTTGATGGCACCAAAAAATTTGACTCAGTAGCAACGCTGAGTACGATACCGTTTAAACAAGAAGCTTTATATCCATGCATAGTGTTTCAATTTAAACTGCATTCATTTCATAAAAAGATTTTGAAATTAAACTTAGATACTAAAAATGGCAGAGCAATAAAAAAATTAATCAGCTTCTACAATTCAACTGCTCACTCAGCACTTGTTTGAGTCTTCGCAAAGAAACCAGTTCTTCCTCACTAGTCTTGGCCTTTTCCAAGAGGTTCAAGCGCTCGAGAGCAAGCTGACTGTTCTTTTCCCTCTCTGTTTCCAAGTCCTATAAAAGGGAAAATCAAAACGGACTACTAGACAATCACGAGTAAGATAAAATAAAATTTCATTTTCAAAAAAGCTATCAAAAGGAAAACCTGTGGATTGAACTCTCCTTGCCAATACGGGGATCAGCTGTAAAACGTTTGGGGATGGAACTTACAATATGGCCCTGAGAAGAAGACCCGGCAACTAAAACTTCGATGACTGTCGACACCCTATTCGCCATCAATGACTATGGATGATCTTTATTGGCCATTAATTAAAAAACTTTTTCCACAAAATAAGTTTTCAAAGAAAAGTAAAGAACTCCATTAAACAAACGAATGAGCAAAAGTAAAATCAAATATTCTACCAAGCGTGAAACTACCACAAATCATCATCGATAAACAAATGAAACCCAAAACGAACAAAAATTGCAATAGATAACCGAGTCAAACTCAAAACGAGCAGAAATTAACATAAGTTGGGCTCAAAACCCCTATGCCTTCCCAATGCCAGGACATAATTTGCACTTTACTGAAAAAATATAAATCTTTTTACTTTTATAACTTTAATAAATCAAATAATATTAACAGTTTTATTACTAAATATCAGTATATGTATATTAAACTGACAATGCACATTCATTTGTATTTTTTTTCAGTAAAGTGCAAATTATGTTCTGGCCTTGGGAAGGCACAGGGGTTTTGAGCGCAACTAATGTTAATTTCTGCTCGTTTTGAGTTTGACTCGGTTATTTATTGTAATTTCTGTTCGTTTTGGGTTTCATTTATTTATCGATGATGATATGTGGTAGTTTCACGCTTGGTAGATTATTTGATTTTATTTTTGCTCATTTTTTGTTTAATGGAGTTCTTTACTCTTCTTTGAAAACTTATTTTGTGGAAAAAGTTTTTTTAATTAATTTCTGTTCGTTTTATATTGACATAGTCTTTTCAGAGAAAAAGAAAAAAAATATTTTAAATCTTTTCGTTTTTTAAGAATTTATAGTTTGGCCAGCTATTTGTATGCTGGAGAAAAATTTTCAGCAATTTTTAACAACATACATCCTCTTAAAAATCTGGACACAATAGCAGCGTTTAATTTAGTTTCATACCTCCTCTAGTTGACCTGAAATGGAAACTTGTTACCATTCGCAAAAAAAAATCAGTTTACTTTCTTTGATAGCTTGGATACACTTACACTATTTTGATTTGGTTGAATTTTAAGAGCAGAAGCAGCCCCGAAAGTTTGAACATAATACCCTCAGTCGTTCTTGGGATACTGCTGAGATGCCTTATTGGGAATTAGCATTAACACAGTGCATTTTGCTTTAATCTTATGGCAACATTTAGTTTTTAAACATAAAGTCAAATGGGAGGGTGGGCGTGGGGGGGGAGGATTAGTTTCAGAAGAGTTGTAAGTTATGCCCTGGGGGCATATAACGTTTATATGGAAAGGGTGATCGTATAAACTTCGGAGGGGGCTCATTAGACTGCTAATCAGAAGTTTTGTTGCCCTTTTTGAGATTCAGCGTGATCGGAGGGTGGATACCCCCCCCCCCCCACCCCTACACACACACCTTGTATTTTTCCGAAATGCATCTGATAGAAATTTTGAAAAGGCCATTTGTTGTCGTAGAAACTTTAAAGAGCTCATTTGATTGGAAATTGAAAGGGCTAGTACCCTTTTTAATAGTCAAAAGTAATTGGAGGGCAACTAACCCCTCCCACGCCCACCATTTCCTCAGCCACATCCAATCAAAACTATGAGATAGCCATTTTGTTCAACGTAACTGAAAGATCTGGAAATTATGTCTTTGAGAATGAAAACCTCCAACCCCCACAGCCCTCAGGACAAGGGTTGTAATATATGCCCTTGGGGCATATAAGGAATATATAGAAAGGGTGATCGTAAAAACTCCAGAATGGGCTCATTTGATCGGAAATCAGATGTTCTAGTGCCCTTTTTAAGATTCAGAGTGATCGGAGCCCCCTCACACCTTTTATTTTCCCGAAATGCATTTGATAGAAATTCTGAAATTGCCATTTGTAGTCATAGGAACTTCAAAAAGAGCTCATTCGATCGCAAATTGAAAGGGCTAGTGTTCTTTTTTACAGTCGAAAGTGATTGGAGGGCAGCTAACCCATCTACCGCGCCCACCATTTCCCCAAACACATCCAATCAAAATTATAATATAGCCAGTTTGTTTAACGTAGTTGAAAGGCCCGCAAACTATGTCTTGGAGGATTACAACCCCCCACACTCCACAGGGCAAGGGTTTTAAGTTATGCCCTGGGGGCATATAAGGTATATATAAAAAAGGCTATCGTATAAACTTCGACGTGGACTCATTGGATTGGTAATCAGAAGTTCTAGTGCCCTTTTTAAGATTCAGAGTGATTGGAGGGTGGATAACCCCCTCCCCCCGACGCCTCGTATTTTCCCAAAATGTACCTGATATAAATTTTGAGATTGCGATTTGTTGTCGTAGAAACTTCAAAAACAGCTCATTCAATTTGAAATTGAAAGAACCAGTGTCCTTCTTAACAGCCAAAAATGATTGGAGGACAACTAACCCCATTCCCTCGCCACCATGCACACAAAAGGGTGATCGTATAAACTTCGGAGGGGGCTCACTGGATTGGTAATCAGAAGGTCTAGTGCCCTTTTTCAAGATTACGAGTGATCGGAGAGAAGATACCCCCCCCCTCCCAGACACACACACACACCTCATATTTTCCCAAATGCATCTGATAGAAAATTTTGAGATGGCCATTTGCTGTCGTAGAAACTTGAAAAACAGCTCATTCGATTAGAATTTAACATGGACAGTGCCCTTTTTAATAGTGGAAAGTAATTGGAGGGCAACTAACTCCCCTCCCACAACCACCATTTCCCAAAACACATAAAATCAAAATTTTGAGATAGCCATTCTGTTCAACGCAATTGAAAGATCCGGAAACTATGTCTTTGAGGACGACAACCTCCCCCCCTCCCCAAAGGCCTCAGGGCAAGGGCTGCAAGTTATGCCCTTGGAGCATATTAGGTATATATAGAAACGGGGTTGTGTAAGGTATATATAGAAACGGGGGCTCATTGGATTGGCAATCAAAAGTTCTAGTGCCCTTTTTAAGATTCAGAGTGATCAGAGGTTGGACACCCCCCCCCCCTCCCCCCACGCCTCTTATCCTACCGAAATACATCCCAAAATACATCAAATTTGAGATGGCCAATTGCTGTCTTAGAAACTTCAAAAAGAGCCTTTTTAATAGTCAAAAGTGCACGGAGGGCAACTAACCCTCCTCTCACGCCCACCATTTTCCCAAACACATCTAATCAAAATTTTGAGATAGCCATTTTGTTGAACGTAATTGAAAGGTCCAGAAATTATGTCTTTGAAAACGACACCCCCCCACAGCCCTCGGGGAAAGGGTTGTAAGTTATGCCCTGGGGGAATATAAGGTATGTATAGAAAGGGTGATCGTATAAACTTCGGAGGGGCCTCATTGGATTGGTAATCAAAAGTTCTAACGCCCTTTTTAAGATTCAGAGTGATCTGAGGGTAGATAATCCCCCCCACACCTTGGTATTTTCACGAAATGCATCTGATAGAAATTTTGAAATGGCCATTTGTTGTCGTAGAAACTTCGAAAAAGGCTCATTCAATTGGAAATCGAAAGGGCTAGTGTCTTTTTATTACTCAAAAGTCATTGGAGGGCAAAAAGCCCCCTCCGCCAATCAATTCCTAAAACACATCTAATTAAAAATTTTGAGATAGCCATTTTGTTCAGCGTAGGTGAAAGGTCTGGAAATTATGGTTTTGACAACCCCCATACTTTCTCAAGACCAGAACTTAATTTGCACTTTGTTAAAAACAAAATACATTTTAAATGTTTTCACTTTGTTTTTCACTGTTTAAATTTTTTTTTTACTACATATATAAAAGGGGAAGTCCTCCACCTTGCACTCCAATTACAGTGCGGGTGTCTGGTGCCCTTAAGAGTAACAAGAGAGTTAAGAGTTTAAGAGTCTCTCAAGCCCATTCTTTTCCCAAACGCATCCAGTCAAAACTTCTCGACAGCCATTTTGTTCAGCATAGTAGAAAGATCCAGCAACTATGTCTGTAGGGATAATAGACATGTTAATGCCCCACATTTATGCCATTGGCTGATTATGCTTAAAACTAAATGTTTCTTTAAAATAAATCAATAGGCATTGCGTTTATGGTTGTCAATAAGACACCTCCACAATATGTCGAGAACGACTGGGGATATTAAGTTGAAACTTTTGGGGATACTACTATTACCACTTCTTCTTTTACAATTTAAATAAATAAAAAGAATGCAAGTGCATTCAGGTGGTCAAAGAGCATAGATAGAATCTTTTGGGAATGATATTAAGTTTTATTTTTCAGGGAAACTTCAGAAGCTATAAAATTAAACTAAAAAATACTGTTAGTGTCAGGATTAAAAATTGTTGAAAAAGTTTCTCCAACATACAAATAGCAACCCATACTATGGATTCTTAAAGAAAAAACTGAAAAGATATAAAACATTGTTATTTCCATAAAAAACACTATGTCAATAAAAAACGAACAGAAATTAATTTAAAAACTTTTTCTACAGAACAAGTTTATCAACGAAAAGTAAAGAGCTTCATTAAGCGAAGAATGAGCAAAAATAAAGTCAAATAATCTTGCAAGCGTGAAACTACCTCAAATCATTATAAATGAATAAATGAAACTCAAAACAGAACAGAAATTACAATAAACAGGAAATTACGGTGAAGGAGCCACGTTGATTGAAATAAACAGTGAAGAAGCCCAGATCACTATTTACCTTTCGATTATGAAATAAATATTTGAAATAAACACGTGTTTTTATTGTCAACACGTGTTTACGTGTTGACAATAAAAACATGTTGTTTACTTCACCGTAAACACGTGTTTACGGTGAAAAGCCCAGATCGCTATTTACCTTTCGATTATACCAACAAAGAATCTTTCAATGCAATCTTTTCGTATCCAAAGCTTTTTATGAAACCTGTAGGTTTGGTTTTAAGACACCCACGTTGCAATTCCAGCCCCATTTTTCTTGATAGTGACTTCAACATCCATTAAAAACCCACGTTGATTGAAATAAACACGTGTTTTTGTGTGAAACGTGCTTTTACTGTACTTTGATTTAGAACAATCACTCTATTCGTTTGGACCATTCCTGAAATGATTCCTGAGCAACAAGGAGTTGGAAAAGGTTCAATATGTCTATAGTTGTGAAGTGAGGGAGGGGGAGCTAGAGCCTCACGGCCTTACTTTATGCCACCCACTTGTACATGCGAAGATCAACCAAGTGAAAGGCTTCACTTTCCTGGCTAGCATTGTTAATATGGATGAGTGACGATATAAAGCTAAAATAGCCAAGACACAGGCTGTTTTATCCCAGTTGAAAAATTTGGAAGAACAGGAAGATAAGACTTTGAAATAAGACACTAAAAGTCACGGTAATGACACGTGTCAAGCATAGCTGTGAAACATGGGCCATTCAGAACGTTGGATATTCTAAATAGGGTTTGTCTAAGAATAGTTTAAGTACTCGTTTGAATGACAGAATTTAGAGTTAAAAACAAATACCTGATATTACTGGACATAGAACACATGGACTTGCAAAAGTACTTAAGTACTTAAATAGTTTTATGTGCTCGATTGAATGACAGGATTAAGGGTTAAAAAACCAAATACCTAATATTAGGTTACTGGTCTTAAAATATATGCTTGAGGAAAAAAGCAATTGAAGGAAATATAAACTTCATGAGAGAAAATAAAAAGCGAAGCTCCGAGCATATTACGGAGGAGAAGCGTACACATCTTTGTTCTCCTCAGGCGGGCTTCGTGTTGTGACGTATTGTCAGCATTAATAGTAGTTATTTTACAAAAATAAAATTACACGGACAAAAAATCTTTATATTTAATTGCACTGGACATTGTTAATCACATACTAAATTTACAAATAATTTATTTGCATTTAAAGGGGTTTGAGGAGGGGAGATAAAACCTGAATTATTGTTGGTAATGTATGCCTATTAGAAGTTCCATTTCATCATTTGATGAAGATGAAGTTATTTTTTTTTCTAGTAATTTTTATTCATTTTAAGGTTTAATATGAATCTTTAACTTTTTTTCCAGGAGTATATTTTTATTTATACTTAATTTACAAAAAACAAACGCCAAGGAACCTTCCGGTTCGTTAGGCCAACTCCAACTTCCAACACATAATTCAATATAAATAAACAAAAACAAAACAACGGGCTAACAAAACAACACAACCAAAAATTCTATTATGGCACTACTAAAATCAAAAAAAAAAAAAAAAAAAAAAAAAAAAAAAAAAAAAACAAATTGATAAATATTATTACAAAAATCCCTCAATTTTCCCCGGAAACTACTTCGGTCATACTCACGCACAACCTCAATTGGTGAATGACTCCAGGAGCTCGGCAAAACATGCCGAGCAGAGAACTGTGACGGGGTTGTTTCACATTGCAGCCGCCGAAATGCATCTGCATTTCTTGTATTATAAATGTGAAGATCCACACCAGTTATAAACATGCCATTAAAACATTCTGAGGTAAGGTTATTAATAATATCAAACATTAGCATAGATCGATAAAAAAGGAATATACCTACTAGAGGAAGAATATTCAGTTTCAAATACACATTCCTCACTGAATCTGTCGGTCATTAATTTGCTAAAATCCTAATGGCAGAATTCTGCAAAGCTCTAAGTCGTTTCAGATGGGATTCGAAAAGTTGAAGACCATACCGAACAACAATATAAAAGGTAACAATGGACAAGTGAAAAATACAAAAGTCTAAGGACAATTTTTCGACAAATGTGCTTCAATTTCCTAATAATTCCAACATTAAGGGCAATTTTAGATGTTATGCAATTTATATGATCAGAAAAACTAAGCGTCTCATCTACAATAATGCCTAAATACCTAGTCGAGTGTACTCTATTAATAAATGAATTCCCACACCTTAAATTATCTACCCAAGGATAATACTTTTTAGAACGAGCAAACAACACAAAATTACACTTCTTAAAATTTATTTTCAGCTTATTCAACCTAGTCCACTTTTCAATCAAACTTATATCATTTTCGACTGCACGGATCAACTCTTTTTAAGTTCTCGCGCATACCGTTAAATTAGTATCATCAGCAAATAAAACTAACGCGTTTACAGGGATCATATTTGGGTCTCCACTGTTTACTGAATCAATAATATTAGATAAAACTCCACATAGATCATTAATATATACAGCAAATAATAGTGGACCAAGGGGAGATCCCTGTGGGACTCCAGACTCGACATCAAATTCACATGTAGCTTGTTTTCCATCATCCAAATATAATTTTCTATCACTTAGGTAAGACTTCAACAGATTCAAAGCTCTTCCTCTTATACCGGCAATATCTAATTTACGCAATAGAATTTCATGGTCAACAGAATCAAACGCTTTTAAAATATATAAAAACACAGTTATGACTTTAAGATGTTTATCAAGGCCATCATTAACCAACGTTGTAAGAAACTGAACTGCATGCTCTGTAGAATGTTTCTTTCTGAAACCAAATTGGTTCTTAAAGAAAAATCCTTTCTTCTCTAGAAATGTCTCAATCCTTAGGCATAAAATCTTCTCCATTATTCTAGCTATAATCGGAAGCAGTAATATTGGTCTGTAGTTGCTAGGATCTTCTCGGTCACCTGACTTAAAAATTGGTATTATTTTTGCAGTTTTAAACGGCTGAGGGAAGATTCCATCCTTAAAACACCCATTAATATCTTCGACAAGTTGATCCTTAATAACTGGAAAATTTTCTTTCAGGACACGGAGGGATAAAAAATCTGATCCAGCGGAATATTCTTTATTCCAGAAATCACTGTTAACACTTCACTTTCATTCATCTTTTGCAGCCACATACTTGTTTCATTAGCTGGCCCAATATACTGGTGAAACGACTCTTCGTTTTTATGTATACTTACTGACTGTCTAATTTCATTACCTGCGTTAGAGAAATGATCGGCCAGTTTTTCATTAAAACCTGCCTGGTATTGTTCACGTCCACATGGCTCCTTGTCAATTCCTCCAATTATCGACCGAATAACTTTCCAAGTCTTCAAAGAGCCATCTCTACACGACTCATTTCTTCTCCTGTAAACTTCAGTGTCAGGAGCATACAACCTTTTGAATAGAGGGGTTAAATAAAATAAACAAAGGGGCAGGGAAAAAGTATATTGAAAGCTGTACCATTTCAATATATAACTTGCCTCACTCCACCCTCTACCATCCTTTTCCACCCTACCCTCAACCATCTTTGGTTAAAGAAATACCCATACCTTTGTTAATTCCTTCAGCTTAGATACAAGTGTAGCTTTTTCCTCACTAAAAGCTCGCTCCAGCTTTTGACGCTTTTTCTCTTCATTTTTAGTAACTGTAACGACTTCACCACTAAGTGAGTTGACTTCTGCTAAAGCCCTGGTAAGTCCTTCTTCTTTTAAAGAAAGCATGTCGGTTAAGTGAGACACCTGGTTTCGTAAGAAAGATATCTCTTTCATACTGATTTTTTGCACCTGTAAGAATTAAACATAAAGCTAAAAAATGAAGCTATTACGCTGGCAAAAAAAAGGAAAGACAGTCAAAGCGACCCATATCAGTTTCGGGTCCAAATATGATTTGAGTTAGGATGATTAATCCTAACACTTTATGGATGGGTACTAAAATTAAGACACACTTGGCTGATTCTCTCTGGAATTTGTGTCTACTTCGCGTATTAAGGTGTAATAACGTGCATAAATTTTGACCAATGGCTTGTCACTGCCTGACACAAGTCCCACCCACAGATATTGACATCACATCACAGTAGAATTGGTATTCTGATTTAAGAACCGGGTATGTCAATGCGAGGGGGGGGGGGGGGTAGACGGCTTTAAAAAATTTTCTTTTTTTAATATTTTTACTGAAAAATACACTACTTGTAAAGTACAATATACATTAAAAAAAAATAATAAAAATAAAAACAGCAAAATTACCCTAATCTAGATTTTGAAAAATACATGTTGTCCCCCACCCCGTACACTTTCATGAATTGACAACCTGTCAAGTTTAAAAAACACTACAGGTAGATTTGAAGGGACACAGCAACAGTGCTAGAAATTAATACTTCCTGGGATATTAAGTTTAAAACCTCACCTTAAGGGGATAAGGTACCTTAAAGGTTCACCCTACTCGTCCAATATAAGCTTTATTTAGTTTGTCCGGTAAAACTATTTCGAATTGATTGGGTGGTCTTGCCATAACCTTAAGAGCTTGGAAAAGAGATCCGAATAAATGACGAAAAAATCAAAGCCGACACATACTTTCCCAGAAAATCAGAAATAACTTAAATTCTCGCATTCCGTGTTGAAGATAGAGATATTCAGAAAGTGTGAATTTTCTTTCTATTAAAAGGAGCAGAATTTTATTTTTAAAGATCAAGATAGGCAGCGCTATCGCGCTGCCTAAGTAGGGAACGATGTTGGCACAAAGTATCATTATTTTTTTCCCTACCAGAGCACTTCGTATCGAAGGAGGTGTAGTAGAAACTTGGAAAAGGGCTCATTCGATTGGAAATTGAAATGGCTAGTGCTCTTTTAATAGTCGAAAGTGATCGGAAGGCAACTAACACCCCTTCCACGCCCACCATTTCCTCAAACACATCCAATAAAAATTTTGACATAGCCATTTTGTTCAGCGTAGTTGATTTCCAGATAGAAAATTTTTTTTTGAGAAGGACACTCCCCCACAACCTTCAGGGCAAGGGATTTAAGTTATGCTCTGGGGGCATATAAGAATGATGTTGGCACAATGTATTATTTATTATTTTTTCTTTAAATCAGGGCACTTTGTATCGAAGAAGTTGTCATAGACACTTTGAAAAGGGCTCATTCAATTGGAAATTGGAGTGGCTTGTGCCCTTTTTAATAGTCGAAAGTGATCGGAAGGCAACTAACACCCCTTCCACGCCCACCATTTCCTTAAACACGTCAAATCAAAATTTTGAGATAGCCGTTTTGTTCAGCGTAGTTGATTTCCAGATAGCAAATATATTTTTGAGGGGGACACTCCCCCACAGCCCTCAGGGCAAGCGTTATGAGTTATGCCCTGGGGGCATATAAGGTTTTTTTTTTATAGAAAACGTTGTCATAGAAACTTCAAAAAAGGCTCATTCTATTGGAAATTCAAAGAGCTCGTGCCCTTTTTAATAGTCGAAAGTGATTGGAGGGCAACTAACCCCCCTCTCATGCCCACCTTTTCCCCAGACACATCCAATCAAAATTTCGAGATAGCCATTATGTTCAACGTAGTTTTCAGATCTGGAATTTAGGTCTTTGAGGATGACGACCACCCCCCACAGCCCTAAGGGCAAGGGTTGTAAGTTATGCCCTGGGGCATATAAGTGTTTTTACAGAACGCGTTGTCGTAGCAACTTCAAAAAGGGCTCATTCGATTGCAAATTGAAATGGCTACTGCCCTTTTTAATAGTCGAAAGTCATTGGAAGGCAACTAATACCCTTTCCACGCCCACCATTAACCCAAACACATCCAATCAAAATTTTGAGATACCCATTTTGTTCAGCGTAGTTGATTTCCCGATAGAAATTATGTTTCTGATGAGAACACTCCCCCAGAGCCCTCAGGGCATGGGTTTTAAGTTATGCCCTGGGGGCATATAAGAACAATGTTGGCACAATGTATTATTTATTATTTTTTCCTTGAGACCAGGGCACTTTGTATCGAAGAAGTTGTCGTCGTGAATTCGAAAAGGGCTCATTCAATTGGAAATTGGAGTGGCTTGTATCCTTTTTAATAGTCGAAATTGATCGGAAGGCAACTACAGCCCCTTCCACTCCCACCATTTCCCAAAACACATCCAATCAAAATTTTGAGATAGCCATTTTGTTCAACATGATTGAAAATTCTGGAAATTAGGTCTTTGAGGATGACACCCCCCCCCCACAGCCCTCAAGGCAAGGGTTGTAAGTTATGCCCTGGGGGCATATAAGGTTTTTATAGAAAGCAATGTCCTAAAAACTTCAAAAAGGGCTCATTCGTTTGGAAATTGAAATGGCAGTGCTCTTTTAATAGTCGAAAGTGATTGGAAGGCCACTAACACCCCTTCCACGCCCATCATTTCCCAAGACACATCCAGTAAAGATTTTGAGATAGCCATTTTGTTCAGCGTAGTTGATTTCCAGGTAGAAATTATGTTTTTGAAGAGGACACTGCCCCAAAGCCCTCAGGGCAAAGGTTTTAAGTTATTCCCTGGGGGCAAATCAGAACGATGTTGGCACAATGCATTATTTATTATTTTTGCCTTGAGACAAGGGCACTTTGTATCGAAGAAGTTGTCGTAGAAACTTCGAAAAGGGCTCATTCAATTGGAAATTGGAGTGGCTTGTGCCATTTTTAATAGTCGAAAGTGATCGGAAGGCAACTATAGCCCCTTCCACGCCCACCATTTCCCGAAACACATCCAATCAAAATTTTGAGATAGCCATTTAGTTCAGCGCAGTTGATTTCCAGATAGGAATTATGTTTTTGAGGAGGACACTCCCCCACAGCCCTTAGGGCAAGAGTTGTAAGTTATGCCCTGGGGGCATATAAGATTATTATAGAAAGCGTTGTCGTAGAAACTTCAAAAAGAATCATTCGATTGGAAATTCAAAGGGCTAGAGCTCTTTTTAACAGTCGAAAGTGATTGGAGGGCAACTAACAACCCTCTCACAGCCACCTTTCCCCTAAACACATCCAATCAAAATTTTGAGATAGCTTTTTTGTTCAACGTAGTTGAAAGTTCTGGAAATTAGGTCTTTGAGGATGACAACCCCCCCCCCAGCCCTCAAGGCAAGGGTTGTAAGTTATGCCCTGGGGGCATATAAGGTTTTATAGAAAGCGCTGTCGTAGAAACATCAAAAAGGGCTCATTCGATTGGAAATTGAAATGGCTATTGCTCTTTTAATAGTCGAAAGTGACTGGAAGGCAACTAAAAGCCCTTCCACGCCCACCATTTCCCAAGACACATCCAATCAAAATTTTGAGATAGCCATTTTGTTCAGCGTAGTTGATTTCCAGATAGAAATTATGTTTTTGAAGAGGACACTGCCCCACAGCCCTCAGGGCAAGGGTTTTAAGTTATGCCCTGGGGGCAAATAAGAACGATGTTGACACAATGTATTATTTATTATTTTTGCCTTGAGACCAGGGCACTTTGTATCGAAGAAGTTGTCGTAGAAACTTCGAAAAGGGCTCATTCGATTGGAAATTGAAATGGCTATTGCTCTTTTAATAGTCGAAAGTGATTGGAAGGCAACTAAAAGCCCTTCCACGCCAACCATTTCCCAAGACACATCCAATCAAAATTTTGAGATAGCCATTTTGTTCAGCGTAGTTGATTTCCAGATAGAAATTATGTTTTTGAGGAAGACACTCCAACACAGCCCTTAGGGCAAAGGTTGTAAGTTATGCCCTGGGGGCAAATAAGGTTTTTATAGAAAGTGTTGTCGTAGAAAATTTAAAAAGGGCTCATTCGAATGGAAATTGAAATGGCTAGTGACTTTTTAATAGTCGAAAGTGATTGGAGGGCAACTAACACCCCTTTCTTCCAACCATTTCCCAAGAGACATCCAATCAAAATTTTGAGATAGCCATTTTGTTCAACGTAGTTGAAAGTTCTGGAAATTAGGTCTTTTAGGACGACAACCCCCCTCCCACAGCCCTCAAGGCAAGGGTTGTAAGTTATGCCCTGTGGGTTTATAAGGTTTTTATAGAAAGCGTTGTCGTAGAAACTTCAAAAAGGGCTCATTCGATTGGAAATTGAAATGGCTAGTGCTCTTTTAATAGTCGAAAGTGATTGGAAGGCAACTAACACCCCTTCAACGCCAACCATTCCTCGAGACACATCCAATCAAAATTTTGAGATAGCCATTTTGTTCAGCGTAGTTGATTTCCAGATAGAAATTATGTTTTTGAAGAGGACACAGCCCCACAGCCCTCAGGGCAAGGGTTTTAAGTTATGCCCTGGAGCAAATAAGAACGATGTTGGTACAATGTATTATTTATTATTTTTGCCTTGAGACCAGGGCACTTGGTCTCAAGGAGTTCGAAGAAGTTGTCGTAGAAACTTCGAAAAGGGCTCATTCAATTGGAAATTGGAGTGGCTTGTGTCCTTTTTAATAGTCGAAAGTGATCGGAAGGCAACTACAGCCCCTGCCACGCCCAACATGTCCCAAAACACATCGAATCAAAATTTTGCGGTAGCTATTTTGTTTAGCACAGTTGATTTCCAGATAGAAATCATGTTTTTGAGGAGGACATTCCCCCACAGCCCTTAGGGCAAGAGTTGTAAGTTATGCCCTGGGGAAATATAAGATTTTTATAGAAAGCGTTGTCGTAGAAACGTCAAAGAAGAATAATTCGATCGGAAATTCAAAGGGCTAGTGCCCTTTTTAATAGTCGAAAGTGATTGGAGGGCAACTAACCCCCCTCTCACGCCCACCTTTCCCCAAAACACATCCAATCAAAATTTTGAGATAGCCATTTTGTTCAACGTAGTTGAAAGTTCTGGAAATTAGGTCTTTGAGGATGACAACAACCCCCCCCCCCCACAGCCCTCAAGGCAAGGGTTGTCAGGTATGCCCTGGGGGCATATAAGGTTTTTATAGAAAGCTTTGTCGTAGAAACTTCAAAAAGGGCTAATTCGATTGGAAATTGAAATGGCTTGTGCCCTTTTAATAGTCGAAAGTGATTGAAAGGCAACTAACACCTCTTCCACAACCACCAATTCCCAAGACATATCCAATCAAAATTTTGAGATAGCCATTTTTTTCAACGTAGTTGAAAGTTCTTGAAATTATACCTTTGAGCAGGACAATCCCCCCACAGTCTTCAGGGCAAGGGTTATAAGTTATGCACTGGAGGCATATAAGGTTTTCATTGAAATTTTTGTCTTAGAAACTTGAAAAAGGGCTCATTCGATTGGAAATTCAAAATACTAGTGTCCTTTTTAATAGTCGAAAGTGATTTGAGGGCAACTAACCCCCCTCTCACGTACACTATTTATCCAAACACATCCAATCAAAATTTTGAGATAGCCATTTTGTTCAATGTAGTTAAAAGATTTATGAATTAGGTCTTTGAGGATGATAATCCCCTCAGAGCCCTCGGGCAAGGGTTGTAAGTTATGCCCTGGGGGCATATAAGGTTTTTATAGATAGTGATTTTGTAGAAACTTCCAAAAGTGCTCATTCTAGAAGGGTTTGTGCCCTTTTTAATAGTCGAAAGTGAATGGAGGATCGCTAACACCCCTCTCACACCCACCATTACCCCAAACGCATCCAAATCAAAATTTTGAGATAGCCCTTTTGTTCGACGTAGCTAAAAAGTCCGGAAATTATGTTTTCAGGGATTGGAAATTGAAAGGGCTAGTGCCCTTTTTAATAGTCAAAAGTGATCGGAAGGCAACTACAGCCCCTTCCATGCCCACCATTTCCCGAAACACATCTAATCAAAATTTTGAGATAGCCATTTTGTTCAGCGCAGTTGATTTCCACATACAAATTATGTTTTTGAGGAGGACACTCCCCCACAGCCCTTAGGGCAAGAGTTGTAAGTTATGCCCTGGAGGCATATAAGGTTTTTTAAAGAAAGCATTGTCGTAGAAACTTCAAAAAAGAATCATTCGATTGGAAATTCAAAGGGCTAGTGCCCTTTTTAATAGTCGAAAGTTATTGGAGGGCAACTACCCCCCCCCCCTCACGCTCACCTTTTCCCCAAACACATCCAATCAAAATTTTGAGATAGCCATTTTGTTCAACGTAGTTGAAAGTTTTAGAAATTAGGTCTTTGAGGATGATAACCCCCTCAGAGCCCTCGGGACAAGGGTTGTAAGTTATGCTTTGTGGGCATATAAGGTTTTTATAGAAAGCGTTGTCGTAGAAACTTCAGAAAGGGCTCATTCGATTGGAAATTGAAATGGCTAGTGCTCTTTTAATAGTCGAAAGTGATTGGAAGGCAACTAACACTCCTTCAACGCCAACCATTCCCCAAGACATATCCAATCAAAATTTTGAGATAGCCATTTTGTTCAGCGTAGTTGAAAGTTCTGGAAATCGTAGTTGAGAGTTCGTAGTTGATTTCCAGATAGAAAATATTTTTTTGAGGAGGAAACTCCCCCACAACCCTCAGGGCAAGGGATTTAAGTTATGCCCTGGGGGCATATAAGAACGATGTTGGCACAATGTATTATTTATTATTTTTTTCTTTAAATCAGGGCACTTTGTATCGAAGAAGTTGTCATAGACACTTTGAAAAGGGCTCATTCAATTGGAAATTGGAGTTGCTTGTGCCCTTTTTAATAGTCAAAAGTGATCGGAAGGCAACTAACACCCCTTCCACGCCCACCATTTCCTTAAACACGTCAAATCAAAATTTTGAGATAGCCGTTTTGTTCAGCGTAGTTGATTTCCAGTTAGCAAATATATTTGAGGAGGACACTCCCCTACAGCCCTCAGGGCAAGCGTTGTAAGTTATGCCCTGGGGGCATATAAGGTAATTTATAGAAAACGTTGTCATAGAAACTTCAAAAAAGGCTCATTCGATTGGAAATTCAAAGAGCTAGTGCCCTTTTTAATAGTCGAAAGTGATTGGAGGGCAACTAACCCCCCTCTCATGCCCACCTTTTCCCCAGACACATCCAATCAAAATTTCGAGATAGCCATTATGTTCAACGTAGTTTTCAGATCTGGAATTTAGGTCTTTGAGGATGACGACCACCCCCCACAGCCCTAAGGGCAAGGGTTGTAAGTTATGCCCTGGGGCATATAAGGTTTTTATAGAACGCGTTGTCGTAGCAACTTCAAAAAGGGCTCATTCGATTGGAAATTGAAATGGCTACTGCCCTTTTTAATAGTCGAAAGTCATTGGAAGGTAACTAATACCCTTTCGACGCCCACCATTAACCCAAACACATCCAATCAAAATTTGAGATACCCATTTTGTTCAGCGTAGTTGATTTCCCGATAGAAATTATGTTTCTGATGAGAACACTCCCCCAGAGCCCTCAGGGCATGGGTTTTAAGTTATGCCCTGGGGGCATATAAGAACAATGTTGGCACAATGTATTATTTATTATTTTTTCCTTGAGACCAGTGCACTTTGTATCGAAGAAGTTGTCGTCGCGAATTCGAAAAGGGCTCATTCAATTGGAAATTGGAGTGGCTTGTATCCTTTTTAATAGTCGAAATTGATCGGAAGGCAACTACAGCCCCTTCCACGCTCACTATTTCCCAAAACACATCCAATCAAAATTTTGAGATAGCCATTTTGTTCAGCGCAGTTGATTTCCAGATAGAAATTATGTTTTTGAGGAGGACACTCCCCCACAGCCCTTAGGGCAATAGTTGTCAGTTATGCCCTGGGGGCATAAAAGATTTTTATAGAAAGCGTTGTCGTAGAAACTTCACAAAAGAATCATTCGATTGGAAATTCAAAGGGCTAGTGCCCTTTTTAATAGTCGAAAGTGATTGGAGGGCAACTAACCCCCCTCTCACGCAAACATTTCCCCCAAACACATCCAATCAAAATTTTGAGATAGCCATTTTGTTCAACATGATTGAAAATTCTGGAAATTAGGTCTTTGAGGATGACAACCCCCCCCCCCCCACAGCCCTCAAGGCAAGGGTTGTAAGTTATGCCCTGGGGGCATATAAGGTTTTTATAGAAAGCGTTGTCGTAAAAACTTCAAAAAGGGCTCATTCGTTTGGAAATTGAAATGGCAGTGCTCTTTTAATAGTCGAAAGTGATTGGAAGGCCACTAACACCCCTTCCACGCCCATCATTTCCCAAGACACATCCAGTAAAGATTTTGAGATAGCCATTTTGTTCAGCGTAGTTGATTTCCAGGTAGAAATTATGTTTTTGAAGAGGACACTGCCCCAAAGCCCTCAGGGCAAAGGTTTTAAGTTATTCCCTGGGGCAAATCAGAACGATGTTGGCACAATGTATTATTTATTATTTTTGCCTTGAGACAAGGGCACTTTGTATCGAAGAAGTTGTCGTAGAAACTTCGAAAAGGGCTCATTCAATTGGAAATTGGAGTGGCTTGTGCCCGTTTTAATAGTCGAAAGTGATCGGAAGGCAACTATAGCCCCTTCCACGCCCACCATTTCCCGAAACACATCCAATCAAAATTTTGAGATAGCCATTTAGTTCAGCGCAGTTGATTTCCAGATAGGAATTATGTTTTGGAGGAGGACACTCCCCCACAGCCCTTAGGGCAAGAGTTGTAAGTTATGCCCTGGGGGCATATAAGATTATTATAGAAAGCGTTGTCGTAGAAACTTCAAAAAAGAATCATTCGATTGGAAATTCAAAGGGCTAGAGCCCTTTTTAACAGTCGAAAGTGATTGGAGGGCAACTAACAACCCTCTCACAGCCACCTTTCCCCTAAACACATCCAATCAAAATTTTGAGATAGCCATTTTGTTCAACGTAGTTGACAGTTCTGGAAATTAGGTCTTTGAGGATGACAACCCCCCCCCCCCCCAGCCTCAAGGCAAGGGTTGTAAGTTATGCCCTGGGGGCATATAAGGTTTTTATAGAAAGCGCTGTCGTAGAAACATCAAAAAGGGCTCATTCGATTGGAAATTGAAATGGCTATTGCTCTTTTAATAGTCGAAAGTGACTGGAAGGCAACTAAAAGCCCTTCCACGCCCACCATTTCCCAAGACACATCCAATCAAAATTTTGAGATAGCCATTTAGTTCAGCGCAGTTGATTTCCAGATAGAAATTATATTTTTGAAGAGGACACTGCCCCACAGCCCTCAGCGCAAGGGTTTTAAGTTATGCCCTGGGGGCAAATAAGAACGATGTTGACACAATATATTATTTATTATTTTTGCCTTGAGACCAGGGCACTTTGTATCGAAGAAGTTGTCGTAGAAACTTCGAAAAGGGCTCATTCGATTGGAAATTGAAATGGCTATTGCTCTTTTAATAGTCGAAAGTGACTGGAAAGCAACTAAAAGCCCTTCCACGCCCACCATTTCCCAAGACACATCCAATCAAAATTTTGAGATAGCCATTTTGTTCAGCGTAGTTGATTTCCAGATAGAAATTATGTTTTTGAGGAAGACACTCCAACACAGCCCTTAGGGCAAAGGTTGTAAGTTATGCCCTGGGGGCAAATAAGGTTTTTATAGAAAGTGTTGTCGTAGAAAATTTAAAAAGGGCTCATTCGAATGGAAATTGAAATGGCTAGTGACCTTTTTAATAGTCGAAAGTGATTGGAGGGCAACTAACACCCCTTTCTTCCAACCATTTCCCAAGAGACATCCAATCAAAATTTTGAGATAGCCATTTTGTTCAACGTAGTTGAAAGTTCTGGAAATTAGGTCTTTTAGGACGACAACCCCCCTCCCACAGCCCTCAAGGCAAGGGTTGTAAGTTATGCCCTGTGGGTTTATAAGGTTTTTATAGAAAGCGTTGTCGTAGAAACTTCAAAAAGGGCTCATTCGATTGGAAATTGAAATGGCTAGTGACTTTTTAATAGTCGAAAGTGATTGGAGGGCAACTAACACCCCTTCCACCCAACCATTTCCCAAGACACATCCAATCAAAATTTTGAGATAGCCATTTTGTTCAGCGTAGTTGATTTCCAGATAGAAATTATGTTTTTGAAGAGGACACAGCCACATAGCCCTCAGGGCAAGGGTTTTAAGTTATGCCCTGGAGCAAATAAGAACGATGTTGGTACAATGTATTATTTATTATTTTTGCCTTGAGACCAGGGCACTTGGTCTCAAGGAGTTCGAAGAAGTTGTCGTAGAAACTTCGAAAAGGGCTCATTCAATTGGAAATTGGAGTGGCTTGTGTCCTTTTTAATAGTCGAAAGTGATCGGAAGGCAACTACAGCCCCTGCCACGCCCAACATGTCCCAAAACACATCGAATCAAAATTTTGCGGTAGCCATTTTGTTTAGCACAGTTGATTTCCAGATAGAAATCATGTTTTTGAGGAGGACATTCCCCCACAGCCCTTAGGGCAAGAGTTGTAAGTTATGCCCTGGGGAAATATAAGATTTTTATAGAAAGCGTTGTCGTAGAAACGTCAAAGAAGAATAATTCGATTGGAAATTCAAAGGGCTAGTGCCCTTTTTAATAGTCGAAAGTGATTGGAGGGCAACTAACCCCCCTCTCACGCCCACCTTTCCCAAAAACACATCCAATCAAAATTTTGAGATAGCCATTTTGTTCAACGTAGTTGAAAGTTCTGGAAATTAGGTCTTTAAGGATGACAACCCCCCCCCCCCACACACAGCCCTCAAGGCAAGGGTTGTCAGGTATGCCCTGGGGGCATGTAAGGTTTTTATAGAAAGCTTTGTCGTAGAAACTTCAAAAAGAGCTAATTCGATTGGAAATTGAAATGGCTAGTGCCCTTTTAATAGTCGAAAGTGATTGGAAGGCAACTAACACCCCTTCCATGCCCACCATTTCCCAAGACAAATCCAATCAAAGTTTTGAGATAGCCATTTTTTCAACGAGGTTGAAAGTTCTTGAAATTATACCTTTGAGCAGGACAATCCCCCCACAGTCTTCAGGGCAAGGGTTATAAGTTATGCACTGGAGGCATATAAGGTTTTCATTGAAGTTTTTGTCGTAGAAACTTGAAAAAGGGCTCATTCGATTGGAAATTCAAAAGACTAGTGCCCTTTTTAATAGTCGAAAGTGATTGGAGGGCAACTACCCCCCCCTCACGCTCACCTTTTCCCCAAACACATCCAATCAAAATTTTGAGATAGCCATTTTGTTCAACGTAGTTGAAAGTTCTGGAAATTAGGTCTTTAAGGATGACACCCCCCCCCCCCCCACAGCCCTCAAGGCAAGGGTTGTAAGTTATGCCCTGGGGGCATATAAGGTTTTTATAGATAGTGATTTTGTAGAAACTTCCAAAAGTGCTCATTCTAGAAGGGTTTGTGCCCTTTTTAATAGTCGAAAGTGAATGGAGGATCGCTAACACCCCTCTCACACCCACCATTACCCCAAACGCATCCAAATCAAAATTTTGAGATAGCCTTTTTGTTCGACGTAGCTAAAAAGTCCGGAAATTATGTTTTCAGGATGACACTCCCCCCACAGCCCTCAGGGCAAGGGTGGTAAGTAATGCCCTGGGGCATATAAGTTTTTTTTATAGTAAGCGTTGTAATAGAAAATTCAAGAAGGAATCATTCGATTGGAAATTGAAAGGGCTAGTGCCCTTTTTAATAGTCGAAAGTGATCGGAAGGCAACTACAGCCCCTTCTATGCCCACCATTTCCCGAAACACATCTAATCAAAATTTTGAGAGAGCCATTTTGTTCAGCGCAGTTGATTTCCACATACAAATTATGTTTTTGAGGAGGACACTCCCCCACAGCCCTTAGGGCAAGAGTTGTAAGTTATGCCCTGGAGGCATATAAGGTTTTTTAAAGAAAGCATTGTCGTAGAAACTTCAAAAAAGAATCATTTGATTGGAAATTCAAAGGGCTAGTGCCCTTTTTAATAGTCGAAAGTGATTGGAGGGCAACTAACCCCCCCCCCCCCTCACGCTCACCTTTTCCCCAAACACATCCAATCAAAATTATGAGATAGCCATTTTGTTCACCGTAGTTGAAAGTTTTAGAAATTAGGTCTTTGAGGATGATAACCCCCTCAGAGCCCTCGGGACAAGGGTTGTAAGTTATGCCCTGTGGGCATATTTGGTTTTTATAGAAAGCGTTGTCGTAGAAACTTCAAAAAGGGCTCATTCGATTGGAAATTGAAATGGCTAGTGCTCTTTTAATAGTCGAAAGTGATTAGAAGGCAACTAACACCTCTTCAACGCCAATCATTCCCCAAGACACATCCAACCAAAATTTTGAGATAGCCATTTTGTTCAGCGTAGTTGAAAGTTCTGGAAATTATACCTTTGAGCAGGACAATCCCCCCACAGTCTTCAGGGCAAGGGTTATAAGTTATGCCCTGGAGGCATATAAGGTTTTCATTGAAATGTTTGTCGTAGAAACTTGAAAAACGGCTCATTCTATATGAAAGTATAAGGGCTTGTGCCCTTTTTAATAGTCGAAAGTCATTGGAGGATAACTAACACCCCTCTCACACCCACCATTACCCCAAACGCATCCAATCAAAATTTTGAGATAGCCATTTTATTCTACGTAGCTAAAAAGTCTGGAAATTATGTTTTTGAGGATGACACTCCCCCCACAGCCCTCAGGGCAAGGGTTGTAAGTTATGCCCTGGGGGCATATACGTTTTTTTTATAGAAAGCGTTGTCGTAGAAAATTCAAAAAGGAATCATTCGATTGGAATCGAATTTGATTCGAAATTTAAAGGGCTAGTGCCCTTTTTAATAGTCGAAAGTGATTGAAGGGCAAGTAACCCCCCTCTCACGCCCACCATTTCCCCAAACACATCCAATCAAAATTTTGAGATAGCCATTTTGTTCAACGTAGTTGAAAGGTCCGGAAATTATGTCTTTAAGGATGACAACCCCCTCACAGCCCCCAGGGCAAGACTTGTAAGTTATGCCCTGGGGCATATAAGGTTTTTATAGAAAGCGTTGTCGTAGAAACTTCAGAAAGGGCTCATTCGACTGGACATTGAAAGGGCTGGTGCTCTTTTTAATAGTCGGAAGTGATTGGAGGGCAACTAACCTCCCTCTCACGCCCACCTTTTCCCCAAACACAACCAATCAAAATTTTGAGAGAGCCATTTTGTTCAACGTAGTTGAAAGTTCTGGAAATTAGGTCTTTGAGGATGATAAACCCCCCACAGCCTTCACGGGCAAGGGTTGTAAGTTATACCCTGGGGGCATATAAGGTTTTATAGAAAGCGTTGTCGTAGAAACTTCCAAAAGGGCTCATTCGATTAGAAATTGAAATGACTAGTGCCCTTTTAATAATCGAAAGTGATTGGAAGGTAACTAACACCCCTTCCACGCCCACCATTTCCCAAGACACATCCAATCAAAATTTTGAGATAGCCATTTTGTTCAACGTAGTTGAAAGTTCTGGATATTATACCTTAGACAATCCCTGGATATTATAGAGCAGGACAATCCCCCCACAGTCTTCAGGGCAAGGTTTATAAGTTATGCCCTGGAGGCATATAAGCTTTTCATTGAAATATTTGTCGTAGAAACTTGAAAAAGGGCTCATTCGATTGGAAATTTATAGGGCTAGTGCCCTTTTTAATAGTCGAAAGTGATTTGAGGGCCACTAATCCCCCTGTCACGCTTATTATTCATCCAAACACATCCAATCAAAGTTTTGAGATAGCCATTTTGTTCAAAGTAGTTAAAAGTTTCAGAAACTAGGTCTTTGAGGATGATAACCCCCTCAGAGCCCTCGGGGCAAGGGTTGTAAGTTATGCCCTGGGGGCATATAATGTTTTTATAGATAGTGATGTTGTAGAAACTTCCAAAAGGGCTCATTCGATTGGAAATTAGAAGGGCTTGTGCCCTTTTTAATAGTCGAAAGTGATTGGAGGATAACTAACACCCCTCTCACACCCACCATTACCCCAAACGCATCCAATCAAAATTTTGAGACAGCCATTTTGTTCTATGCAGCTAAAAAGTCCGGAAATTATGTGTTTGAGGATGGCACTCCCCTCACAGCCCTCAGGGCAAGGGTTGTAAGTTATGCCCTGGGGGCATATAAGTTTTTTTAAAGAAAGCGTCGTCGTGAAAAATTCAAAAAGGAATAATTCGATTGGAAATTGAAACGACTAGTACCCTTTTTAATAGTCTAAAGTGATTGGAGGGCAACTAAACCCCCTATCACGCCCACCATTTCCCCAAACACATCCAATCAATATTTTAAGATAGCAATTTTCTTCAACGTAGTTGAAAGGTCCCGAAATTATGTCTTTGAGGATGATAACCCCCTCAGAGCCCTCGGGGCAAGGGTTGTAAGTTATGCCCTGGGGGCATATAATGTTTTTATAGATAGTGATGTTGTAGAAACTTCCAAAAGGGCTCATTCGATTGGAAATTAGAAGGGCTCATTCGATTGGAAATTAGAAGGGCTTGTGCCCTCTTTAATAGTCGCAAGTGATTGGAGGGCAACTAAACCCCCTATCACGCCCACCATTTCCCCAAACACATCCAATCAATATTTTAAGATAGCAATTTTCTTCAACGTAGTTGAAAGTTCTGGAAATTAGGTCTTTGAGGATGAGAGCCCCCCCCCCCTTCCCATCCCTCAGGGCAAGGGTTGTATGTTATGCCCTGGGGGCATATAAGGTTTTATTGAAAGAGTTGTCGTAGAAACTTCAAAAAAGCTCATATGATTGTAAATTGAAAGGGCTAGTGCCTTTTTTAATAGTTAAAAGTGATTGGAGAGCAACTAACGCCCTTCTCACGCCCACCATTTCTCCAAACACATCCAATCAAAATTTTGAGATAGCCGTTTTGTTTAACGTAGCTGAAAGTTCTGGAAATTAGGTCTTTGAGGATGACAACCCCCTCACAGCCCTAAGGGCAATGGTTGTAATTTATGCCCTGGTGACATATAAGGTGTTTATAGAAAGCGTTGCCGTAGAAACTCAAAAAGGGCTCATTCGACTGGAAATTAAAAGGGCTAGTGCCCTGTTTAATACTCGAAAGTGATTGGAAGGCTTGACATTTTTATAATAAAGATCGATGTGGGTACAATGCATTATTATTATTTTTCTTTTTTTTTGTTTAGACCAGGGCATTTTGTATCGAAGGAGTTGTCGTAGGAACTTCGAAAAGGGCTCATTTGATTGAAATTAGAAAGAGCTAATGCCTTTTTTATAGTCGAAAGTGATTGGAGGTCAACTAGTCCCCCTCCCACACCCACCCTCCCATTTGTCCATTATGTTTAAAAACTAAATGTTGCCTTAAGATTAAATCAAAATGCACTGTGTTAATGATAATTCCCAATAAGGCCTCTCAGCAGTATCCCAAGAACGACTGAGGGTATTATGTTGAAACTTTCGAGGCTACTTCTGCTCTTAAAATTTAACCAAATCAAAATAGCGTAAGTGTATCCAAGCTATCAAAGAAAGTAAACAGATTTTTTTTTTGCGAATGGTATCAAGCTTTCTATTTCAGGTCTTAAGTCTTAAAAATACGAAAAGATTTAATGTATTATTTTCTTTTTTCCTGAAAAGACTATGTCAATATAAAACGAACAGATTTTAATTAAAAAGAACTTTTTCCACGATATAAGTTTTTCAAAGAAAAGTAAAGAACTCCATTAAACCAAAAATGAGCAAAAATCAAATCAAATAATCTACCAAACGTAAAACTACCACAAATTAGCATCGATAAATAAATGAAACCCAAAACGAACAGAAATTACAATAAATAACCAAGTCAAACTCAAAACGAGCATAAATTAACATGAGTAGGGCTCAAAACCCCTATACCTTCCCAAGGCCAGAACATAATTTGCACTTTACTGAAAAAAATACAAATGAATGTACATTGTCAGTTTAATATACATATACTGATATTTAGTAATCAAAATGTTAATATTATTAGATTTATTAAAGTTATAAAAGTAAAAACATTTATATTTTTTTCAGTAAAGTGCAAATACATCACAAGATTCTATTTTTTTCAATAATTTCTTGCTCGTTTTTAGTTTAAAAAAATACATATGTAACTTGGGTATCACTATTTTTAGTAGCTTGCGAAAAATAACACTGAACAATATGAGACTTGTTACCATACTCAGAGTCGGCCACTTTATTGTTATATGTCAATTAATAATTTTATTATCAGTTATTAATTATATTGCTATTAATCAGACGGCCAATGTAAAAAAAAATCAAGCTTGGAAACAAAAATTTGGCATAGCGATTGCGAACTAGGCTAGTCTATGGAGATATTTATAAGAAACGAACAAAAGAATTTGTTAACAGAGAAATATTAGCTCTCATGGATATTCTATCCATGTTTTTAGCACAGAAACTGGTCCTACTGCTTAGCTATATTAATAGTTGAACACTGCTCCTTAAATTCTCTCCAACAACGATGCCATTTGTTAGAAAGAGAAATAAATATAAAAAAACGTGGAACAACAAAATCAGCCAAATTTGGTGGGTAAGGGGGGGGGGTGAGGCATTTTGACGGGAAAAAACTAAGAAAATCCTTTAAATAAAAATTTCCTGATTATTATAGAATAATAATTTTTGGAATTTTGGTTCAATTCCACAAACACTCTATTTTTCAAAATAGCGTTTTCACGCTTTACACAAGTTGTCATTCAATGAAGAAGATAATAAATTGTCGACACCTTTCGCCATCTTTTTCATTATATTCAATAGAATTTTTTTTTTTTTTTTTTTTTTAAGGAAACTTCTCTACGTTTTTTTTTCGTTTTTCATCTATAACATCTCTATGGTTTTTGTTATTATGGTATTTCAGATTTTCGTATTCCATATTTCATTTTCCGTATATATGGTATTTCTCAATGATTTTTTTTCGTTTTGCATCTATCGCGTCTGGCCAGTGTGGCCTTGAAACTTATTTACTGCATTATTATTTTAATACCTCTTCTTTTTTCTCCTCCAACTCAGTAAGCCGGTCAATGGTTTCAGCCAACCTCTCTTCGACAGATTTAAATTCTTCTTCCTTTATCATCAAACGATTCTGCATGCATACAAGCTTCTCCAGTTGCCTTGAACTTATTTCCTTCTCCTTCTTCAAAAGCAACCGATTTGTAGCAGTACTTTCTTCCAAAAATCCTTCAAGGTACTTGATATGTCTTTCTAGGCTATTTAGTCGAAGCTCATAAATGTCGCTCAGTTCTGACGCAGATGGCTGCTACAAACATAATGATAAAATATAGTCATTGCAAACTATCTACCTGTATAATTGCCTTATGTCCGTAGCTATTAGCTGTAAGAACTATTATATGATGTTATACAACGAGTACCTGAAGCCCGAGCGAGTATTTCTCATTATTACGCGGTCAGTAGATTTCATTAAATAATGGCTAATTTCACAAGTGGTTTTAGCAATGCCTAATTCACAATATGATTTTACTAATATCGAAATTTTAGCTAGCGCTAATTTGGACCAGTCAGATTTTTTTATAGGATTTCCTGATTGGCTGAAAAATCCTTCGGAAAATTCTGATTGGCTTAAATTAGCACTAGCTAAGTCTCGGTATTAGTAAAATCTCATTGCAATGGGGCATAAGTCTATCCTGTTTTGTATCACAACTGGGGGGAACGAGTCGAAACTTGCATTATTTTTGGGGGGAGGGGACGTGGCGGGGGGGGGGGGTAAGACAACTTCAAATTTTGTTTTGGGAGGAAGGGGCAAAATAATTTTGTTTTAAGTCCTCACAAAAGAGTATTCACTTACGGTTCAGCCTTAGTCATACATTTGCACGAGATGTCGTGAGTCTTACATAAAACAAGAGCAATTGAAGTTAATTCTCAAATAGCCTCATTTGTATTGAGCAGTTCCACTAGCAGGTTGTGATAGGAAACGTACCCGGAGCGAATTCGTTCAGCAAAATGTAGATATATAGAAAGTAGATGGCATTTAACACTAAACAGTATAGCCTATGAATTGAAATACACACTACTCTCTAATTCTTATTAATTTAAGAATAAAAAAAACTTTTTTAGAAGACCTGACTAAAAGGAAAAAAGAAACAGAGGAATAAGTGAGCCCTTAACCACTGCTTGAGGATGGCTGAGATCTTATTCAAATTTACAAAAACTTTAGAATACTGGGATAAACAAATATCAAACAGTTCGCGGTAACGAACTGTAAGTAAGAAGCAACCCGGCTCAATAGTAACAGAAACTCTAAAAAAACGGAATTTTCATACGAATAGATATATCAAAAGAATTCGATTTTTATACTGATTTTAAATATACAAGTTTCATTAAGTTACCCATCAAAAGTTACGAGCCTGAGAAAATTCACCTGATTTTTGAAAAAAAGGGGAAAGACCCACTAAAAATCTGAGAATCGTACCATCATAATGAAAATCATACCATCAGATTCAGCGTATCAGAGAACCCTACTACAGAGATATTAAGCTCCTATCTGCAAAAATGTGGAATTTTATATGTTTCGCCAGAAGAAAGATCACGGATGCGTGTTTATTTGTTTTTTTTTCCCCAGGGGTGATCGTATCGACCCAGTGGGCCTAGAACATCGGGAGAGGGCTCATTATAACGAAAGTTAAAAGTTCTAGTGCCCTTTTTAAGTGGCCAAAAAATTGGAGGATACTAGACCCCCTCCCACACCACTTTCTTTCCCAAAATTGTCCGATCAAAATTCTGAGATTGCTATTTTGTTCAGCATAGCTGAAAGTGGAGATAAAATGACCCCCCACAGCCTCTGTGGAAAGGTCTAAGTTATAAAATTTATGCATTGTTTACGCATAGTATTTGTTATTGGAGAGTATGCATACATTCCTTTGGGTGGGGATAAGAGGACGAATTTTCTGTTGGAGGACTTTGCACGGGGAGAATTTTCCATGAAAGGGAAGTTTCAAGGGGATGAACTTTTCAGGGGAAATTGTGTACTGGAGGATTTGCCAGAATTCCTATACGAAATTTCTTTATATGTCTTGCTTTCTGTTGCTTTTTTTATTTTTATTTTTTTGTGGAGGTGTTAATGGTAATTGCCCGGGGTAAATTTTCACCTGGATTGAATTGTCCAGAGGATATTTCCGTGGGAAGGGGGATTTTTCCATGGAGGTATAGCCAGATTTCCTGGCATTATTTAAAAAATGATCAGAAATTAAATAAAAACAAGTTTTTTCAACTGAAGGTAAGGAGCAACACTAAAACTTAAAACGAACAGAAATTATTACGTATATTAAGTATTTCCCTCTTCTCAAAACCTCGCTCTTTACTCTAAAGTTAAATTTTATGCCAATTCTTTAAAAACGACTCCTGAAACACAAGGATCGTTTAATTAGAACAATAAGTAACTTTTTTAAAAGTGCCGAAAAACTTTAGCGCGAAGACTGAGGTGTTGAGGAGGGGGAAACCGCCCTCTCATATACGTAATAATTTCTGCTCGTTTTAGGTTTTAATGTTGCTAATTAATTTCACTTGAAAAAAACTTGTTTTTTTTTAATTTAATAAATAATAAAGATAACCGTAGCTGCTCACTTTAAGTCGTTTGTTGTTTTTTTTTTTTTTTTTGGGGGGGGGAGGGGGGTTTCTCCGATAGTTTTCTTGAGGGATGGAGGATCTCAAATGATTCGTGTTTGCTTCTGAATGTATCTGAAACACTTGGGAGGGGGAGGGATTCATCTCTTTTAAAGTTCATATAAACGGCTTTGTGCTTCCTTATGCATTTCCTATATACTTATCCATTCAGAGATGTTTTATATACTGAAAATAATGTATTAATATAAATTGATAAAAAAATGTTTACATGAAGTCAAAATAGTGAATAGAATCAATAAAAAAAAACATAAAAAATAAAACAAGGATTACTCAAGGGATTAAGCAAGGGAAGAAAATTAATAGTAAAGCATTAATTGATAATTAACGAAAAAAATAATTTGTTCAATTTCAAAATACTGGGTTTTCCCCCTTTTTTCAAAATGGGATTTACGTTCTGCGAATGAAGGATGACAGATTGCCAAAGATTGTCCTTTTCGGCCAAACGCCTAGGGTCAAACGAACAGCAGGTCGTCCCCAGCTCGGATAGGAGGATGTCACAAGAAAAGATTTAAGGGAAAAGGTAACTTCCTGGGAGGGTGTAAAGAGGGAGGCGTTGAATAGATTAGGATGTAGGAGGAGCGTGCGTTACTGTGTTGGCCTCAGGTGTCTTGGAGCTGCGGTGAGTAGTTAATAGTAGTAGTAGTATACACCTTGGGAGTCAGTGAAGAAAACGAGAAAGTGTAAATATACATTTTGCCATCTTCTTCATTTCTATCTACTTCATTAATGAGAGAGATTTAAGTAAGTTGATAATCGGCTTAGTTTACTTTGAAATAGTACTTGCAACTTTTGCCATTCGCAGATTTGTTATTAAAGAAAACGCATAAAGATGAAATGTGCAAGAACATCTCCTACAGATACATAGCTTGATTAGTGAATAATAAAATAAACACTAAAGAAGAACGGACACAATGAACAAGAAATAGATGGACAAAAGAGGGAAAACAGATTCCGCATTTGGAGCGAAAGTAAATCAAGTGTATAAAATTTCAGCCTTTGGAAAACACTATGTTTATCAAACAGTTCGTGGTAACGAACTGTAAGTAAGGAGCGACCCGGCCCAATGGTAACCGAAACTTTAAAAAACAGAATTTTGATACCAATAGATACATCAAAAGAATCAGATTTTAATACTGATTTCAAATATATAAGTTTCATCAAGTTTAGTTACACGCCTGAGAAAATTTGGCTGATTTTAGAAAAAAGAGGGAAAGACCCCCTAAAAGTTATAAAACCTTAATGAAAATCACACCATCATATTCAGCGTATCAGAGAGCCCTACTGCAAAGGTTTCAAGCTCCTATCTACAAAAATGTGGAATTTTGCATTTTTTGCCAGAAGAGAGATCACAGATGTGTGTTTATTTATTTTTTTTTTTTCCCACGGGTGATCGTATTGACCCAATGGTCCTAGAATATCGTGGGAGGGCTCATTGGAACGGAAATTAAAAGTTCTAGTGCCCTTTTTAAGTGACCAAAAAATGGAGGGCAACTAGGCCCCCTCCCACGCTCATTTTTTCCCATAGTCACCCGATCAAAATTTTTAGATAGCCATTTTGTTCAGCATGGTCGAAAATATGATAAGTTGGACGAAATTTTAGGATGACTTAATCCCCCAAAGTCCCCGGGGGGGGGGCTGAAAGTTATGAAGTTTACCCAATGTTAACATATAGTATTGGTTATTGGGAAGTATACAGACGTTTTCAGGGGGGATTTTTTCTGGTAGGTGGGGGGGGGGTCAGGGGTTATGTGGGAGGATCTTTCCATGAAGGAAGTTTTCACGGGGAAAGGGACATTGCTATGAAGGGGGCGCCGGATTTCCCAGCATTATTAAAGAAAAAGATAAGAAATTAAGTAAAAAAACAACAAGTTTTGCAACTGATTTCAACTGATTGTAATTAAGGGGTCATTTTTAAAGAATTGGAAAAAAATTCGAACTTTGGCTTAAAGAGCAAGGTATTGACTAGGGGGCGAACTCCCTAATATACGTATTAAAATCTATGGATATAGAAGTTCGTTACGTAAGTTACGTATATTTATTACTAATAAAAACGTTCGTAAATAAAATTAAACAAGTTTCGAGAAAGCCATTTAACCAAATAAAAGTAATTGAATCAGAAGTGAAAGAAATCTAAGAAAATTTGGGGAGAGCCTGGGCCCCAAGGCCCCACCACCATGCCTAGGGGTTAAAGAAAGGACTCAAAATGTATTTCAAAAATGATATCACAAAACTACATAATACAGTACCCTTAATTTGCTTGTCCCGAATTCCTAAATTAAATTCCCTTTTTTTAAAGGCCCCTTCAGACGGGACTTCGTTCACACAGAATAATTTATATGGAGCATTACAGTTTCCTGCAATGATGCTGAATTGGCACCATTAGAATAGGGCATATTATTTGATCGCACAACACTTTCATAGGAAGAACAGAAAAAAAAAATAGACTAATATAGAATGGCGATTTTTAGTAATTTTGTGGTAAAACTATAACGACAGGTTGCATATTGAGGTAGCTGACTATTAACTTGAGAAGTTAATATTTATATTTTTTTACTTTTTTTATTTTTTTTATATTTATATTTTTTTACTATTAGTTATATTTTTACTATGGACAAGCTGCTACATCAAATAGGATTACAAAAATAGGATCTAACCGCTCACTGGGATCAACCGACTTTCATCTCATCTGCCGAGAAGAGGGGTAACTTGATCATAAATAAACCAAGAGTGATACTGAAAAACCACAAAACGATGGGGTTGAGGGGTAAGTTCACACGATTACACCCGCCAGGGGATTATTGAGACGTGAAATTTGACAGTTATATCTCACTATCCCGAGTTTCCGATAAGAAAATTTTCTAATTTTCTTATCTTCTTGCCCATCCCCGATTTTCTATCATCCATCCGTGATGGATGGATGTGAGTCCTCGAGATGGAAAGAAAACTTCGCACCTCAGTTCTATTTTTCATCTAGCAGATGACTCAGAAAATTACAAAGTGAGATAAAAAATTTTACAAGAACTTACAGTGGAAATTTTTTCTTTGACGTGATCTAAAATCATATCGATGTCTCTCAGTTCAGGTGAATATAAAAATGTAGACATAGATGGATTCTGTGAGTCCTCGCACGTTCTTCCTGTTACAATCGACTGCTTCTCTTCAACTTTTAAACAAAATTCTTCTCTATAATAAAAACAAAACTGATACAATAAATTCAGTTATAAAAAGAAGATAATTCAGATAATTCAAATGCCCTGAAAAGAGACGAAAAATCGAATTTTCTGAACAAGCACATGAGCTGAATTGGTCTCAGGGGAGGCAACTTCGAAAAAACACAAAATAAGCAGACTAAACAGAAAATTTAAGAAATTATAGAAGAACCGTAACGATTCTGAACAAGCTTTATTCTAAAGATAAGTTATAATTAGAACACACTGAATCAGCCTGTATATGACAGGGGGGGACTACCGTCTTCTTGGACCTTCCACTCTTTGCGTCAAAGTGTTTCATTTCAATGCTTTAAAAGTGAATGCCCCAACACGAGAGCAATGTAGGAAAAGTTGTTTTTCCGAATTTGAATATGAAGGGGCTCATTTAGTTGCTTTACTTTAAAGTAGTGTTCTCGGTTCGTTTTGAAGGGCAATCGGTAAACGAAATACTTACAATTATCAACTGACTAACTAAAATGTTTTCAGGAAAACTTCTGCTATGTTTTAACTTTCCACTTCGTTCTTTACTTTTAATTTAAATACACTTGTTTTTATTCATATAATACATATAGAATATCAAAGATACTGTTGCTACAGACTGAAAAATCTTTCGAGATCTACAAAATCGATTTCGAAGTCAAAATCAAAGTCAACTCGAAGTTCTGTTAAAGCTTTTGCGTTCACTTAAATATTCAGCCTGAACTCGTCAAATGGACAATCATAATACCAAAAACTTATACTCCAGCCCTAATTTTGCTGAATCAAATTCAAACGTTTACATAATTAAAATTTGTTGTGCCTGTAACGAAAAAAAATTATTTCCATGCTAGATTACGAAAATCCTTTCAAGTGGAAAACAAGCTAATTTTAAATTTAGCTCGAATTTGAAAAATTGACTGAAACTAACTTTTACCCTCGTACTAACTTTATTAGTTCCTGAAAACAACAAGAGGCTTTTGCTCCCTCCCTCTTGATTTTGAAAATTTCCCCCTTATAATGTTTCCATTGAAATAAATCGAAAAATTGAAAAATTTTCCCATCCATCTACGTTTTTTTTTTTAAATTGGCACCTAGCACCCATGTCAAAATTGAATATAGAGGATACAAAATAGGGCTCCAAGGCCGAGTTACAGCAACAATTTGGTAACTTTAGAAACTCTCAGTGAGATATTTGATGTAGTGTCAACATCTGTTTCTCACAAGTGCATACACAGTACTCTGTTCGAGGACCTATCTTTACTTGTATCGCCGTTTGCCGAGCAAATGCAGTAAATATACAGAAGTATGTTACAGTCAGATCCCCTACAAGAAAAGACATCCCGCACTAAGCACTTGAAGAACAGTTTTTCAAGATGCTTCACCTGCATTTGGAACGGTCCTCCGAGGACCGTTCCGCTATCCCTGGAAACTCATCTTTTCATTCCCCTTAAAAAGGGTCCGTTAAAAAAGGTCCGTTTTCATTCCCCTTAAAAGCGGTCCGAGGACCGCTATCCCTGGAAACTCATCTTTTCATTCCCCTTAAAAAGTTCAATAGACACAACTCTAGGAAGAAAAACCAGGGAAGTGATTGATTAGTGCCATATCAGGCTTAAGTTTTTTTTAGCAACCTGGCGCCATAGAATTGTCAGGCAACTTGAATTTTGTCTTAAGAGGAGAAAAACTATAATAATCTATTTATGACCTATTATAAAAACAAGAGAAGTGGCAAAGCACAAAGGAAAAAACATGGAGAGTACAAGTAAATAAATAAATAAAAATAAATAAATCTACAGAAGCAAATACATCAAAAGAATCCAACAAGAATATGATAAATATCTCACCACAAATAAGCCTTTTCTTTTCATTTTCGAAAAGAAAATGCATCTGAATTTTTATCAGATATCAAACTATTAATAGCACCAAACTTATAGGTAATTCTTTGATTTCTACAACGCTTAGGTAAAAACAATAAGTGCTAGTAATAACGAAAATACAAAACTCTTATATTAGTATACTGAAGTCTAAGGGTAATGGTTCTTTCACACTACAGCGCAGAATATTTCAAGCTGGCAAAACTTGAGACTTAGTTACAATACATGCGCAGTTTGTTCGTGACTTAGGCAGTGCCAACTAGACGCGAAATCTACATGGGATTTTACGTTGAACAAATTAGGGTTATGTTATGGAAAAGTCAACATAGCAGCAACAAAAAGGACTTTCTGGATGAGCAAACAAAAAGTTTTGAAAATAAATTTTTAATCGAAAGCCATTTTGATCAGAGCTGGAATTTTCATCTCCATTCCATATTTTTAATTTCTAAATACTTAGCTAATGATGATTTTGACGGTTTTATATGATGACTATAATGATTTTATGAATTTTTAAGTTACTCTAGTGTAAAAATACTTGTTTAAGTGTGAAACGTAATACTAAACATAAAGTAACCTAACCACTTAGCAAAGACAATTACGTACGTAGTGTGAAAGCCGCCTAAGAATAATACCTTTGAAATCCAGGGAAAGATGTAATCTTTAAAACTGCATATTTGCTACAAGAGCCTCCAACAAGTAAACCACACGCTAGAGCATCCAAGATTTTGCGTTCAGTCATCAGCTTAGAAAATTCACTGTAGAACAATGCTGATCCCTCACTCATAGTAGCGACTAGTAAAATCAATGAAATAATTACATTGCACAGCCCTTCGTCAAGTGGATGTGATGAGTAATCTTCCAGCATGCGCTGCAAAAGGCTGCTAATGCTCTTTACAGGTAGCTTCTCTTTAAGGATTGGTTGCAGAGTTTCTTGTTCAGCTAATGGTGCAGGGTGTTAAGGAAATATCATGCTATAATATAAGCTGTAGAAAAAAAAGAAGCAAGGAAAAAGTATATCGTATATTCCATACATTAAGAAAATAAAATAACAAAGAAACACACCAGAAAATTGCCATTTGTCATGATTTTAAAGAAAATAGAGGGAGATAATTTACAAAAATGAGGAGTAGTAAGGATTTTTTTTATTTAACACAAAAAAAAACACAGGGAAGAAGTAGTTTTCAAATCTAAGGGAGGGGCAATTTTCAACTCTAGGAGATACAAAATTTCTAGAGAGAGGCAAATCCCCCCCCCCCCCAACCCAAATAACACTCCGTGAAAGGAAAGTGAAATGCAGTTCTTTTGAGTCTGATTTCAAAACTGAAAGGTTTCCAAAAAGGATATTAAAATCTGAGGAGTTAGTAATTAAATAATTATTGGCAGTACTATGGGTAGTGTTACGGGCTAATTAAATAAACAGTAATAAATTTTAGAAGCTAAATAAAGCCTTAAAAATATTTTGATATTAAACTTTAAAACTTCAAAGAATAACGACAAATGGCTTTTACTTTGCGATAGTAAAAGTAGTTATACTACTATGCGAACTACCATAACAGTTATACTACTATGCAAGTGGGGCAATGAGTAACGTTTCATTTACACATTTCGAAAATCCATGCGGATATCTGTCCGCATCTTTTCAAACGATGGCCCAGAAAACGCTACATTTTAAAGCAAAGTTTTCAAATAAATGCAACAGCGTGACCCTCCTCTGAAAGCTGCTGAGCAATTTAGAGCCAAATGACACCATTTTTCTTGGTTTTCTCATAGCCTGGGTGAGCAGTATCATACAAGCTGGGGTAGCCTTGAACCAATGCTACAAGATCAGGAAGTTTTTGATGATCCATTGTCATGGTTTTATTCATTTAAAAACCTTGCCAAGAATCTGTCCTGATTTGACCAAATCGTTATGGAAAGCTAGAGTTTTTCAAGCACGAAAACGGACGGAATATCCGTAAGGACTGCTAAATCCGGACGGATTTCCACGATGTGGAAATGCACTATAAGTCCGTAGACTAACTGTTATGTCTAAAACAAAAGGGCCTGACTATCCAATCTACAACTTTACAGGAAGTCAAAAGTAAGCGTTTAGTCTAAAGAGTTGCTGCTCAAGAATTTAAAAAGAAACAAAAAAAAATTTTTAAACAAGAAAAACGGGTTTTAATTTTCTATAAAGCAGTGAAATACAAAACAATTAATTATGCACAAAAGCTCCGAATATTTCGGCCCCACATCCGGGAGCCTTTCTCAACGGAAAAAAAATAAAATAAATAAATAAAAAAAACAAAAAACTTAACTTACATCACAATACTAAACACATAAAGAGAAAGAAAAAAAAAAAACCAAAAAAAAAATATAAATAAATAAGAAACAAAACTCACATATTAAATAAACACTTCCATGCACTGAATGTCTATAATGATTCAACTCGCCTCCTCCCAGTGTATAAATGGAAATATATTAAATAAACACTTCCATGCACTGAATGTCTATAATGATTCAACTCGCCTCCTCCCAGTATATAAATGGAAATATATTAAATAAACACTTCCATGCACTGAATGTCTATAATGATTCAACTCGCCTCCTCCCAGTGTATAAATGGAAATATATTAAATAAACACTTCCATGCACTGAATGTCTATAATGATTCAACTCGCCTCCTCCCAGTATATAAATGGAAATATATTAAATAAACACTTCCATGCACTGAATGTCTATAATGATTCAACTCGCCTCCTCCCAGTGTATAAATGGAAATATATTAAATAAACACTTCCATGCACTGAATGTCTATAATGATTCAACTCGCCTCCTCCCAGTATATAAATGGAAATATATTAAATAAACACTTCCATGCACTGAATGTCTATAATGATTCAACTCGCCTCCTCCCAGTGTATAAATGGAAATATATTAAATAAACACTTCCATGCACTGAATGTCTATAATGATTCAACTCGCCTCCTCCCAGTATATAAAATTATATACTGGGAGGCGAGTTATAATTTTATATATAAAATTATATATATATATAAATTATATATATATAAAATTATATACTATATACTCCCAGTATATAAAAGTATATAGATTTTATATACTGGGAGGAGGCGAGTTGAATCATTATAGACATTCAGTGCATGGAAGTGTTTATTTAATATATTTCCATTTATACACTGGGAGGAGGCGAGTTGAATCATTATAGACATTCAGTGCATGGAAGTGTTTATTTAATATATTTCCATTTATATACTGGGAGGAGGCGAGTTGAATCATTATAGACATTCAGTGCATGGAAGTGTTTATTTGATATATTTCCATTTATACACTGGGAGGAGGCGAGTTGAATCATTATAGACATTCAGTGCATGGAAGTGTTTATTTAATATATTTCCATTTATATACTGGGAGGAGGCGAGTTGAATCATTATAGACATTCAGTGCATGGAAGTGTTTATTTAATATATTTCCATTTATACACTGGGAGGAGGCGAGTTGAATCATTATAGACATTCAGTGCATGGAAGTGTTTATTTAATATATTTCCATTTATATACTGGGAGGAGGCGAGTTGAATCATTATAGACATTCAGTGCATGGAAGTGTTTATTTAATATATTTCCATTTATACACTGGGAGGAGGCGAGTTGAATCATTATAGACATTCAGTGCATGGAAGTGTTTATTTAATATGTGAGTTTTGTTTCTTATTTATTTATATTTTTTCTTTGGTTTTTTTTTTTTTTTTTCTCTTTATGTGTTTAGTATTGTGATGTAAGTTAAGTTTTTTGTTTTTTTTTATTTATTTATTTTATTTTTTTTCCGTTGAGAAAGGCTCCCGGATGTGGGGCCGAAATATTCGGAGCTTTTGTGCATAATTAATTGTTTTGTATTTCACTGCTTTATAGAAAATTAAAACCCGTTTTTCTTGTTTAAAAATTTTTTTTTTGTTTTTAATGGAAAAGCAGTGTGGTCTAAGAAATTATTTAATTTAAAAAGAAATTTTGTGTCAAACATAAGAGTGTGCAGAAGAGTAATATGGCTTTATTTTGGTTTATAGTACACATACTTGTGTTTGGTAGTCATTGAACAAAGGGTATAAAGAGACATTTACTGTCCCAATCCTAGACAGCTTAATCCCCAGATCACATTATAGCCACAAGTGTCAATAGATTCAAAATTACGCACAGCTACAGCGCCAATTATGCACTCCGTTCATAATTTCTCGAGTGGAACATAAAATTTTCAATTTACCAAAGTCAAGAGCATATTTTTTGAAACTAGAAAGATGGAAACTTGAAACAAGCGTTTCAAGCCAATTTCTTGCCATTTTAATTTTCCGATTCTAAAATACAAGTGTGGCTTAAAACTAAGATAAATCTCTTCATTCAAAACCTCTTCAACCCATTCATAAAACTTGGCTTTTTTTACAGATGTGACTATGGCGTGGTTCGGGCATAAGGCAGCAAATTCAGTGCTACGCCTTTACCACCTGCCATAGTTTCTCATCTAAATACACTGGACTGCTACCTTTAACAACAAATATTTTTTTTTTTGCCTTTCATCCCCCCTTCCCCTGGAAGAAATCATCTGTTGGTTCTGTAAAAAAATTTGGAATTGATAAGGTTTCTAAGATTCCAGGAGACTTGCTCACATTCCAGGCCTAAGAACACAATTTACTGGGATTTCAGAACATGACCCCCCCCCCCCCCCCTGAAAATCCTCCAACACACTCTTGAGTTTTAGCTATGCATGACCATGCACAGCGACTTGGATGTGCCTCATTTGTGATTGCACGGACCTATGAATCTAGAATATTAGAAAAGGATATCAGTCAAAAGAGATGCAAGTCCAATATACTCTTGAATTGTGGCGTCAGATTCAAACTCAGAAACAATACTCCTAATTAGATCAGCATCCATCAAACCTGGTTCCTTCTTCGTGACCAATTCAAGCATTAAAAAACGAGTAATTTTCGTCTCACGCTTGGCTGGAAAAGATTCAAGTAGCTCCAAGGCATCCCTTGGGGAGAAAAAATCAACTTCAAGCAACTTCAGGCAATTCTCCAACTTCATTTTGGGCAAGCAGCAATATTCTAAGGCTTCTTTTTTTAGCTGACTATCACTTTTGGCAGTTTTCATAAACTGTGGTGAAGCCTCAAATAAATCTATAATAGCTTCAATAATATTCTGGCTCCTTTCTTCTAATCCGACTTTAATTTGTTGCAGCTTTTTTGATGAAAGTGATGGATGCAGCTTTGATCCAGTGTGATTGTATAGAAGTATCAAAATATCAGTATAAAGAAATGAGAATGAGTCATCAATTCCTCGCTCACGAACAGCCTCTTCGAAACGCAAAAAGTCTCTGAATCGAGTTTCTAAGCTTTTCAGCAACTGTTCATTTTGTAAAATGTTCATCAAAATTGACAATGCTGGAATCTCTAAATCTTCCTCCTGGTAAATAACATACAATAGAAGATGTTCACACAAAATTTCTACTTCTCTAGATATTCCACAATGTTTTAATAAAGTTACAACTTTAATAACTTTCAAACAGGATACTTTAACACATTTTTCAAAATTCCCAGTAACAATATGGACAAGAGATGGGAAAAGGATTCCTTGAACATCTCTAATGGTTTTCAAATCTGTGTTCTTAGTAAATAAATTTTCAGCATTCTTCAGAGCTTCTTGTATCAAGGCAGTGTTCTTAGATTGGATAGACTTACACAAGTCAATCACAATATCCATCTTTTAACTTCACGAGCAATGATCCTAAAAAAAAATAAATAAATAAAACCATCTGACCTCCAGGTTGAAAAGTAAGTAGATTGAGGTTGAATCAACACAAAAAAGAATACCTTTAGGCCTCAAAATACAAAAAAAAGGTAAGCAAAATGAATGAGAGCTACAGAACCACCACGGTCTTGGCCAAACTGCCCCCCTCTAAGCAAAGAAAATAACCATAAAAAAAACATGCTTTATTAGCATTCATTATTTAAAAATCTTCAATCATAGAATTCCAAAAGTAATATGCTTAGCTTTTGGTACAATCCAAATGACACTATCCATTTGAGGGCTTTCAGGGGGGTGGCAACAATATACCAACTTCCATGAAATTTCTGTTCATTTAGAGTTTAAATTCGTTATTCATTTTGTTTTTTAGATTTTAGTTCTTCATTCATGATAACTCATGTTTGTTTTTAAATTTTCGTCTTGGATAAGCTAGTTTATGCCCATTTTAAGTTTTCCCTCTTCTGTTTTTTGAGGGAATTTAGGTCTAAAAAATTTAATTTTGTTTGTGTACAATTCGTTAACGCAAATTGATGCACTAAAGACGGAGTTCTCGGAACTTAGTCCTGCGTCAAGTAAGCAGCAAAGCAGGGATCTGCTTTGCTCAACCACCAACCACATGAATGGTTGAATGAATGAGTGGTGGTTGAATGAACCACCAACCACATGAATGGTTGAATGAATGAATGGTGGTTGAATGAACCACCAACCACATGGTTGTTTAACCACCATGCGATGGTTGAATGAATGAAAATTCTTTCTGGCAAATTCATAAACTATCTTAGTTGTTTAGGGGGAGGCGAGGGAAATCCACGGGAGTGAAAAAATATGAAATAGAAGGAGATCATTGTCAGATGTAAAAAAAAAAACCTGGGGAGGACAGCTGCCCCCCAGGACTACAACCACCACTGGATTCTGATATCAGAAGTTCTTGCTTATAGATAACTGAGAAAATTACTGACTGTATTCATTCTATTTTCGGTCAGCTTGCTTCTATTAAGTTTAATCTACATGGGAAAATTCTAGCAGAGCTTAATACAACTGTAGCTCTCCATCACTAACTTCATGCATCCACATTGTGGGACTGGTTCACGCAAACTGATAGACTAAAACCTTTGCCTCTTTACAGTAAATCCTTCATGTGTTTGAAACATATTTGCCTTAAGATTTCAAAATATGGTGGACCTGATTGCTGTTAAGCCATCGATTGAAAAAGTGCCTAAAAAAGGCAATTGCAGCATTATTTGAGTTTTGGCCTCTACACCTGATTTACGAGTGCGAACGAGAAATATTGCTTTGCTTTTTGAACAAATCAGTATTCGATGATTTATTTCGACCAATTCATTCTGATATTTCAATTTTGGCAATTTTTGCAAGTTTTTTAGTTTTCGTGTTCTTTTTGTTTTCATTTATTGACTCTAAAATTCAAATCCAGCCCTTCAAGGCTTGTGATACCAATTTTTTAAAATAAATAGGGCCTATCTTCCTGTACATTTTCTGACCAAACTAATTTTGATAACAAGGGTTTGGTTCCATTGCGTTAGTAATATTAGCAAATAGGATTTCTAAATAACAGCTGTCATGCATACTTTCCAAAGGATAACAAGAAGAAAACATTGACAGAAATAAAAGCTGTACGGGAATAGCAAAACCTGATTATGGGCTCCTACATTATAATTTTAGCCTTAGATTTCCAAATCAAGCCCAATCCTTTTTAATTAAACAAAAAAAGAAAAAAGAAAGGCCTTGTCAAAACCCTTTTATCATAATATTTTTTATACACAGAAAAGGCAAAAAACGAAAAAAACAAACAAAACAAAAATCTATTCAATCAATTCAATTTTAGATTCACTTTGGTTAAAAAAAATACATGACATAATTACACTCGTATTTCACAATTATAATATGGTAATAAACTAAGAAAAAAACTATATATATATATATATAAATATATATATATATATATATATATATATATATATATGTATATATATATATATATATATATATATATATATATATATATATATATATATATATATAGATATATATATATATATATATATATATATATATATATATATATATATATATGTATATATATATATATATATATATATATATATATATATATATATATATATAATATATATATATATATATATATATGTATATATATATATATATATATATATATATATATATATATATATATATATATATATATATATATATATTATATATATATATATATATATATATATATATATATATATATATATATATATATATATATTATATATACTGAGTATACCAGAGATGTGCTCAGTTAATTGAAAAAATATATAGTTTCAGGCAATTTGGCATTTCTCAAATAACCCCCCTCCAAACCTTTTTTTAACTGTGAAAAAACACCCAGAGCCTTGGCTATTCTACTTTTAGCATCTTCACTGATCCCACCTTCAAACACGTCCAATCAAATTTTGAGACTGCCATTTTGTTCCTCGCAGTTTTAAGTTCAGGAAATTATACCTTTGAGCAGAACACTCCCCCCACAGTATTCAGGGCAAGGGTTATAAGTTATGCCCTGGGGGCATATAAGGTTATTATAGAAATCTTTGTTGTAGAAACTTGGAAAATAGCTCATTCGATTGGAAATTCAAAGGGCTAGTGCCCTTTTTAATAGTCAAAAGTGATTTGAGGGCAACTAACCCCCCTCTCACACCCCAAACACATCCAATCAAAATTTTTAGATAGCCGTTTTATTCAACACAGTCAAAAGTTTCTGAAATTAGGTCTTTAAGGATGACAACCCCTCCCCCCACAGCCCTCAGGGCAAGGGTTGTAAGTTATGCCCTGGGGGCATAAGAATTTTTCTAGAAAGCAGTGTTGTAAAAACTTCAAAAAGGGCTCATTCAATTGGAAATTGAAAGGTCTAGTGTACTTTTTAATAGTCAAAAGTGATTGAAGGATGACTAACCCCCCTCTCACACCCACCATTTTCCCTAACACATCCAATCAAAATTTTGAGAAACCCATTTTGTTCAACATAGTTGAAAGTTCTGGAAATTAGGTCTTTTAGGATGATAACCCCCCCTCAGAGCCCTCAGTGCAAGGGTTGTAAGTTATGTCCTGGGGGGCATATAAGGATTACATAGAAAGTTGGTGTAGAAATTTCAAAAAGGGCTCATTTGATTCAAAATTGAAATTGCCCATTTTTATAGTCAAAAGTGAGTGGAGAGTAATTAACACCCCTCTCACGCCCACCATTTCCCCAAACACATTCAATTAAAGTTTAGAGATAGCAATTTTGTTCAATGCAGTTGAAAGTTCTGGAAATTATGTATTCAAGGATGAACCCCCCCCCCCCCCCCCCGAGACCCCCAGGGCAAAGGGTGTAAGTTATGCCCTGGGGGTACATAAGGTTTTTATAGATAGAGTTGTCATAAAAACTTCAAAAGGGGCTCATTCAATTGGAAACTGAGTGGACTAGTGCTCTTTTTAATAGTTGAAAGTGATTGGAGGGTAACTAACCACCCTCTCATGCCAACATTCTCCCAAACAAATCCAATCAATATTTTCAGATAGCCATTTTGTTCAACGTAGTAGAAAGTTCTGGAAATTAGGTCTTTGAGGATGACAGCACCCCCCCCCCAGCCCTCAGGGCAAGGGCTGTAAGTTATGCCCTGGGGGCATATGAGGTTTTTACTGAAAGCATTGTAGTAGAAACTTCAAAATGGCTGATTTGATTGGAAATTGAAAGGGCTAGTGCCTTTTTTTAATAGTTGAAAGTTATTGGAGAGCAACTAACACCCCTCTCTTGCCCAACATTTTCCCAGACACATCCAATCAAAATTCTGGAAATTAGGTCTTAGAGGATGAAAACCTCCCTAACAGCCTTTAGGGCAAGGGTTGTAATTTATGCCCTGGGGGCATATAAGGTGCTTATAGAAAGTATTGTCATAGAAACTCAAAAAGGGCTCAATCAATGGGAAATCAAAAGGCCTATTGCCCTTTTTAATAGTCGAAAGTCATTGGAAGGCTTGATATTTTTATAGTAAAGATCAATGTGGGTATAATGTATTATTTTTTTGTTGTTGTTGTTGTTTGGACCAGAACATTTTGTATCAAAGGAATAGTCATAGGAACTTCGAAAAGGGGTCATTTGATTAAAAATCGAAAGGGCTGATGCCCTTTTTAATAGTCAAAAGTGATTGGAGGGCAACTAATCCCCCTCCCAAACCCACCCTCCCATTTGCCCATTATGTTTAAAAACTAAATGTTGCCTTAAAATTAAAACAAAATGCACTGTGTTAATGCTAATTCCCAATAAGACATCGCAGCAGTATCCCAAGAACAACTGAGGGTATTATGTTCAAACTTTTGGGGCTACTTCTGTTCTTAAAATTTAACCAAATCAAAATAGCATAAGTGTATCCAAGCTATCAAAGAAAGTAAACATATTTTTTGCAAATGGTATCAAGTTTTCCATTTCAGGTCAACTAGAGGAGGTATGAAACTAAATTAGACAGTACTATTTATGTCCATATTTTTTAAAGGGTGTATGTTGTTAAAAATTGCTGAAGATTTTTCTCCAGCATACAAATAGCAAGCCAAACTATAAAGTCTTAAAAAACGAAAAGATTTAAAGTATTATTTTCTTTTTCACTGAAAAGACTATGTCAATATAAAACTAACAGAAGTTAATTAAAAAAAAACTTTTTCCACAAAATAAGTTTTTCAAAGAAAAGTAAAGAACTCCATTAAACAAAAACTGAGCAAAAATAAAATCAAATAATCTATCAAGTGTGAAACTACCACAAATCAGACTCAATAAATAAATGAAACCTTAAACAAATAGAAATTACAATAAATAACCCAGCCAAACCCAAAACGAGCAGAAATTAACACAAGTTGGGCTCAAAACCCCTTATTCCTTCCCAAGGCCAGAACATAGTTTGCACTTTACTGAAAAAAATACAAATGAATGTGCATTGTCAGTTTAATAAACATATACTGATATTTAGTAATTAAAATGTTAATATTATTTGATTTATTAAAGTTATAAAAGTAAAAGCATTTATATTTTTTTCAGTAAAGTGCAAATTATGTTCTGGCCTTGGGAAGGCATAGGGGTTTTGATCCCAACTTATGTTAATTTCTGCTCAGTTATTTATTGTAATTTCTGTTAGTTTTGGGTTTCATTTATTCATAGATGCTGATTTGTGGTAGTTTCACGCTTGGTAGATTATTTGTTTTTATTTTTGCTAATTTTTTGTTTAATGGAGTTCTTTACATTTCATTGAAAAACTTATTTTGCAGAAAAGTTTTTTTTAATTAATCCATATAAAGAGGGATAGAACACAACCCTGTTTAACTCCTGATTTAATACAAAACCAGCTGATAACTCAGCAGAAACTGAGGATCAAAGGTGTTTGACAACTCAGGCACTACTCAATTATTAACCAAAGAGTGAGAATTTGGTTGACATATCCTCTACCTTTTCTGAAACTACAATGTTCTTCTCTTAAAACCTTGTCTACAGCATATCTCAGTCTAAAAAGTATCATATTACTAAGTAATATGCTACCTACAGAGACCAGACTAATGCCTTGATAATTACCACACTCACTCTTATCACCTTTCTTATAAAGTGGCTTAATTCAGGTTTTCCTAAAATGGTTAAGTACTTCCCCTCTTTCATAAATCATATTCATAATCTTCAGTAACTTATTTCTAACCTCAGAGCCACCATATTTAAGAAACTCATTTACCACAATATCAGCACCTGGAGCCTTATTTTTTTTTAATCCTTTTTGTACTTTTGCTAGATCTTCCTCACAAAACAAATCTTCCTTCACATCCAAGGTATCACTAACTTTTTCATTTTCCTCTATATCTTTTCCTGCAACTCTATCTTGGTTTAGCAAATTCTCAAAATGTTCTGCCCATCTCTATTTAATTCTTTTCTTATAACTAATTGTGGCCCTATTCCTATCTTTAACAGGGACAAGCCCAGATTGACTGCTCCCTCTCAATTTTTTTGACATGCCAGTAAAATATTTTACTATTATGCCATCCAGCTGCATCTTCCAGATCCTCAGCAATTTTATCCATGGCCTCCACTTCACATCTCTTTAGTTCATATATGCTTTCTCTGCTTTCTTTAAATTCCTTTTGTTTTCATATGATCTATCACTCAGATAATTCTAGCACAAGTCCTATCTCCTTTCTATTAAACATAAAGCTCTTGCACTAATATTCTTAGCTGCTGTCCTAGCTTTATTCCCTAAGACACCTTCAGCAACTTCACAAATTATTTTTCTAAAATTATTCTAACCATCTTCCACATTGTCAAATTTTAAACTCTCAAGTTCAGTATTCAACTGTTCCTGGAAAGTTTCTCTCAAATTCTCATCCTGAAGTCTACCAACATCATAACTTCCCAAGAGGTAGTTATCATTCCAAAATTTCAGCTTTAAATCAACTCTAGACACTACTAGATGGCAATCTTTACTTTTAACATCAATAACAGCACTCCTATATACCCTCCCTAGTATCTTTTATTGATCCTGCCAGTCTTGGTTTTCTATAACATAATCAATAAGGTTTGCTGTCTCACCATCACATAAATATCATGTTAATTTGTGAGCCATTTTATGACCAAACACTGTATTGGTTATAACTAGATTGTTATATCTACAAAATTGCAAAAGTCTGTATCCATTACTGTTTTCTTTTCCTACACCAAATTTACCCTGGCCTCTCAAACAAAGCAACACAAAAAATGGAAAATGTCCAAAAGAGAGCTCTATGAATTATTTTTAAAGAGGGCAAGATACCATATTTGCATTTGTTAAATATTTCAAAACTAGAGACCCTCAAGAGAATAAGAAATAATTTATGCCTCTGTTTTGGTAAGTTGGCACTTTTGAACCCCTGTACTGCAAACCTTTTCCCTGAATACCATGTACCCATAGAAATTGTCCTCAACAAACTGTGTCCCAGCCTATCCCCACCTTATCTCCCTTTCTTTGTACTACCTTGCAGTATAAGAAATCTTTATCCCTTTTTTACTGATATAATAAATAGTTGTTAATTTGTACATAAATTTTATCTTATCTCTTACATGATAAAATAAACAGCTCGTTTTTCTTTTTACTCTTTTTTCCCCCTATCCCCTTTTTATGTTGTTTTTTAAACATTTGTTAATGTATATATTATTTATTTTTTCAGTTTTTATCTTTTTAACTAGTTGCCATTTTGCAGTTTTTAATATAAGAGACAAAGGAATCATGTAGCATTCCAATAATATTTTTTTTTTGCATTGTTTGCCAATTTTTTAGTTGTTGTGCTTTTGTTATGATTTTCTTGTTTATTTGTTTTTTTATGGACCTTGGAATTCGAATTTGGCCCTTCAGGGCTTATGATAGTAATTTCTCAAAAATAAATATCTATCTATCTATATCTATCCTATCTTTATATAGCCCCGTTCCTATCTTTAACTGGTCCAAGTCTGGATTGACTACTGCCTCTCAATTTATTAACATGCCAGTACAATATTTTATTATTATGCAGTCTAGCTGCATCTTCCAGATCCTCGGCAATTTTATCCATGGCCTCCACTTCACTCCTCCTTAGTTCATATTTTAATGCTTTCTCCACTTTCGTTACATTCCTTTTTTTATGTGATCTATCACTCAGATAATTCTTGTACTCAGGTAAGTCCCTTCTCCTTTCTATTAAACATAAAGCTTTTTCACTATTATCCTTAGATGCAGTCCTAGCTTTCTTCCCTAAGACAGCTCAGGGGCGGATCCAGGATTTTTTTTAGGGGGGTGGGCGCAAATTGGGTTGATCCCATAAACTTGCATTAGGAGCAAGTATAATTAACGCAAACTTGCGTTAATTAAGTAAATTACAATACTTTAGACTACATTAGGGGGTGCCCCCTCGCCCCCCTTCTGGACCCGCCACTGAGACAGCTTCAGCAACTGCACAGATTATTTTTCTAAAATTATTCCAACCATCCTCCACATTGTCAAATTTTAAACTCTCAAGTTTAGTATTCAGCTGTTCCTGGAAAGTTTCTCTCAAATTCTCATCCTGGAGTCTACCAACATCATAACTTCCCGGGAGGTAGTTACCCTTCTGAAATTTCAGCTTTAAATTAACCCTAGGCATTACTAGATGGTGATCTTTACTTTTAACATCAATAACAGCACTCCTATATACCCATGTTGTATTGATCCTGCCAGTCTTCGGTTTACTATAACATAATCAATAAGATTTGCTGTCTTACCATCACGTGAATACCATGTTAACCTATGAGCCTTTTTATGACCAAACACCGTGTTGGTTATAGCTAGATTGTTATACATACAAAATTGCAAAAGTCTGTATCCATTACTGTTTTCTTTTCCTACACCAAATTTACCTAGGCTAGGATACCATCTATCCCTATTTCTACCAATCTGGGCATTAAAATCTCCTAGTAAAAACATCATATTTCCACCTGGGACCCTGTCTATTTGCTCCTGTAACTGTAACTAAAATCCATCTGAGTCACTAGTATCTCTCTCAGTTGGCTCTATAGGGGCATATACTACTATAACTGACACCTTGAACTTTTTAGTCATAAAATGAGCAATTAGTATTCTATTATTTTGATACCTTCCCAGCCTAAACAAGACTTAGCAGCTTCCTTATTCATCATGAGCTCTACTCCTTGTCTATGTACCCCATCCTTCCTGCCTGAGTAAACAAATTCTATATCACCTAATTTCATGCTTCTAACCCCTGGGATACAAGTTTCTGAAACTCCTAATAAGTCCAATCTGAATTGTCTGAATTTGTCAGTCAAAATGTTGATTACAATAGTCATTTTTTAACTTCATAACATTCCAAGTTCTAATTTTCCAAAAACCACCATGCTGAGATTCAATGCTTAAGTCTTTTGAAATTGCTGCTACAAATTGCCAAATAAGTTGTTTTATAGATAGTGTTCATGCTGGTCTTTGTAATTCCATAATTTTAATGAGCAATGGTGAAAATACAAAATATTAATAGCAGTGGCAAAAATCAAAATATTGCTGTAAATATACATATACATACAGAGTATATACCCTCACCCGCCTAATGTGATGTAAACATTTAAATAGTTATATGTAGCATGTAAATAGTTGTTTAATTTTTATTTTTGCCACACCATTTTCTATCATTAAAAAAAAAATAATTATACTCCCGCCCCCTTAATGTGCAAATATACAACCGAAATTGCATTCTGATTTTAAATATAACCTTCATTTACATCACAAATAAATTTTGCCCCCGCCCCCCTGATGTGCAAATATATACCCTGATTTGGATATATTTAGGGGTCAGGGTACAGTTCATTTGGTTATATTTAGGTTCAGAATGCAATTTTTGTTATATATTTGCACATTAGGGTGGTGGGGGTATATACTCTGTATGTATATGTATATTTATAGCAATATTTTGATTTTTGCAACTGCTATTAATATTTTGTATTTGCTCCACTGCTCATTAAAAAAAAAGAATTACAAAGACTGGCATGAATACTATCTAGGCTATAAAATAACTTATTTGGCAGCAATTTCAAAAGACTTAAGCATTGAATCTCAGCATGGTGGTTTTAGGAAACTTTTTCTTTTAAGCTGGAAAAAGAAGGGTTTTTAGAGGAAAGACTTGATGATAAAGGTTCTCCACATGGATAATATGTTAACTAGGATCATTATACATATTTTAAAGTAAGAATTGTTTTCTTAACATGTCTCCTTATCTGCTAGCCTAATACATTTCCTAATTTTTGAAAAAAAAAAACATTGGTATGGCTTAAGATTCTACTCAATTAAAAGGAATTGTATTTACAGAACTAAAACCAGAAAAAAAGAAACAGATAACTGAAAATTAAGGTAAAAATGTTGTTTTGTCAAAATTTCAATAGGTAGCTTACATAGACCTGTCAAGTAGGCAAATTTTTAAGACTTAGAAATGAGAATACGGTTAATATAGAAACTTGGTACCTTCCCAGAGTATGTTTTTGGCCCTGGATTCATTAGGCTAGGCTACTGAAAGTTTCATTTTCCTAACCTAAACCCTTTCCAAGATAGCAAAATGTAGCTAAACTAGAATTATATCCCAATAATCAACAATATTTTAAGCACGAAGAGTTCCTCAAGGGCCAAATCTGATTTATACAGAAAAGAATACCAATCCAACATATACTTTTGTCTTTCATATTGAAGATCACATAAAATTGACCAGTTCAACCCAGAGGCAAGATTCATCTTAAAATTTTGTAAGTATAGTAAAACAAAAACTTGCATTTGACTTGAAACAAAGGTAATATCATGCCTGACTATGAAATTGTTTAAAGGCGCGTAGACAAAATCACATGAACAATTAATTTTATATTTAAAATTTCACTGTTGCCGCAGTCTAAGTGCTTCCGAAAACATTTTTCAGATTTTCCAGATCTCGGCTCCTCTAGCGATTATCAGGCTCCCTAAATAAAAAATACTGTGATTGCTTCCTCAGTGAAACTTTCACTAGTAAGAAGTGAGCCCGCTTGGTAAGCCAAATAGAACTTTTTTCAGATCTACTAAAGTCAATTAAACAGCAGAAATCTGCTTAATTGAATGAAGCAAAAGATATTTTAACGAATTTATTGAAATTAATATGATGACATTTATATCTTTATTTCAGTGTCATTGTTTTGTGGCGAGAAACTTAAAACGAATCAAACTGTCTATGTGACACGATGTTATCTAGCTCACTTTTTAGTCTTCAGTGCTTCTTTTATCCAAAAATGCCGAAAGAAAACTTGATTGCCTTGAATGTATTCATAAAGAACCCCCAGAATGTAATTTGTCTAAGCATTGAAAGTTTGTTACCACTCCCCTTTTATAAATTTTCAAAAACGTTACTACAAGAGACTAGTCCCCGAAGCCGCACCACGCTGACATCACGGTGGCGAATGTGTGATTTAGTATCGGCGGCGGCAAAATTTTTTTGGCGGCACGCCGCCGATTTTGGACCGGCGGCGCGCTACGGCGCGCCGATTTTTCTGATTAAAAATAATAATAAAAATTCCACTCCCCCAAGCACGTTCAACCTCGATTTTATTAAGGATTTTTAAATGGTTGGATAAAAAAAATACAAGAACAATATGAAAAACAGGAATTTGTTGGGCCGTGCGGAAAGTGTTTATGTTCACCGTCAATCAGACCAAGTAGAATTTTCATTTTTAGCCACTATACCCAGGGAAACCTGTGTTGTGTTTATGTTTAACATCGCATTGCTCCTATAAAATCCCGTGTTTAGTCATATCCTTCTTGTTAATGATTTGGGCTAATGTGTGTATAACTTTCAAAGTCTGAAGTTCAAACATCTCCTGTTCATCAAATACATACGAAAAGGAAGTGAAAAAAACAAATAGCAACATCGAAAAAACACTGTATACAAGTCAGATACCATGGCTTAACAACACTAACAATTTTAAATCAGCGTTTACATCACTTCATTTACAATTGATGTAACAAAAGTGAGTTTGTTCACTCTGCCTGGAGCCATTGATCTTTTTGCAGTCACTATCAATCCTGTCGGGCTAAAAAGCTGTCTAGCTGGGGCACTTGTGGCCGGTACAGCCAGAACTTGACGAGCGTAAAATGCCACTCACGGGATCTGATACTAGCATTGGACCTTGGGGTCCCACAGAATGACGCAAATGGGCCTCTTCTTTGTATCTGCTGAAATAAGTTGTTTTTATAAGGGCGAACAAACCTGCACCTTTACCATAGGCTCCTGCGCCCTCGAAACCAAAACGATGATGATTTATCGAATCATCATCGATAAATAAATGAAACCAAAAACGAACAGAAATTACAATAAATAACCGAGTCAAACTCAAAACGATCAGAAATTAACATACTGAAAAAATATAAATGTTTTTACTTTTATAACTTTAATAAATCAGATAATATTAACATTCTGATTACTAAATATCAGTATATGTTTAGTAAACTGACAATGCACATTCATTTGTATTTTTTTCAGTAAAGTGCAAATTATATTCTGGCCTTGGGAAGGCATAGGGGTTTTGAGCCCAACTTATGTTAATTTCTGTTCGTTTTGAGTTTGACTTGGTTATTTATTGTAATTTCTGTTCGTTTTGGGTTTCATTTATTTATCGATGCTGATTTGTGGTAGTTTCACGCTTGGTAGATTATTTGATTTTAATTTTGCTCATTTTTTTTAATGGAGTTCTTTACTTTTCTTCGAAAAACTTATTTTGTGGAAACATTTTTTTTAATTAATTTCTGTTCGTTTTATATTGACAAAGTCTTTTCAGGGGAAAAGAAAATAATACTTTAAATCTTTTCGTTTTTTTAAAGAAATTCTAGTTTGACCTGCTATTCGTATGCTGGAAAAAAATTTTCAGCAATTTTTAACAACATAGACCCTTTTAAAAATCTGGACACAAATACTAGTGTTTAATTTAGTTTCATACCTCCTGTAGTTGATCTGAAATGGAAAACTTGATAACATTCACAATTTTTTTTTTTACTTTCTTTGATAGCTTGGATACACTTACGCTATTTTGATTTGGTCAAATTTTAAGAGCAGAAGAAGCCCCGAAAGTTTGAACATAATACCCTCAGTCGTTCTTGATATACTGCTTAGATGCCTTATTGGGAATTAGCATTAACACAGTGCATTTTTATTTAATCTTAAGGCAACATTTACTTTTTAAACATAAAGGCAAATGGGAGGGTGGGCGTGGGAGGGGGATTAGTTTCCTTCCAATAACTTTCGACTATTAAAAAGGACATCAGCCCTTTATATTTTCAATCGATTGAGCCCTTTTCGAAGTTCCTGCGACAACTCCTTCGATACGAAGTGCCCTGGTCTAAACAACAACAACAACAAAAAAAGATACATTATACCCACATCGATCTCTACTATAAAAATGTCAAGCCTTCCGATCACTTTCGATTATTAAAAAGAGCACTAGGCTTTTCGATTTCCAATCGAATGATCCCTTTTTGAGTTTCTACGACAACGCTTTCTATAAACACCGTATATGCCCCCATGGGATAAATTACAACCCTTACCCTAAGGGCTGTGAGGGTGGTTGTCATCCTCTAAGACCTAATTTCCAGAGCTTTCAACTACGTTAAACAAAATGGCTATCTCAAAATTTTGATTGGATGTGTTTCGGGAAATGGTGGGCTTGGAAGGGATGTTAGTTGCCTTCCAATTATTTTCGACTATTAAAAAGGGCACAAGCCACTCCAATCTCTAATTGAATGAGACATTTCGAAGTTCCTACAACAACTTCTTCGATATGAAGTGCCCTGGTCTAAAGGAAAAAATAATAAATAATGTATTGTGCCAACATCGTTCTTATATACCCACAGGGCATAACTTAAAACCCTTTCCCTAAGGGTTGTGGGGGAGTTACCTCCTCAAAAAACATATTTTCTCTCTGGAAATCAATTACTCTGAACAAAATGGCTATCCTAAAATTTTGATTGGATGTGTTTGGGAAAATGGTGGGCGTGGAAGGGGTTTTAGCTGCCTTCCAATCACTTTAGACTATTAAAAGGGGCACTAGCTATTCCAATTTCCAATCGAATGAGCTCTTTTCAAAGTTTCTACGACAACTCCTTCGATACAAATTGCTCTGGTATGGAAAAAAAAATACTACATTTGTGCCAACTTTGTTCTTTACTTAGGCAGCTCGATTGCGCTGCCTATGATAACATCCTGGATTGCCTAATGCTCTTTTACCTACCTCTTGTCGTCCGAAGAATCAGAAAAAAAATGAACTGGATTTTAAAGTGGAAGGTCGAATTTTTGTTTCAAGAAAAATTTCTTCCTCGCCTTCCAACGAACCGATATACATGGCGAGCCCAAGATGACAGTATTTATCTTTAAGAAACAGATAAGCTGGGATGACGGTTGAAGCCCGGAGGTCGATATCGATAACCAAAAAAGAGAGAGAGAGAAAAAAAGGTGGCGTATTAGTGACGCCGCCACCGATAGAATCAGCGGCGGCGTCAGCGCGCTGATGCAAGCTCGGTGGCGCGCCACCGTTTTTTTTTTCGGCGGCGCGCCGCCGACTTTTCGGCGCGGCTTCGGGGTCTACAAGAGACTGTAATACTAAACTTTAAAGAATAAAATCATTGGAAGGTTTAGACAGCAATAATTTAGAGCTAAATACCCGTTAAGGAGCGTTTCACGTACTATTAGAAAAGTAATTTTCTTGAGTATTTGACGTACTCAAGAAAATTCTTGAGTTTTGTGAGAAGCTCATCATAGGCAGCGCGCTAGCGCTGCCTAAGTAAAGAACGATGTGGGCACAATGTGTTTTTGGTTTTTTCTCCATACCCGGGCACTTCGTATCGAAGGATTCGTCGTTGAAACTTCGAAAAGGGCTCATTCGATTGGAAATTGGAGTGGCTAGTGCCCTTTTTAATAGTCAAAAGTGATTGGAGGGCAACTAGCCCCCCCCCCACGCCCATCATTCCCCCAAACCCATCCAATAAAAATTTTGAGACAGCCATTTTGTTCAGCGTAGTTGATTTCCAGATAGAAAATATGTTTTTTAGGAGGACAATCCCCCACAACCCTCAGGGCAAGGGTTTTAAGTTATGCCCTGGGGGCATATATGGTTTTATAGAAGGCGTTGTCGTAGAAACTTCAAAACAGGCTCATCCGATTGGAAATTCAAAGAGCTAGTACCCTTTTTAATAGTCGAAAGGGATTGGAGGGCAACTAGCCCCCCAGGCCCATTATTCCCCAAACACATCCAATCAAAATTTTGAGATAGCCATTTTGTTCAGCGTAGGTGATTTCTTCCAGATAGAAAATATGTTTTTTGAGGAGGACAATCCCCCATGAACCTCAGGGCAAGGGTTTTAGGTTATGCCCTTGGGGCATATAAGGTTTTTATAGAAGGCGATGTCGTAGAAACTTATAAACAGGCTCATTCGATTGGAAATTCAAAAGGCTAGTACCCTTTTTAATATTCGAAAGTGATTGGAGGGCAACTAGCCCCTACCCCCCCCCCCCCACGCCGACCATTCCCCCAAACACATCCAATCAAAATTTGAGATAGCCATTTTGTTCAGCATAGTTGATTTCAAGATAGAAAATATGTTTTTGAGGATGACACTCCCCAGCAACCCTCAGGGCAAGGGTTTTAAGTTATGCCCTGGGGGCATATAAGGTTTTTATAGAAGGCGTTGTCGTAGAAACTTCAAAACAGGCTCATTCGATTGGAAATTCAGAGGGCTAGTACCCTTTTTAATCGTCGAAAGTGATTGGAGGGCAACTAGCCCCCGCCCCCACGCCCATCATTCCCCCAAACACATCCAATCAAAATTTTGAGATAGCCATTTTGTTCAGCGTAGTTGATTTCCAGATAGAAAATATGTTTTTGAGGATGACACTCCCCAGCAACCCTCAGGGCAAGGGTTTTAAGTTATGCCCTGGGGGCATATAAGGTTTTTATAGAAGGCGTTGTCGTAGAAACTTCAAAACAGACTCATTTGATTGGAAATTCAAAGGGCTAGTACCCTTTTTAATAGTCGAAAATGATTGGAGGGCAACTAACCCCCCTCTCACGCCAAACTTTTCCCCAAACACATCCAATCAAAATTTTAGATAGCCATTTTTTTCAACGTAGTTTAAAGTTCTGGAAATTAGGTTTTTGAGGATGACAACCTCCTCACAGCCCTCAAGAAAAGGATTTTAAGTTATGCCCTGGGGGCACATAAAGTTTTTATAGAAAGCGTTGTCGTAGAATTTTCAAAAAGGGCTCATTCGATTAGAAATTGACATGGCTTGTGCCCTTTTAATAGTCAAAAGTGATTGGAAGGTAACTAACCCCCCTCTCACGCCCACCTTTTCCCCAAACACATCCAATCAAAATTTTGAAATAGCCATTTTGTTCCACGCAGTTAAAGTTCAGGAAATTATACCTTTGAGCAGGACACTCCGCTCAAAGTCTTCAGAGCAAGGGTTATAAGTTATGCCCGGGGGGCATATAAGTTTTTATTGAAATCTTTGTCGTAGAAACTTGAAAAAGGGCTCATTCAATTTGAAATTCAAAGGTCTAGTGCCCTTTTTAATAGTCGAAAGTGATTTGAGGGCAACTAGCCCACCTCTCTCGCCCACCTTTTCTTCAAACACATCCAATCAAAGTTTTTAGATAGCCATTTTGTTCAGTGTTGTGGATTTCCAAATAGAAATTATGTTTTTGTGGAGGACACTCCTCCAGATCCCTCAGGGCAAGGGTTGTAAGTTATGCGTTGGGGGCATATAAGGTTTTTACTGAACGCGTCGTCGTAGAAACTTCAAAAAGGGCTCATTTGATTGGAAATTGAAGTGGCTAGTGCCCTTTTTAATAGTCGACAGTGATTGGAAGACGACTAACACCCCTTCCACGCCCACCATTTCCCTAGACAAATCCAATCAAAATTTTTAGATAGTCATTTTGTTCCACGCATTTTAAAGTTCAGGAAATTATACCTTTGAGCAGGACTCTTCCCCCACAGTCTTAAGGGCAAGGGTTATAAGTTATGCCCTTGGGGAATATAAGATTTTATTGAAACGTTTGTCGTAGAAACTTGAAAAAAGGCTCATTCGATTCGAAATTCAAAGGGCTAGTGCACTTTTTAATAGTAGAAAGTGATTTGAGGGCAACTAACCACCCTCTCACGCCCAACTTTTCCCCAAACACATCCAATCAAAATTTTTAGATAGCCACTTTATTCAACGTAGTTGAAAGTTTTGGAAATTAGGTCTTTAAGGATGACACCCCCCCCCAAAAAAAAAAACCTCAGGGCAAGGGTTTTAAGTTATGCCCTGGGAGCATGTAAGGTTTTTATTGAAATTGATGTTGTAAAAACATCCAAAATGGCTCATTCAATTGAAAATTGAAAGGGCTGTTGCCCTTTTAATAGTCGAAAGTAATTGAAGGGCAACTAACCCCCCTCTCACGCCCACCATTTTCCCAAACACATGCAATCAAAATTTTGAGATATCCATTTTGCTCAACGTATTCGAAAGTTCTGGAAATTAGAACTTTTAGGATGATAATCCCATCAGTGCTTTCAGTGCAAGGGTTGTAAGTTATGCCCTGGTGGCATATAAGGTCTATATAGAAGGTTGTTGTAGAAATTTCAAAAGGGGCTCATTTGATTGGCAATTGAAATTGCCCGTTTTAATAGTCGAAAGTGATTGGAGAGTAATTACCCCCCCCCCCCTCTTACGCCCTCCATTTCCCCAAACATATTCAATCAAAGTTTAGAGATAGTCATTTTCTTCAACGTAGTTGAAAGTTCTGGAAATTATGTATTTAAGGATGACAAACCCACCAGAGTCCCCAGGGCGAAGGTTGTAAGTTATGCCCTGGGGGCATATAAGGTTTTTAATGATGGAGTTATCGTAAAAACTTCAAAAAGGGCATATTCAATTGGAAATTGAGAGGGCTAGTGCCCTTTTTAATAGTTGAAAGTGACTGGACGGTAACTAACCCCTCTCTCACGCCCACCATTCCCCCAAACACATCCAATCAAAATTTTGAGATAGCCATTTTGTTCAACGTAGTAGAAAGTTCTGGAAATTAGGTCTGTGAGGATGACAACCCCCCCCCCCCCAGCCCTCAGGGCGAGGGTTGTAAGTTATCCCCTGGGGGCATATAAGGTTTTTATTGAAAGCGTTGTCGTAGAAACTTAAAAAGGGCTCATTTGATTGGAAATTGAAAGGGCTAGTGCCTTATTTAATAGTTGAAAGTGATTGGAGAAAGACTAACGCCCCTCCCACGCCCACCATTTTCCCAGACACATCCAATCAAAATTTTGAGATAGCCATTTTGTTTAACGTAGATGAAAGTTCTGGAAATTAGGTCTTAGAGGATGACAACCACCCTCACAGCCCTTAGGGTAAGAGTTGTAATTTATGCCCTGGGGACATATAAGGTGTTTATAGGAAGTGTTATCGTAGAAATTCAAAAAGGGCTAATGTGATTGGAAATCCAAAGGCCTAGTGCCCTTTTTAATAGTCGAAAGTGATTGGAAGGCTTCATATTTTTATAGTAAAGATCGATGTGGGTATAATGTATTATTTTTTGTTGTTGTTGTTGTTTAGACCAAGGCACTTTGTATCGAAGGATTTGTCGTAGGAACTTCGAAAAGGGCTCATTTGATTGAAAATAGAAATGGCTGATGCCCTTTTTAATAGTCGAAAGTGATTGGAGGAAAACTAATCCCCCTCCCACACCCACCCTCCCATTTGACTTTATGTTTAAAAACTAAATGTTGCCATAAGATTAAATCAAAATGCACTGTGTTAATGCTAGTTCCCAATAAGGCATCTCAGCAGAGTCCCAAGAACGATTGAGTGTCGGGGTTCCACCCCTGTTTCTTTTTTTTCAGATAAATGACCTGGTTTTGTTCCGTATTTACATTTGCTTAGATTTGCCTATAGTATAATTTTCAATGACAATTTAAAAGTCTTGTTGCTAAGCTATAGTTGTTTAGCAATAAGTAAGCTTTGAAGTAAATTTTATTTTGTACTTCCTGGTTTGAGTCATTGAATAATAAAGCTAAGAAAGTAGAATTGGTTTTGAATGGGGATTGAGAGGATTTTCTGGGCCAAGCGAAGGTCCACCCCTATGAACAGTTGCTGTAAAAAATATTATTTTTGAGTTAGTCTGCATTTAGACCCCGTTCGGGGAAACATATTTTTTCGTTATTATAAGTGACCGTGGGAGGAATACAAGTAAGGTATTTTCCACAAACTGTCTGCTAATTTTCCCGGAACCCAGGCAGGGTAGGAATAGAGTTACGAGATGCCGTCATAATTATATTGACAGGGGGGTTTGTTACCTCCAAGGAGAGAGTTAGAGATTTTAGTGGTAACCCAAGGCGGGTATATTTGGCTTTAGAAAGTGGCCATTTGACCAGTCGATCGCGTTATCATACCCTGGGACAGTGTATACTGTAAAAAGGGTAGTACCAAACCCGATATTTGCAGAACCGGTGTGGTAGACGCGGGCATCACATTATAATTGGAGGCCTGGGCTTTCCCCTCCGATAAGTGGTGACACCCATACCTTACACCCCCAATACTGAGGGTTTTATGTTCAAACTTTTTGGGCTGCTTCTGCTCTTAAAATTTAACCAAATCAAAATAGCATAAGTGTATCCAAGCTATCAAAGAAAGTAAACAGATTTTTTTGTGAACGGTATCAAGTTTTCCATTTCAGGTCAACTAGATGAGGTATGAAACTAAATTAAACACTTCTATTTGTGTCCATATTTTTAAGAGGGTGTATATTGTTAAAAATTGCTAAAATTTTTTCTCCAGCATACAAATAGCAGGCTAAATTATAAATCTTTAAAAAAACGAAAAGATTTAAAGTATTATTTTTCTTTTTCTCTGAAAAGACTATGTCAATATAAAACGAACAGAAACTAATTAAAAAAGCTTTTTCCACACAATAAGTTTTTCAAAGAAAAGTAAAGAACTCCATTAAACAAAAAATGAGCAAAAATAAAATGAAATAATCTACCAAGCGTGAAACTACCACAAATCAGCATCGATAAATAAATGAAACTCAAAACGAACAGAAATTACAATAAATGACCAAGTCAAACTCAAAACGGGCAGAAATTAACATAAGTTGGGCTCAAAACCCCTATGCCTTCCCAAGGCCAGAACATAATTTGCACTTTACTGAAAAAAATACAAATGAATGTGCATTGTCAGTTTAATATACATATACTGATATTTAGTAATCAAAATCTTAATATTATTTGATTTATTAAGCTTATAAAAGTAAAAACATTTATATTTTTTTCAGTATAGTTCAAATTATGTTCTGGCCTTGGGAAGGCATAGGGGTTTTGAGCCCAACTTATGTTAATTTCTGCTCGTTTTGAGTTTGACTCGGTTATTTATTGTAATTTCTGTTATATGTAATTTATGTTATATATATATATATATATATATATATATATATATATATAATATATATATATATATATATATATATATATATATATATATATATATATATATATATATATATATATATATATATATATATATACATATATAATATCGAAATAATTTGACCTTCACGTCAAACATAATCCATTGTAAAAAATATAAAAAAAATTGTAAAGGTTTGAAAGGTTTCCTGGTGATCCGGGAAGAATTCAAATTGGGAATATTCTTTATAGGGGGGAATGGTAAGGCAATATGATGCTGGAAGAGAGAAGTACGGTGGAGGGTGTCTGAGAGGGGAGGGGTCGGGTTTATTTTGGCAAATAATGGGTGGAGTCCAGAACCAGTCGGTAACTTCTTGGACTGATGGAGAGGGGCAGAGTCGAAATGAAGTGGATTTTTGGGAGGAATGTGAGCTAGGGGGTTTGGGGATGGTCTAAACTGAGCAAAGTGATTTGGGAGGTTGGGTTGACTGGACACGCGTAAGTACCTGGAGTGGAAGATTGTTTTGAGGGATGGATTCCTGGAGTATATTGCTCTGCATCGGGTATGCAAGGGAATAAGGCTGAAGGTCTAATAAAACACAAGCTAGGGAAGGAGGGGGTCGTAGATACTTTCGGCACCGCCCAAAAAAACGTTAAGTTTTAAACCTACCCTCCACCCCTGATGATACATGAGCAAAATTGCACGACTTATCAATACAAGATAAAACAGAACAAAGGTCAACATGATCAAAAATACACTTATCAGACACATAGATTCCCAAAATAAAATGACGACAATATGTAAAAACTTACATTACCTGCGAAACTTGCAGAAACCACGAATAAAATGATTACACATAACATTTTCTTTTCTGTTTATTTTTGAATTTCTTTTCCTTCTATCCTTCTCTTTCCAAGTTGTCTCAAAAATAATAACTATATCATCGTCTGGTAATGATTTGTCAATAACCTTGCTATTCCTTACATTTGTTCCATTATCACCTGATAATTTGTGTAGCAAACCGGAAGTCGTTGAACCATTCACGAACTCAAGAGCTTCATCCGTAGTCATACTCATACTACAAGTAGACATTTATAATCTCTCTCGGGATGTTTTGCAGTTAAAGCTGGAGTTACTGAGCTTTGATAGTTGATCCCCTAGTGCAGTAGTAATTGCTTCGTGATTTTTTAAGTTCTCTTGTAATTTGGTGATTTTTGATTTTAGAGTCACTCGTTTCTTTTGTTAAAAGTTCATGTTCCATAACGAGTCGATGGGAATTATGGGAGTTGATATCCTCACTTAGTTTTTTAATTTCCAGATCACGTTCATGGAATATATCGTTACCATTTTTTTTTGGTTATTAAGTAATACGTCAGCTTGTTTTTTCAAATCTTCTATGGCTCTTTCATGATTTAAATTCTTCTCTAACTGTGAATTATATTTGACTCGGAGATCTGCGAGTTGTTTGATATATTCAACACAGTCAACAAAAGGGGGAATTGGGAAGCTTGGTTTTTTGAAACTGATTTTAGTTTTTGATTTTGTGACAGACTTGGGTGTACAGCGTGGTTTAGAGCCAGGGGGTAGAGAAAGTGGTGGCTCACCACATTGTGTTATCTCCCCAATAGAAATGCCTGCACACCAAGGATGAAACCACTGCCGAAACCGACTGCAATGCAGCTTTCCATAGGCGGCACGAAGTCTGTATTCTGGGTGTGTGAGTTTCATGGGCCTTGACATAATAGAGAAACGAATAATCCAGATTATGAAGCTTGGAACTGGTTAGTGACTGCATGGGGATTATAATAACTTTCAAAACAGGTTTCAAAATTTACCCAGTATAGTTGTTTACAGGTCAAATGCCAGTAAGAGACTAAAACTAAACGCAGGCCTTTCGGTGGTTTAGTGATTCTAAACCTTGCCTTGTAACCGCTAGAAATTGCGAGAAGAACAAAATAAAAACTACTTCTAACGTTTTAGCTACGCACACTGTTCTTTGATCACAAAATAGGAAATTTGCCAGGGGAAACAGTATTTTTTCAAAGACTTTAATTGGTGATTCTATACTAAGGTACTTCACGATTTCATGTGTATTAACTTAGAATTATATCTTCATCGTAATATAACACACCTTAGATTGGCAATTTAAATTGGCTTTATGGCTAGGATTAGATTGGCCAATTGGCCAATAGCCAACTTAGATTGGCCAATGGCTAGGCCATTTAAAACTGAAAATAATCTTATACAGTAAAAGGATCCGTTCTCACATAACATCTTTCATATACTTGTCTGCAATAATAGAGGAGGCACTAAATAAAACTTATATCAAGTTGTTGTCTCTTGTTCAAGTATTCTTAAGTCAATTGTCACAGTGGATGAAGATAAAGTTGGAGATGACCATTTACCACTCTTTTCCTCAACCTGTCCATATTGACCTTTTTACTCGACCAAACAACAATCGAGCAAATTGGTACGAAGTTAGCAACTGGGGAAAACAAACATTATATTGTTTCTGTTTGCTTTGTGTTCCTTACTTGCCAAAATAAATTTGCCATTCACCATATGTAGACCTCAGCCAACTGTGACTCTGTAAAAACTAGATTTAAATATATGTTTATATTCACTCTTGATCATGTATGTGTAAATACGAGGAAACCACTGTGGAGTGTTTGCCCAAAGATTAAGAAGGTAAAATCAAACTTTTAGTTAAGAATTAAAAATTGCTTATGGTCACCCCAACTCAGATGTATTGTTTTATTTGAAGCAAAAGACGAAAAAGGAATTTAAATCAAGGCTCAGTAATGCCTTTCTAAATGGACTAAATGCTACTCATGATAAAGAATCATGCAAAATCTAATAAATAGCAAAATATACTCACTAGAAATTGCCTCAACTCTTAAGCTAAGTTATTTTATTTAATATTGTTGGTATTTCTTCTAGAAATAATACCGTAATTCAGTAGCATTTTAGTCTTCTGCTAATTTTTTTACGAGGATCTCAACATCATGAACTCCAATGTTCGCAATATTCATATGGCTCTTAAAAAGGTAAACAAGTATAATTCGTTAGATAATGATGATATTTGCTGTGGTTATTATCTGTATGTAACTTCAATTTTCTACTACTACTACTACTAACAACTCGCTGCAGCACAAAGCCGCCTGAGGCGAACCCCGGCTACGGAAACTCCTCCTCCATCCCAAACTATTCAAAGCACCCCTTTTTATACCTTCCCAGGAAGTTCTTAGTTCTCTCAAATTTTTCATTACAACATTCTTCCACCACAAAAGGGGAAGACCTACTTTTCTTTTGGCCATAGACGGTCAACACTGAAAAATGAAAAGGATGAAAAATGAAAAGGCCCCAGGTCTTTCAAGGATATTGTGGTAAATAAGTTTCTTACATACGGTGGCTATGATGTAAGAAATAAACTACTGAAGATTATGAACAAGATTTCTGAAAAATGAGAAGTACCTGGCGACTTTAGGAAAATTCTAGTTAAAGCCCTCTATAAGAAAAGTGTACAGAGTGATTGTGGTAATTTTAGAGGCATTGACCTTGTATCTACAGGTAGCAAATTAGTTAGTATGATGTTAAATTTTAGACTTAGAGATGCTATAAATAAAGTTTCAAGAGAAGAATAGTGTAATTTTAGAAACGGTAGAGGATGTTTCGACCAAATTTTCACTCTTAGATTGATAATTGAAAGAAAAAAAATGACCGGACATTGTCAGTTTAATTGACATGTGCTGATATTTATTCCTTAAAATTTTGATGATTTTTATTTATGAAAGTAAAAAAAGGAAAATATTTAAAACGTGTTTTGAGTTCAGTAAAGCGTAAATTATGTTCTGGTCTTGAGCAGGCATGGGGGTTACCAGCCGTACTAATGTTAATTTTTGCTTGTTTTTGAGCTTGACTTGGCTATTTATTGTAATTTAAGTTTGTTTTGAGTTTCGTTTATTTATTGACAGTGATTTGTCGTATTTCTTACGCTTGGAAGGTTATTTGACTTTATTTCCGCTCATGTTTGGCTTAATGGGGCTCTATACTTTTCTTTGAAAAACTTGTTTTATGGAAAAAGTTTATTGAATTAATTTCTGTTCGTTTTTTATTGACATTGGCTTTATTATTAAACAACATGTTTTATATCTTTTTAGTTTTTTTTTTTCTATAAGAATCCATAGTTTAGGTTGCTATTTGTATGTTGGAGAAACTTCTCCAACGATTTTAATCCTAATACGAACAGTATTTTTTGATTTGATTGTATAACTCCTGAAGTTGACCAGAAAAATAAAACAATATCATTCCCAAAAGATTATATCTAGGCCCTTTCAAAACATGGGTACACTTACGCTCCTTTTATTTATTTAAATTATAAGAGCAGAAGTAGTAATAGTGTTAGCACCAAAAGTTGTAACCTACTACTTCCAGTCGTTCTCGATGTATTGCTGAGGTGTCTTCTTGGCAACCATATACATAATTCTTTTGGATTTAGTCTACAGCAAAATTTAGTTTTAAAGCATAATGGAAAAATTGCATGGGGTTGGCATACCCAATATTCGTAAAGACATAGCTGCTGGACCGCTCTACTATGCTGAAAAAAATGGTTGTCTCAAAATTTTCACTGGATGCGTTTGGAAAATGAAGGGGCTTGAGAGACGGGCTCCTTGCCCTCTGATCTCTTCTTACTATTAAAAAGGGCACCAGGACTTTTAATTTTGAATTGAATTAGCTGCTTTAAAATATTCAATGATATTTCTAGCTATTATAGAATGGGAATGCCAATAATATTCCTTATATGCCCTTTTGAAAACCTACATGCATACAATTTTCTCGTCTAATTGAAACTCCTGAGCTTTTCATGAAAGTTTAACCTTAGTACCCTTACGGTCATTTTTTACAGTAGCTGTAGTGATAGTATTAAAAGTATACACAGAGTGCCTTCTGGGTAGTTCAAAATCCCCCTCAACTTATCCTTAAAGGTCTAACGTAATTCTATAATTTGTTCTTCAGGTATTTCACCTTTTCGAACCCTTTGGCAATCTGTAAGAACATAGTATGTTTTGATTTAGTTCAGCACTCTCCTCAACATTCTCTGAAAGGCTGACCAGTTTTCCCTTCGTCTTTTTGGAAAATGAAGTTCAAACATGAATACCTTTCTAAGCGACATGTACTATATGTAAGCAATGAACGAGTAGCCAAACTTACAGGCCTTAACCTGAGGATTGTGGAGAGGTTGACATCCCCAAGGACATAATTACTTGACCTTTCAATAATCCTTGACAAAATAGTTCTCTTAAAATGTTGATTCGATGTGTTGTGGGGAATGATATGATTGTGGGGGAGGCAGGCTGTGCTCTTTTCACTTTTGAGTCTTAAAAGGGCACTAGATCTTTCGACTTCCAATCGAATTAGTCGAATCCAATCCTAAGTTTAAACGAGCATCCGTTCCATAAGAGCCTTATACGCCCGGGGCATAACTTATAACCCTTGCACCTGGGCTCTTGAGGGTTTTTGTCTACCTTGAAGCCATTGTTATATGCTCTTTGGAAAATTATGAACAAAATGGCCATCTCACCATTTTGATTGGAAGCGTTTGGGTAAACATGTTTTCAGGAGGGGGGGGGGCTAGTTGACCTACATTCATTTTGACTCTTAAAAGGGAATTAGAATTATACATTTTAAATCAAATAAGCTTCCTCTAAAGTTAAAAAGCCATACCTTCCATAAAAAGCTCTTATACCCCTGGAGTATAACTTACAACCCTTGCCCCCAGAGTCTGGGGGGTTGTGTCAACCCGAAAGGCCTTGCTATGTGATCTTTGGACTGCTTTTGAACAAATAGTTGTCTCAAAATATCAGTAATATAGCAAATAAAAAAATCGTAATATGATAGTTATAATAGCTATAATATATAATTATCAGTTACAAATATAATTTTAGAACAAACTTATCTTCTCTCGTGTTTAAAAAAAAAAAAATACTTGTTTTGGGTTCACTTTCCCGTTGAAGACTCAAAAGCCATTCCAATCCTTTCATTCTACGACATTAAACGACAAAATACGTTTAAAAGGTTTTTACTTTTTTAACTTTAATAAATAAAAAATTATTAAAACTTTCAGGAATATATATCAGTATATGCATACTAAACTGACAATCCACAGCCATTTTTTTTCAGTGAAGTGCAAATTATGTTCTTTTCTTGAGAAAGTATGGGGGTTGTCAAAGACATTATTTCCAGACCTTTCAACTACGCTGAACAAAATGGTTATCTCAAAATTTGGATTAGATGTGTTTTGGGGATTGAAAGATCTGGGGAAAGGGGCGGCTTGTTGCCCTCCAATCACTTTTGACTAATAAAATGGGCACTAGCCCTTTCAATTTCCAATCGAATGAGCATTTTTGAAGTTTTTTATGACAAAAAATAGCCATCTCAATATTTCCATCAGATGCATTTGGGGAGAATACGAAGTTGGGGGGGGGGTTATCCACATATCGATCACTCTTAATCTTAAAAATGACACCAAAACTCCTGATTACAAATCCAATGAGCCCCCTCCAAAGTTTATACGATCACCTTTTCTGTATAAACCTTATATGCCCCCAGGGCATAACTTACAACCCTTGCTGCAGGGATGTAGAAGGGTTGTTATCCTGAAAGACATAATTTCTGGACCCTTAAGTTTTGTTGAACAAAATGACTATCTAAAAATTTTGATTGGATTTGTGTGGGGAAATGGTGGGCGTGGGAGGCGGGCTATTTGCTCTCCAATCACTTTAGACTATTAAAAATGGCAATGACCATTTCAATTTCCAATTACATGAGCTCTTTTCAAAGTTTCTACGACAACAAATGGCCATTTCAAAATTTCTATCAGATGGATTTCGGGAAATACGTGGTGTGGGGGGAGGTATCCACCCTCCGATCACTTTGAGTCTTAAAAAGGACGCTAGAATTTCTGATTACCAGTCCAATGAGGTCATTTGAAGTTTATACAGTCACCCTTTCTATATATACCTTATATGCCCCCAGGGCCTAACTTACAGCTCTTGCCCTGAAGGCTGCGGGGTGGGGGTTGTCATCGTCAAAGACATAATTTCTGGACCTTTCAGTTATGTTAAACAAAATGACTATATAAAAATTTTGATTAAATGTGTCTGGCGAGATGGCGGGCGTGGGAGGAGGGGTTAGTTGCCCTCCAATCACTTTTTTCTATTAGAAGGACCCTAGCCCTTTCAATTTCCAATTAAATGAGGTTTTATCGAAGTTTCTATTACAGCAAATGGTCATCTCAAAATTTCTATCAAATACATTTCAATAAAATACGAGGTGTGTGTGTGGGGGGGGGGGTGTCCACCCTCCTGTCGCTATAAATCTTAAAAAAAGGGCACCATAAGTCCTAATTAACAATCCAATGAGCCCCCTCCGAAGATTATACGATTACCCTTTCTATATATACCTTATATTCCCCCAAGGCACAACTTAAAAACCTTGCTCTGAAGGCTCTCGGGGGGGGGGGGGGGATGTCATCCTCAAAGACATAGCTTCCGGACCCTTTATTTACGTTGAACAAAATGGCTATCTAAAATTCTGATTGGATGTGCTTGGGAAAATGATGGGCGTGGAAGGAGAGTTCGTTGCCCTTCAATCACTTTCAAAGATTACAAAGGGCACTAGCCCTTTGAATTTCTAATCGAATGAGCCTTTTTTGCAGTTACTAGGGCAACAAATGGTCATCTCAAAATTCTCTATCAGATGCCTTTCGGGAAAATACGAGGTGTGTGTGTGTGTGTGGGGGGGGGGGGGGGGTACTTACCCTCCCATCACTCTGAGTCTCAAAAAAGGAACTAAAACTTTTTATTAGCAATCTAAAAACCCCTTCCGTAGGTTGTACGATCACCCTTTCTATATAAACCTTGTATATGCCCAAGGCATAACGTATACCCTTGCCCTGAGGGCTTTAGAGGTATTGTCATCATCAAGTACATAATTTCTGGATTTTTCAACTACGTTGATCAAAATGGATATCTCAAAATTTTTATTGGATGTGATTGGGGAAATTTTGGGCGTGGGAGTGGGTTAATTCCCCTCTAAGCACTTTTGATTATTAAAAAGGGCATTAGCCCTTTCAATTTCCAATAGAATGAGCCCCCTTCAAAGTTCCTAAGACAATTCCTTCGATACGAAGTTCCTGATCTAAAACAAAAAAAAAACATCTAATCTAAATTTATTCTGACTTATATACTGAACAAAATAGTGATATAACCAACAAAGTAACAATCCGTGAAATGTAACTTCGTTATTAACTTTAAAAGTTTCTGCGTCATTTATAATAAGTGGGAGTTGAGCACAAAATTAATTCAGAAGCCTTTACCTCTGTATACTATTTTGTATGACATTCTACCTTAGCGTTCGCAAATTTGGCTTCAGAAACATCCCTAATCAAAAAAAAATCAAGCTCAAATTGCTGCCGTCTCTTTGCAATTCTTAGCCGATTTGGCAAATTGGTGCCGAAAAAAATTAATGAGTGTTCGGCCCTTAGCTATGTTTTCTCATATTTTTGGGTCCAAAAATAACAACTAATTTTAAATCATATAAAATAAACATCATTGCTCGCGTTCAAAATTTCTCCCAACACATATCATAGTGAAAATAAGCACTTACAGCCCTCTTGAAAAAATGTATTTAATTAGTTAACAATGTACCCACGTACGTTCCCAATACTGTTATACAGCACGATTTCAGTTTCAGTTGTCTATACCAGCGAAGTCAAAAATTCTATAAATATGAATATAACTTGCTTCACGTGTCAAGTCAAAAGCTAAAAAACGTGCACATTTTGTGGCAAACACCATCCAGTATATTATTTCAAGCCTAATAAATTGGGAATGAGCAAAGGACTTCACTAAAGTGCAAGTTGTATTTTGCAGGATTCACTTTTATAACACAACGAATTTAAAGGTCATCTAAGGTCAGTGCCTTCTAGAGGGAGAAGGAGTGGAGATGAGAACTTTCCCAGGAGATCAGTCGGGCTCTAGATATATTCTTCAGATTTTCATTCAACTAACTCAGTTACCTTCCAAGATAGCCAAAACCTCCTAAATTAGAATTTTACCTTTTTCTGATAATGCACCTCAGCCACTTTGGTTCATCAAGGGGGGTATGCATTGGTAGGGTAATTGCTTTTATGTCGAAAAGGAGAATAATGTATAGAACCTGCTGGTGGGCTATTTTAAATTCATGTGTTAATGTTTTGGATTCACGCGCTAATGCTGTCTTTTTTTTCTATTTTTATACATCTATTTTTGCAAAAAAATATTCAAGTTGATTGAATTAATTTTATCACTGGTTAAACCGAAAAGCGAACGCAAAAAGCGCTTTATTTGTTCATTCTTAACAGGGTTGCCACCGTCAGTAGGATTTTACTAGATCTAGTAAAAAAGAAATCTAGTGAATTTAGAGGATCTAGTAAATTTCCTGAAATTTAGTAAAAAGTCATGATTTAGAGTAAACAAACTTTTTTTTTATTTTCCATGAATTCAGGGGAAAAAATTATCGTAAACATATGACAATTTACAATTTTTGCTTGTCTGTTTTATAATTTACAATTTTGCTTGTCTGTCTCAGAGACAGACAAGCAGTCACCTATTTTCATAAACAAACACTTCACTTCCGAAGTCTAAAGCTCGACAAAATCAGCTTTCTGTGTATCAAATCTTACCAACTAAAAATGAAGCTATAATGGCATTTGGATTTGTGATGATTGGGAATTTATTGGAATCAAAACAAAAGCCAACCACCCAAGGTGATTAGGTGAATCTCCTCAGTTTGAAAATTTTTATTGAGTAAAAAGGAGCCTGCTGAAAGAAATTAAAAGTAAGAAATATATATATATATATATATATATATATATATATATATATATATATATAATATATATATATATATATATATATATATATATATATATATATATATATATATATATATATATATATATATATATATCCAAAAAAAGGATTTTTGAACTTGTAGGTTTCCGGAATTTTCAATCATGCTATGAAAACGAAATAAAAAGGAAAAGAGAAAAAAAAGAAGAAAAAAAGAAAAAAGATTGTGAAAATCGTATTGATTATCCTCGTATAGTAAAAATTGATGCATGATGGTGCCCGTGCGGCGTAGCCGCACGCGCAAAAATGTTTTTTGAGCATTTAGTAAAAACAGATGCGATCTAGTAAATTTTTCCTCTCCGATTTAGTAAATTCTTCCAGGTCAGGGTGGCAACCCTGCTCATTAATTTCGCTTTGTTAATAAGAAGCATGGATTAAATTGATCATGTCAGAGCTCTTGGTTCATAGAGGTCAGACTTACGACTACACCTCAAGATAAGAACTCTTCAAAAATTGTATAAAACTGAAAAAAATCAACATGAATTATCCGTTGAAATGTCTATATATTTAAGTCTTTCTTTTCAAAGTCTTTTTAGTTACTCAAAAAACCCTAAATAAAACATTATTTGAGTTTTAATCATTACACATACTATATGTAAAATTTTGTTGATTCATAAAATCTTTATTACAAGCAATAACATACTTTAAAACCCATAATGCTTTTTAAATTAATAGTAAAAACAATTTGTCAAAACTTTAACTATAAATTGATCCTTTTCCACGAGGCCAGTCATCAAGTAATAGCCGTACCGGGGGCTACTAACTTGCTAACTTGTCTTGTGCAAAACGATCAATTTATAGTTAAAGTTTTGACAAGTTGTTTTATTATATTAATAAAAAGTATTATTGGTTTTAAAGTATGTTATTGTTTGTAACAAAGATTTCATGAATTTACAAAATTTCATATATAGTATATTTAATAATTAAAATTCAAAAGGATGTTTTATTTAGGGTTTTTTGGATAGCTAAAGAGATTTTGAAAAGGAATAAATATATTCGTATTGACTTAACGATAGACAAAGACAAAGTAATTAAAGTTTGAATTTCTGATTTTCTAAGTAGTAACAATCGTTAAAGTGTTAAAATAATGTTACTAGGCTGGGCTATTTCGCAGGCAGGGTTGCCACCGTCAGTAGGATTTTACTAGATCTAGTAAAAAAAAATCCAATAAACTTACAGGATCTAGTAAATTTCCCGAAATCTAGTAAAAAGTCATGATTTATAGTAAACAGAACATTTTTTATTTTCCACGAATTCAGGGAAAAAAATTATCGTAAACATATGACAATTTACAATTTTTGCTTGTCTGTTTTACAATTTACAATTTTGCTCGTCTGTCTCAGAGACAGACAAGCAGTCATCTATTTTCATAAACAGACGCTTCACTTCCGGCGTCTAAAGGTCGACAAAAACAGGCTTTCTGTGTATCAAATCTTACCAACTAAAAATGAAGCTATAAGAAAAAAGATTGTGAAAATCGTATTGATTATCCTCCTATAGTAAAAATCGATGCTTGATGGTGCGCGTGCGGCGTAGCCGCACGCGCAAAAATTTTTTTTCAGCATTTAGTAAAAACAGATGCGATCTAGTAAATTTTTCCTCTCCGATTTAGTAAATTCTTCCAGGTCAGGGTGGCAACCCTGATGCTTAACAGAAAAGTAACCCTAGCCTACCATTAAAATGGGAAGAAGAAGAAAAAAAAACAAATAGTTCACAACTTTCCCAGTTCTGGGAAAATTATATGAGAAGATAATTCACTCCCGATTGTATTGGTTTGCTGAGTCTAACCACCTCATCCCACATACCCAAACAGCATTTAGGAAATATCATTCTTCAATTGACGCATTTGTTCGCTTAACCAACGCCATATCTGAGTGTCTGAAAGACAACCAAATCCTAGTTGCAGCCTTCTTGGACTTCCAAAACGTATATGATAATATCCAACATCCACTCCTACTGCAAAATTATCAAAAATGGGTTTTCCAATACCTGTAGTGACTTTCTTTAAAAGTTACCTATCTGAACGCTCTTTTGTTCTCCAAGTAAACTCCTACATCTCTTCTAAAAAGTCTGTCTCCAAAGGCCTTCCCCAAGGTGCTGTCCTCAGCTGTCTCCTGTTTTCGCTATATCTATGGGATATGAACCTACCCCAAACAAATATTCAGTTTGCAGATGATATAGTCCTATAGTCTACCTCAAATAATTTTGAACTGGCCCAATCCAAGTTACAAAAGTTGTTTTATGCCTTTGAATGTTTCTCCAACAATTCATGCCTACCCACCGCCCCATCAAAATCAGCTATAGTACAGTTTCATAATAAGAGAAATCCTCAATCTGCCCTACTAACCCTAAATGGTGTTGTCATCCAAAAGCACCAACACATGGAATATCTTTGCCTCACTCTAGACCAAAAACTAACTTTCAGGCTCCACATTGAAAATGTGAGAATAAAATGCCTCAGAAAAATGCGCATTTTACAAAAGCTACTCAATACGCCTTGGGGTTGCCATGAAAAAACTCTAATAAATTTCTAAAAGACTTATATCAGATCTCAGATTGATTATGGACTAATTGTCTATGGCTCATGCTCAAAAACCCTACTTTGCAGTCTGGAGACTGTCCAGAATACTATGATCCGTGCTATACTTGGCCTCAGGAATCACACCAAAACCAACTTCCTCCTCAGCGAAAGTGGTCTCACCTCTATCACCATGCGCAGAGACATCCTACTTGCCCGCTACTTTACAAAAATTGAAGGTAACAGTTCCCATAGATTACATGACTGGCTAAGAAACCCTGGTGGTTTTAGGGGCCTTGCACAGGAATTCGCAACCACCCAAATGACCTTCCCCATACCTTCATCTTGTTTATTTCAAATATTTCCCCGGATGCCTTCCTGGGCTAACCACTACCCAGAAGTGACCCTTTTGTTTGCGCCAGCTATTAAAGCAGATCTTTCCCTTGCCTATGTAAAATCATTATTCCATGAATTTGAGTCTCAGAGATATATCCACCACCTCCCAATTTTTGTGGATGTCTCAAAAACAGAATCTAGAACTGCTTGTGGAGTCCACTTCCCATCTTTAGGTACAGCAGCTGCAGAAAGGCTCCAAAATGATGTGAGTATCATGACAGCTGAAATAGCTGCCATCAACATTGCATTGGAAACCATTATAAAGATGCCAAACCCTCCAAGAAACACCCCTGTTATAATTTATTCAGACTCAAAATCAGCCCTTGCCTCAATATCATCAGAACATTCAGACTACCCAGACAATGATACCTCCACCACTCTTGTACTACTGAACCAACTACTTAAACAAGGTATATCCACAAAATTCCAGTACATCCCAAGTCATATGGGTATTAAAGGGAACCACAAGGCAGATGAAATAGCTAAATCTGAATGGCTAACTTTATCTGCTATATTCAAGCGCCTTAAGCTAACCCCTAATATTGACCAACTAACACAAAGGACACACTCTCCAACTGATGATGCCGAATTGTTCAAAGTTGTCTTTAACTGCCTAAATATAGTTGGTTTCATCAACGATGTATAAATTCTATTATTAAATAATAATAGTCTAATTTCTATATTTGATTTCCCAGGACACCCCTGACATACAGACAATACGAAAAAGGTTAAATGGATTCATCCGAAGCCTATAATTGAAGAAGAAGAAGAAAAAGAAGAACTTGCCAAGTTGCTAGGAATTTTTATGATATTAGGATAAGGTAATCTTCTTTCTGGGGCAAGCAAAAATAACTGTAAAACCCTTCCTTGCTCAGCAAAAATAGCCACACAAGTAGCTTAACCTTTCCCTGGGCATAGGCTTTGTATATTTAGTTGTTTTCAGTAGAAATCTAGGCTAGTTTCATACTCAACAATCTGGTAATTATTTTTGCTACAAATGAATTTTATCCCCACCCCTATGCAGGGGCGTCTGGAGGGGGGGGGCAGGGAGGGGCGCTGCCTCCCAACTTTTTTGGTATTTGGTAAAATTTTTGCTGAAGGTGAAAATTTTGGCAGAAATTTCGCAAAATTGGCCAAAATTTAGCCAAATTCTTGATTTATGCAGAAAATGGGGTAAATTTTTTGTTATTCATATTATTGACTTATGAATAAAGTAAGGTAAAATTCTACTTTAGCTACTTTGTGCTATCTTGGAAAAGGGTTTGGTTAGGAAAATGAAACCTTCAGAGGAATAAAGTGAATGCACCATTCAATGCCTTTTTTATGCTGATTACGAATATAATAATCATTTCTATCAGAAATGAATTTCAGCCCCCCCCCCCTATATATGCCAATTCAGGGTTAGGTTAGGTTGTAGAAAATATACCCTGAATCAGCATATATAGGGGGGGGGGCTGAAATTCATTTCTGATAGAAATGATTACTATATTTGTAATCAGCATAAAAAAAGGCATTGAGTGGTATATTCACCTTATGCATAAGTCAATAATATGATTTGGTAGAACTTTACACCCCCACCCTCCCCCCACCCCCCTACTGTGCAAATATATACCCTGAGTTGGTATAAATAGTGGTGGGGGTAAAATTCTTTTCTGACAAAAATGACTATTATATTTGGAAAGAGCATAAAAAAAGGCATTGAGTGGTATGTTTACTTTATTTGTAAGTCAATAATATGATTTGGTAAAAATTTACCAAAGTATGTTCTGGGAAGGTATTTTGAAGAACTGGTAAATTTATACCAAATCATATTATTGACTTATGAATAAAGCAAACATACCACTTGATGCCTTTTTTATGCTCTTTTCAAATATAATAATCATTTTTGTTGGAAATGAATTTTACCCCCACCCCTATATATACTAATTCAGGTATATATTTGTACATTAGGGGGATGGGGGTAAATTTTATTTCTAATGTAAATGGGAGGTAAGCTTAAAATTTACCCCTACCCCCCTAATGTGCAAATATATACCCTGAATTGGTATATATAGGGGTAGAATTCATATCCAACAAAAATGATTATTTTATTTGGAAAGAGCATAAAAAAAAGGCATCAAGTGGTATATTCACTTTATTCATAAGTCAATAATATGATTTGTAAAAATTTACCAAAGAACCTACCTCCACTCCTTCTCCCTCTAGAGGGTCCTGAAATTTGCCTACATGACAGGTGTGTATCTATTGAAATTTTGACAAAACAACATTTTACCTTAATTTTCAGTTGCTTTTTCTCTGACTTTAGTTTTGAAAATGCAATTCCTGTTATTTGAGTAGAATTTTAAGCCATATAAATTTTTTTTTCTTAAAATTTAGGGAATGTATTTGCATATCTTTAAAACCTTATAAATCAGGATTGAGCAAAGTTGTGAAGCTGGAAACATTTTTTTTTGTGCTTCATTTAAGCAGAAGATCTATTTTACAAAGTAGCCTAAAGTTTCATTTTCCTAACCTAACCCCTAACCAAGATAGCCAAAAGTTGCTAAAGTAGAATTTAACCATTGTGGTAAAATGTGGTAAAAATATACCCTCCCAGACATACTTAAGCCTATAGACCTATCACTAAAAGTTTTATTTTCCTAACCTAACCCCTTTCCAAGATAGCCAAAAGTAGCTAAAATAGGATTTTACCAAAAAGTGAAGAGAAGAGAGGTGTTCCTTCCTTTTATATCATCTTTCTCTGTGTTTTCAATCACTGATATTTTAAGAGGTTTTCTTTTGAATTAATTAAAAAAAAAGTTTTACAGAAAAGTAAAGAGTATTGAAACATAAAACAAGCTCAAATAAATTCATACAATATTCCAAAATGAAAACAAATAGAATTACTACAAATGAATAAATGAAACCAGAAATGAACAGAAATTAAAATAATTAGTCAATGCAATCATAAAGATAACAGGTACTGCTATGGATGAACAAATAAAGCATAAAGCTAACAGATATTGAAATGAATAATCATGTCAAACTTAAAACAAAAAAAATTATCACAAACAAGAGCTGGGCTACCCTCTGCCTAAATCCTCTAAAGGGTAGAGCATCATTCATCTTTCACTGAAAACAATTTGTATTTGAGCAGTGCATTTTTCTTTGTACTAACATCATTGACAACACAACAGCAAAGTGAAATCACAAGGCTATAACAGCTACTGCAAAAAGAGTGGGACTTTTCCCCTTTAAAATCTCTAAAAGGCTGGACTGACAATCATACCTTACAGAGTACCAGACATATTTAAAAAACCACATATATTTTCAATAAAAATCAATATTACAGGAAGGATATTTTCTAGAATCAAGGTATTGGTGACTTTTAGTTTAGTTTTACTATATTAAAGCAATAATTTTTTTTTTATCAAGACTTCTTTTGATTCTATTTGATAAATATAGAGAAAATTGATGCCTAAATAAAGCTTTTAAATGAATATTGGTATATTTAAAGTCAATGAATTTAATTTTCTGAAGCTTTAGTAAAGGTTTTATCCTTGTATGGTATACCAGACAAATACATTAAAGTGATTAGTGCTATGTACAAGAATAACACTGCAGAGGTTAAGGTAGGAAATGAGGTCAGCAGCTGGTTTTGTATTAAATCAGGGGTTAAGCAGGGTTGTGTTCTATCCCCCTTTATATGGATTATTTTGATGGACTTAATTTTAAGGAGCACAGGAAAGGCAATGGGAGACCATGGAATCAAATGGGGAGGAAAAAGTCTCCTGGACTTGGATTATGCTGATGATTTAAGCATCCTAGATGAAAGTTTGAGGAAAATGAATGAAGTTTTAGAGGTTTTGCAAGTTCAGGGTGCTAGAATTGGTTTAAAAATTAATATTAGGAAGACTAAGTCACTAAGGCCAGGAATAAGTGAAGATGAAAAGGTAACATTGGATAATGAAAAGATTGATCAGGTGAACAGCTTCACTTACCTTGGTAGTATTACTAGTAAAGATGGTGGGAACAGTGAAGATCTTAAAAAAGAGGTACTGGTACTGAAAAAGAGGAAGTACCTAGCAATTTTAGGAAAACCTTAATTAAACCTCTGTATAAGAAAGGTGATAAGAGTGAGATCGTAATTATCTTAGCATTAATCTGGTCTGTGTAGGTAACACATTACTTAGTAAATGATACATTTTAGACTGAGAGATGCTGTAGACAAAGTTTTAAGAGAAGTTTTAAAAATCTTGTAGTGATATGTACAAGAATAACACTGCTGTGGTTAAGGTAGGAAATGAGGTTAGCAGCTGGTTTTGTATTAAATTAGGAGTTAAGCAGGGTTGTGTTCTATCCCTCTTTATATGGGTCATTTTGATGGACTTTGTCTTCAGAAGCACAGGAAAGGCAATGGGAGATCACAGAATCAAATGGGGAGGAAAAAATCTCCTGGACTTAGATTATGCTGATGATTTAAGCATCCTAGATGAAAGTGTTAGCAAAATGAATGAACTTTAAGAAGTTTTGCAAGTTCAGGGTGCTAGAATAGGTTTGAAAATTAACATTAAGAAGACTAAGTCAGTAAGGCTAGGAATAAGTGAAGATGGATAGGTGACACTGGATAACAAAAAGATTGATCAGGTGGGCAGCTTCACTTACCTTGGTAGTATTATTAGTAAAGATGGTGGGAACAGTGAAGATTTTAAAAGTAGGATAGCCAAGGCTCAGGGTGTTTCTTCACAGTTAAAAAAAGTTTGGAAGAATAGGAAGATAAGTCTGCAAACCAAGATTAGAATATTAGAAGCTACAGTGATGACAGTGGTCAAATATGGCTCTGAAGCATGGATGCTCCAAAAAGCAGATGAAGATTTGCTAGATGTTTTCCAGAGAAATTGCTTAAGGATTTTTCTGGGTACCAGGCTCACTGACTTTATTTCAAACAATAGGTTATACAAAGAATGTGGTTTAATATCGCTCTCTAGGGCTATAATGAAAGAAAAGTTGAGGTGGCTAGGACATGTTGTGTGGATGAAGGATGACAGATTGTTCTTTTGGCCAACCGTCTAGGGCTAAACAGAAAGCAGGCTGCCCCCATCTGGGGTGGGAGGACGTCATAAAGAAAGATTTAAAGGAAATGGGAACTTTGTGGGGCGGGTGTAAAAAGGGAGGCTTTGAATAGATTGGGGTGGAGGAGGAGCATGTATAGCTGTGTTGGCCTCAGGCGGCTTGGTGCTGCAGTGAGTTGTTAATAGTAGTTAGTAGTATAGTTGAATGGAATGTGTTTAAAGGGTAGGTAGTATGAAAAATTTTCTGCATACAAGGCAAATGAAAATAGATTGATTGTTTCATATTATTGACTTAGGAATAAACATAACATACCACTTGATGTCTTTTTTATGCTCTTTCCAACTATGATAATCACCTTTGCCATAAATAAATTTTACCACCACCCCTATATATACCAATTCAGGGTATATATTTGCACATTAGGGGGGGGGGTAGGGGTAAAGGTTTTTTTCTGATGCAAATAAGAGGTAAGTATAAACTCCATCCCCCTAATGTGCAAATATATAGGGGTGGGGATAAAATTCATTTGCAGCAAAAGTGATTATTATGTTTGGAAAGAGCCTAAAAAAAGACATCAAGTGGTATGTTCACTTTATTCATAAGTCAATAATATGAACAGCAAAATATTTACCCTTTTTTTAATTTTCAATATTAGAATATCATTATTTTTTCTGGCTATTTGAAATATTGACAAATCAAAATTTTATGAAAAAGCTGACCAACAATTACTTTCAATAACAAAATGCCCCCCCCCCCACCTAATGGTGTTTATCCTAAAGCTGAACTAAGTTTATAATAAGAAAAAGTCTTTTTAAATTCTAGAATTTTTGAAAGAAGTACAGTAAAACCTACCTATACCAGAACCTACTTAAAATAGAAAACCCAACATATCCTCCTGGGTATGTTCCTGAGTAGTTGCAAATATGAAATTTGAAATTTACTGATAAAAAAATAGCACAAGACAATGGAATTGAAGTTTTATTTTTGTTATGTCCTGGGGGGCTGGGGGGGGATGTACAACCTGTTGGACATTGGGACTCAACTTCATGTAATATTCAAATACAAGTTACAAAATGCCATGAGAAAACATACAATCAATGTACATAACACACAAAAACATCCTTTATCATTTATGGAAATCAAAAAAAATTCTCGAACTTGTTTGCCAACCTGAAAGCAGAGATAGACCTGACATGCTTTGCAGAACACTTTTGTTTGCATTTTGCATCCAGGCATCTGGCATCAAGCCAAATTATTCAGCATTGCGTTGAAGTGAGGAAGATGCTTTGCATTTGATTTCCTTTCTGGTCTGCATGGCAAAGGCATCTTTTCTTCTTTTAGTTAACTGCTCCAGTTTGTCTTTGTCATCATTGTCTTCACATTTGCTAAAGTTGCCCTTGGTTGATTGCCAAAGATCTTTAACTAAATATCCAGCTACCTGAAATCTGAAGTGGATCAGCTGATGGTAGGGTTTGTTGCCTTTGATTGAATCCTACCTGTAGAGTAGCCAGACATTTAAAAGAGCCAAATCAATGAAATGGTGAAGAACTCAAACTGGCCACTTCTTTGTCCTGCTGGTGAATCTGTAATAGCTCACCATGCAGTTACAGAGATCAGCTTTGCCCATGTACTTGTTGTACTGTCTTACTACAAGAGGATTGAGAATATCTACATATTTTCTATCAGACTTGTTGTATCTTGACACAGGTAGCTCAGGTTTTTTCCCATAGCAGCTTGAAGCTAGATGTCATACCACTGCACAACATTTACAACTTGATCTTCTTGTATGTATGTAAAGGATGTCCCACATCCAGTTCTCTTTAGTTCACAATTGGTCTTCACTGGTAGACCTTCAAGTCGATTTTTCATGAGCATGCTGGTTCCATTTATGCATTCTTCTGATAATTTTTCAAGCAAAGAAATGCTAGTGAAGTACATATCAAAGAACAGGTATGAACCTTCACTTAGATTTTGGCATAGGTGTAGCACAGCAGCACTGCCCAGACCTTTAGCTTGTAGTTCTGGCACAAAGGTTGTCTTTCCTTAATAGATTACAAAATCATACACCAGACCTGATGAGCCTGCTAAAACAAACTTCTTCAAGCCAAGAGGATTTGGCTTATTTGGTATGTACTGCTTCTGGCTGCATCACTCAGCAAAGGGAATCATTTGGTTCTCAATACAAACAAATTGATCTCGCTCAAGCTTTAGACACTTATCTTGCACCCCAATCAGCAAGGAATGCACTTTCCAAAGACAATCATTTCTTTTGGTATCCTCATCAACCTTGTCATACAAAAGGAACTTCACACTCTGTCTATGCTTGAAAAACTGATCTCGAGGTATTTTCTTGCAGATGATAGGGATTCAAAATTTCTTGCTCCAGAACATTCAAAGAAGAGGAAACTTCAGTTCACTCATTATGATTGAAATGCCAAAGAATACTTTCAGTTCAGAGGCACTAGCAAGCAAAGCTTTGTTTGTGACCTTTAGGTAATGACAGTTCATTGCAAAAGCCATTGCCTAAAAAATGAGTTAGGGAAGCACTTCCAAAGTCTTTGTGTGGCTTCCAGCTTGCCCGTTGACTTAAATCTGACTACAAGGAAAGGTATGAATGATGCTCGTTCAAGTTATCTGAACTGATCCACTTTTTGCTGGGGCAGCAAACTTTTCCTGAGCAACTTGTTAGTATCGAATCAGTTGTGAGTGCTGGAATATACTGTGGTACTGGAATATTGTCCTCTTCTTCATCAAACAGGACTGAGAATTCATTGACATTAGCCTGATCTAGAAAGTCTTGAGACTCTTCTTCACTATCAGAGGACACTTGGTCTGCATCTGTTGCACATGTGTTGCCAGGTAAATGCCACTCAGGGTTTGTTTTGTCTCTGCTATCTTCCAAGTTGCTGATATTGCTATTTTCAGGCAAGGGCAAGGCTTTCTCCAAGGATACTGCAAAAGAAAGAAACTGTTGGCACTTTATTCTTCACAGTAGGAAACTTTAGACATACAACAACTCCATTTAAATAGCCTTACTGAAGAAAAAAAAATGTTAGGTCTAACCAAAAAAAAACTTAGCTCCAAAAATACAAGCTTCCAACCTGTTGGACTTCTAAGGTAAGACTGAATGTACAACCCATTGGACAAGACTGAAATTCCTTCTGCCAGATGACAGCAATTATAGTAAATGCATTAAAAATAAAACCTTTCAATACTTTGGTCTTTGGTATATTGCCTGATTTTTTTTCTATTATCTAGCCTATCTCTTTATATTTTTATCTAATTTCTTACATTTTGACTTTTTTCGCGAGTTAATTTTCTTTATTTCACTTGCTCCTGGTTCAGCATCCATTACTGTTACTGGACTGAAAAAAAAAAAAATCAAAGATGGCAGCAAACATGTCTTGCAGAAAAGGAGACAATCTTTAAGTCCCAATTAGCAGCAGGTGGGGCAATAAAAATGCGTAACTGAATATACAACGGGTTGGACATCAGGTCCCAGGAGGATATAGAAAATGTACTTGTTTCATTTAGAAAACCTTTGGATTTCTTATTGCAGTGCATAATACCTTTTTAATACAGAAATGGAAAGTTAGGGATAATAAACTATTGTTTGTGGTGTGCATAATATAGAAAATGCATTAATAAATCAAAAGCTATGCAAATATACATTCTAATGAAATGTTCTGATTTCAAGTCCTTAAAAAAATGCACCTCTTTCTAGCCCAGTCTGGTTGTTATTTTTTGTTTTTAGCCCAGTCTGTATGTTATTTTTTTGTTCTGAAAACCAAGGAGGATGCACCCTTTTCCTGCCCTTTTTATTATCATTTTCATACCAGTTGGTTTCATAATTCCTAGAGAGTGAGGGTTCTGGCCTCTTTTGTGCCAAGGGCAAAATCTCAATTAGTACCCCCTCCTTCTCTCCTAAAAATTTTCAGGTCAAATATTTAGCAAAAATTTTATTTATTAACACAATTTTCATCAATTAAACTATTTTTCACTTATTTAAATCTGATTTTTCTTATAATACTTTGTATGGGAAAAATGAGAATTCTGGCTTCAATTTGCTTATACTCACTGCCAACTTTGCCTTCTACTTTGTTTCAATAAAAATAAAGTTTAAAAAAATTAGGCAATGATTACAAATGTTACATTCTTATTTGAAATGTTGTTCCTCTAAAGTATCCATGCCCTGGGCAAATTTCCCTTTTTACCTGGAGCATCAACATGCACAACTACCTCATGATTTTGGAATTAAAGAATTAGATAATTGAATTAAAATCAACTTGGTGGAATTCATGAGAAACTTTAGAGCCATGGCTAATTACAAAAAAGTGAAGGCAGATAGTCTCTGTAAGAGCCAAAACTTGCATAACTTTTCAGAATTGTATAAAAATGATTCATTTCACCTGTTGATGTTGTACATATACTAAGGCTGTATCCAACCTTATGAGGGAGGGTCTAGGATATATTTGGAAGGATAGTAATTAATGTTTTCAGTCATAGTATTAAATATTAATAAAGGGGGATGTTCATCTTTTGGCTTGCAAATTAATCAAGAAAAGGAATAATTTAGTGTATAGGACAAGAATCAGATAAAAAAAAGAAATAGGCTAGATAAGATTCTGGATGATAGACTTTTCACTATCTAGGAAAATAGTTTAATTAGGTCAATATATCTTTCAGGAATGAATCCAGAGTCAGACAATCTGTCTGACAGCACACAATCTGTGTGCTATAAATCTCCAGAAATAGATCTACAGCTCAAATATGGGATAAAGAAAGTGTAACAGCTTTATGCCTTTGCTCAGTGTTGATTTCTAAGGTTTTGAAGATTTATGACTCTCTCTCTCTCTCTCTCTCTCTCTCTCTCTCTCTCTCTCTCTCTCTCTCTCTCTCTCTATCTCTATCTCTCTCTCTCTCTCTCTCTTCTCTCTCTCTCTCTCTCCTCTCTCTCTCTCTCTCTCTAAAAAAAAAACAAAAAACAACCCTGATTTGGGTTAACTTCTGCTGAGATTAGAAGAATTGTGTTTTCGAATCCCAGATACCAAAAACAGTGAAAGGCCAAAATTAGGATAAAAGATTGTTGTCAAGTTTAGATAGGTATAGACCTGTCTTCTGTGCAATCTACTTAGCCTTAGAAAGAAGGAAAGAGTAGTTTGACAACACCTTTCTAGAATATAGTTAAGGCCCTGGGTTGATTCTTGGAAATTTCATTTGCTCAACTACATGCAAAGATAGCAAAAAGCCCTTCATCTAGAAATATACAATCTAGAAATACATCTATATTTCTTACATCTATGCTTCTATATACATCTATATACTTCTATATTTCTAGAATATATCTAGGAATATACTAGAAATCTCCAAATCAGTATTCTTTTCAAATGTAATAGTCATTTCCAATAAAATTGAATCTAAGTTGCTGCTAATGGGGTAAGACATAGCCCTGGGACAGTGTTTTCTGTCTTGGGGTATGTGTATTCCCAGGGGTACTACAAAAAAAAGTCAGCATTGTAGAATACATAAAATTCTAGTACAACATTGGAATAATAAAAACAAAATGTTCACCTGAAGACTAAGTTGCCAAACCATTCTATTCAATCAGAATTGTTGCTGGATGGTTTTGAGTTTTGGGTTGTCATATGGAAACACTGCATGGGAGAGTGCTACAGGAGTTGTTGCAAATAGAGTTTCAAGTGTGTTATGTTATGTTATGCTCATAAGTCAACAATTTAATTTTTGTAAATTCTATGCTTGTAAAAGTGGTCACAGTGTTTTTCCAAAGGACCTGATAAGAAAAGATCCTGATATTGATAACTGGATAGCAAGTGGAAAAATATTAATTTCATATTTAGGATATGAAAGCTTCCCTAAACCACAATGTATGCATGGGGATATATGTTTTATATATATTTGCATACTTGGGGATATATTTTTCAGTGGTTTTAAAACATTCCTTGCTCTTGAGAAATTTACAAACAAAATATGCTAATTATATAAAAAAGAACCCTAGTTTTTTAGACATTTGGTTAAAAAATAAGACTGAATCCAATTAAGTGACATATGTTGAATCAGGAAACAAAAATGCAGTTAAAGCTTGTCAGCTAAATGTTGCAAAAATCACAAATTACTAAAAATTTGATTTATCTCTGTATAAAAGATGTTGTTTGTTGTATGCTCAGGAAAGATCAAGAAATAAAATAAACAATCTTCCTCTTTCAAACAACACAATCTTGAAAAATTTAAGATATATCTGATGGTGTTGAACAGGCAACTACTACCAGAGTTAAAAATAGTAAATTCTTTGCTATTCAAGTTGACAATACTCATCTTACCATTTTTGAAATTTTTCTAGACGTTGTGCAATACTTGGTCACTCACAAACCAGCACTTTGTCATATGTTGACAGAATATACTAAAGGGAAGGAAATATTTAATGGTGTTAATAATTATTGCAAATATGATGGTATTAAATTTGAATTGAATTTATTGAAAAAAATGAACAAGAAATATATAAATATTTAACAAAATCCACATTATTGTACATATAAAAACAGCAAAATATACCTCAACGTAGTCTACCCTGTAAGGCTCTATGGACGGGAAAAACATGGGAGATACAAAACGAAAAGTTAAACAAATATATCCATCAAACGGTTTGTAAATAATACACTCACATCACCAACCCAAACAATCCCCCATCCCCCCAAAAAATAAACAAAAAATCCAAGCTAGGCAGGGGAGTAGTACATGATCCCACCTGCACGAATAAACAGCAGAATCAATCTGGACATCAATTCTTCTAAAAACGAGGGAAAACCTAATTGTTTGCACGAAATTCTCTAACATACTTTTTGAAGATGCTAAACAAGTGGCAGGCCCATGAAGACTCCAGGAGAATGTTCCAAATCATGTTCCAAGCTATCAGAGGGTTAAAGTCAGACCATATTGAAGGGTCATTAGGTAGCTGTAAATTATTGGAAGGGCAGAAATAATAAGTCAAATGTTCAGAAATAAAAGATATATTACTACATAGGACAGCAGGAAGCTAGCCATGTAACCTCAAAAAATTGAAAGAAGTACAAGAGAGAAAATAAAAAGATCTCAAGTCTGTGATGGATTACATTGAAAGTGATGGATTTCTGTGTTGGGTATGCCTATATGCAATCTATATCAGGCATTACTCTGGTCTTTAGGCTATATCATAAGAGTAGCTCCTAATTTCAATTAGAATTGCTGTTGCATTCATAGACAAAAGTTATTAGGTAAAAACCATCCTATTGATTTAAAAGCAGTAGATAGAAGTGCATAATTTCATAACATCAAGATGATCAAACTCAAGATGCATTGAATTTTTGTGTCTCAAGATTAAAAGTGTTCATTCTATGTTGCTTTTTCACACAAAAGTTGACTATCCTGTTGTAAAGTTTAACTGTATTCTGGCTTAACTGTATTCCAGTTTATCTATATCCCAGCCACCTTCCCCCTTTCTAATGCCTGTGTATAGCTTTCTATTTAATTGTTGCAGTAGAATTATAGATGAGTTGCTTTTTGCCATCTTTGAAAGTAGTTGAGGTAGGTGTATGTAACTTTCAGGAACAAAATTCAGATCCTAAGTTAAGCCACAAGAAGGCATATTGAAGATCATATATCTACTCTTTCCGTATTTCTAAGGGTTGAAAGCTTTCATTGAAGAGAAGTTAATAGCCTGCCTGTTTTAACCTTGGAAACAAATCTATTTTTCCTTAATTTTGGTTTGATCTACTTTGTCTTTGATTCTAGGTTTTCAAAATACAATTCTGAGGATTTTAATAGGATGTTAAGCAATTGACCTACCAGGATGGTTTTGTAAACCTGAGGCAAATTTTTACAAGTTCTTCTAAACCTTGTTAATCAGGTTTTAGCAAAGTCATGAGGTCAAAAACTCTGTTTTTGGGTCTCATATTTACTGTAGATCAGTGTCTGAGAATTTCACTTTCATGCCATAAAGTTTGTCCAAGTTCATCAATGATTAGGCACCCTTTGAAAGGTTAGAGGCTAGATTACCCATAAATCCTTCCCATGGCATAACCTTGTCATGGTTATGCCCTTGTCATACTTGTCTATGTTTATTGTAGCTACTCCAGAAAAAGGAATCCTGCACCAAAGTTACCAAATGTTTGGTTGGAATGGAACATATATTTCTGAGAAATATACTTGAGATTAGAAAGGGCAAGGATGGATTTATTTAATATTTTGAACTAAAAAATTCTTACTTTTGGTATGCAGAAAAAATAGGGTTACTGGATTTCAGGATTGCCACTGCCTAAAGTCATTGGGGCCAAGGCACTCGTACAATAAAAAAATTGAAAAATAATGTTTATCCCAAAATAAGGCTTCCAATAACTTAAATTTGCATTCTAAAGTTCCAGGGCTGATGCAACCCTAATGTACAAAAAGAATTAAGTTGGGGGATGGGTCTCTTAGAATAGAACCTGAAAAGTGGCTGGTAAATTCTTTTGTTCTAGTGGATTTGGAAATTGTATCCTTAAGTCATGAAAGCCTCAATGAAAAAAAAAAAAATCCTTCTTTCCCAAAAGATGAGGTCCAAAAAGGTTTGAATTTTCTATGATTGGCTTGAGATTTATATCCTTGAATCTTTATGCTAAGGATATCTCAATCTATAAGAAAAAAAATAACACAAACATTGGTTTGCTTGGCAACAGGGCCTGTAAAATGACACAAAAATTTTTATTTGAAGAGGTTGAAACTTACATGTTTCATGAGTAAAGGGAACCCTAATGTACTAAAAAATTAGGTTGGGGGTGAGTGGGCCTCCCAACCTAAGTTGGTAGGGATTGTTTCAAGATGAGACAAAAAATGTTGTTCTCGTTGATTTGAAATTTCTATCTGTAAGTCCTTGGGGTAGTGGGCCCCAGTGCACAAAAAAAGTATACAGAAAGTAGCCAAGTTTGTTTTTCCTCTGAACAACTTGAATCTTACATCTGTATGTCCCTTGGTCAATGGTATACTAATATATTCAACAATGGGTGGGTTATAGGACTCTAGAAAATAGACAGATAACTTGGCTTAAAGCTTTCTGATTAGCTTAAAGCTTATAGCTACTAGTCTTTAAGCCAATCAGACTCCAATGCATGAAAAAAAATATGAAAATGCACGTTGTGTTGCCCAAAAAGGGTCGAAACTTTTCAGTGTGTCTCAAAATCTAACCCTGGCTCAAGGATAGCCTAATCTATAGCCTAAATTTTCAGGCTGGGGCACAATCCCTACAACTGAGACCCAAAAATCAGCGAAGAACTGTCTTTTTCTGGTCAGCTCGCATCTTGTATCTACAATTCTTTGGGTCAAGGTGGCCCTACTGTATAGAGAGAGAAGGAAGTGAAAAAATTACCCAGATTGGGACCCAAAGAAAGGCTAAAGACCTTCTTTTTGAAAAATATTAAAATTACGTCATAAATCTTGTAGTTAAGGAGGCCTTAATGCACAGAGAAAACGAGAAAAAAAAATTCTTCTCTCAAAAATATTTGTAGGCATGAATATATAATGAGTTGAAGGTAATAGGCTTGAGATTGTCTGTGTAGGATTTTGACTCTTGTTGATAGAGAAGCATTTCCAAGTATGGAAAGCTGTATTTTGCCAAGAAAGGACCAAGATTGCACCAAGCCTCCATTCAACTGGAGGTCCCATGGACTTTTTGGTGTCTGGGTCTAAGCCAGCTTAAGTGCTTTGTGTAGACTTAAGAAGATGTGAAGTGAAGTCCTCGTCCTTCACTGGTTTTGGGACCACTGCTTCTTCTGAGGCCAAAATAGTTTCAATGATTTAAAGAATATGAAAATTGCAGCTTGGAATGTTACAACGTTAAAAAATAACTATTGTATTGACATTTTGACACTTCAAACTGGACTTACTTGGAGTTTCAGAAACTCATATCCCAGGGGTAGGAAACATGAAATTAAGTGATATAGAATTTATTTACTCAGGTAGGAAGAATGGGGAACATAGAAATGGAGTAGGGCTCATGATGAATAAGGAAGCTGCTAAGTCTTGTTTAGGTTGGGAAGGTATTAATAATAGAATGCTAGTCACTCATTTTATAACTAAAAATTGAAGGGAATCAGTCGTGGTAGTATATGCTCCTGTAGAATCGAGAAATGGAGATAGTAGTGATTCAGATGAATTTTATTTACAGCTACAGCAACAAATAGACATTTAAATGAAACACTACATTAACCTAATAATAGTAATTAATACTTGGAAATACGGTCATTAAAAAAAAACTCTTAACACTTGGAAAATGCACTTAAATGAATTTTTTTTTTTTTCGTTTTTTTAGTTTACAAAATTTCCAGATACCTCGCTACTCTACAAATAAACTGAGGCAACGTACTATTTAAGACACCTGGAAGCATCAACTCATTTTTTCCAAATATCCCTTCCCTTATCGTAGAGGGCTCTGGCACCAGCTCAAGCAATGCACCAAATAATCTTCTTTAGCTCTGCAAAGCGGGCAAATATATCTGTCTTCATTGGAACATCTTTCTTTAGAATATCTTTTAAATCTTGTCAAAATATTTTATCCCCCCCCCCTTATGTGCAAAAATACAGCCCAAATTATTTATTTACCATATATTCTGTCACTTGTCTTTGTCTTGTCTCGCGCTAAGCTGAAAAAAACTAACGAAGAAACCGATTTGTTCTCGAGTTTTACGCAGCCGAAACTTGAGTGAGTGGCGCATAATACACAAGTACCAAAATTCCTTCCCCTACGGAAATAAAACAAAAACAAAACTCAAATAAAATTCTCAAATTTGGAAAGCCTTATTTTCTACGGGTGGGTACTTTCCGGGGAGGGGGAGTATTTACTGGGGGGTATTTTCCACGGGGAAGTATTTTCCGGGGGTATTTTCCTTGGGGAATGGGGTATTTTCCTCAGGGGGAAGGGGGTATTTTCCGGGGGGGGGGGTAAACGCCTAGAAACGCTATATAGAAGTGCTGTTATTGATGTCAAAAGTAAAGATCACAGTCTAGTAGTGTCTAGGGCCGTTATTCCCAACGTGGGGAACATGCCGCAGCGGTGGGGCATGACAATATTCTGGTGGGTCATGGGTAGGACAAGCACCCTTTGACTGACTTTATTTTATAGGCTATATTAAAAAAAAAGAAAAAATCATGTGGATGGCGTCACATTCAAATGCATTTAAAAAGCACAAAAAGAAACATTATAGTTTCGTAATGACGTTATTCATTGCATAAAAGGAGTATGCATGTAACTGAGGTTCCATGAAACTCAAACCCCATTTAGTTGAACCTTCGTGCAACTAGACCCCCATGCAACTCAACCCCATTTGACTGAACCCTCGTGCGAAACTGAACCTTCATTTAACTGGGCCCGTGCAGCTCAACCCCATTTATCTGAACCCTTGTTCAACATTTACCTCCATTTAAATCAATCGTCTTTTAAATTAACCCTTATGTAACTCGACCATATTTAAATTAAGCCTTGTTTTACTGAACTCAACCCAAGGCCTAAGAATAAGCTTGAACTAGTATTGATTAGAAGCCCACAATAGCCTTTTTGCTTCGTTTGGAGTTTCTAACTTATATCGCCCATTTGGGCAAGCAAAACTTATTTAGACCAAAGACTAAAAACCAGCAGAGCCGCGATTGCAACTAGTCTCTGTCACTGGCAGCCAATGAAAACGCTTCTCTTTTAGAAAACGCTTCTTGCGCGTATCTTTTTGTGCTTGACAAAGTTACTTTGTCCGGTTTCCATTTAAATGACCGGATCTTGATTTCTTTCCCCATGATTCGTCAAATTTTATAATAATTTAGTGAATGAGGAGGAGGAGGGCCATTGAATTTGGGTCTCAACTATAGGTTTTACTCTTGTTCGACTTTTAATAATATGTAGTCTAGAAATACTCGTAGGTCAGAGAGAATTTGAAGAAAAATTGAGAGGTATTGGGAAGAAACCAAAGTTTTAGAGGCTCAACAATTTCTGCTGAAAAAAAGAAAACTCTAAAAAAATAGTATACCAGCAGTGATTATTATAATTGCATGTAGGTTTAAATAGATAATTAATTGTCTTTTTATTTGGAAATTTCGAATGAAGTATGCTATTTAGCATTAAACCAGTAGCCAGTTAATACCTTTATGGGGCGAGGAAAATAAAACATTTATTCCAAGAATCTCAGAAGGCTATTGATTTCAGTGCTCCTACTATGTTTCACTGACTGGCTAGCAGGGGCGGGGAGGGGCGCCCCCTCAATTTTTTATTCGGTAAAATTTTCCTAAAGGCGAAAATTTCGGCCGAAATTTTGCAAAATTGGCCGAAATTTTGTAAAATTCTTGATTTCTGCAGAAAATTCGGCATTAATCAGGTAGCGATTCGGTAAAATTTACGAACATCTCCCCCGCTCCCAATGAAATGAGTTTCCGGACGCCCTTGCTGGCTAGTGCTGGGGAAAAAGAGAAAGAAAAAAAAGGCACGTTTGGGTACCAAGCACTTTTTATAATTTCTAAGAATCTGTTTCGTAATTAATTGTAGTATTAAAATAAAAATAAATAGCTTTTATTATTAACGAATCAGCATTGTATTCGGGTGAATTTTTTTCATTTGGTTGTTTTTTCTAAACTCCTTTTTTGCTTTCCACTTACATAGGTGACTGGGAAGGGGAATACTCAATATGGGGACTTTGAACACCAGTTTTAGGATTTTTGATCACGGAGACTTTAGTGGTAGACCTTTTATGGTTTCAAGCCCTTACACTCCTGAAATGACACTAAAATTGGGTTTCGGTGCATTAACGAATTATATGATGGTGTTGTAATGATGAAATTATAAAAAGTGTTTAAATGTGAGTATTACATTTCAAATAATATTAAACAGTTATCTATGATATTCTAGTGCCCTATCAGTACTGGAGGAATAAAACAGAAAAGGGACACTTGTCAGTGTTTCCGGCTCTTTAAAAGTTCCTAGATTTTTTTGTTAAAGAATATTTACTATTAATATAAATAATAGCTGTCATTCCTAAATCAGCATTAACGGCAAGTTCTTCTTGTGAGATAGTGTTTCTTTTTTTCATGTGTCTTTAAGATTTTGGCTACTATGGGCTTTCTCTGTACTAGGGTACAGCTATTGCTGCAACCATGACCTTCAATTATGTTTTACCCTTGGGCCTGAAAAGATCTGCTAATTTTCAAATATATAGGACATAAGGATACTTTGTTGTTTTTTTAGATGGGGTGGGGGCTGGTTTTACATCAAAGGGTATAAAAGAAAAGACGTAAAGAATTAACCAACAAATAAAGACCATTTCATCCGAGCTAGCTTTTGTCACATCCGACAAAAGGGGCTGAATTAATTTTGTAGTTATATTATTAATCAAACAGTTCGTGGTAACGAACTGTAAGTAAGGAGCGACCCGGCTCAATGGTAACCGAAACTCTAGAAAACGGTATTTTGATACAAATAGATACATCAAAAGAATTCAGATTTTAATGCTGATTTCAAATATATAAGTTTCATCAAGTTTAATTCTACCCAACAAAAGTTAGGCGCCTGAGAAGATTTGGCTGATTTTCGAAAAAAGGAGGAAAGACCCCCTAAAAGCTATAGAACCTTAATGAAAATCACACCATCATATTCAGCGTATCAGAAAACCCTACTGTAGAGGTTTAAAGCTCCCATATACAAAAATGTGGAATTTTGTATTTTTTGCCAGAAGAAAGATCACGGGTGCGTGTTTATTTGTTTTTTTTTTGTTTTTTTTTCCCAGGGGTGATCGTATCGACCCAGTTGTCCTAGAATATCGTGGGAGGGCTCATTGGAATGGAAATTAAAAGTTCTAGTGCCCTTTTTAAGTGACCAAAAAAAATGGAGGGCAACTAGGCCCCCTCCCACGCTCATTTTTTTCCCAAAGTCACCTGATCAAAATTTTGAGATAGCCATTTTGTTCAGCATGTTCGGAAATATAATAAATATGTCTTTTAGGATGACTTAATCCCCCGAAGTTCCCGGGGGGAGGGCTGAAAGTTATGAACTTTACCCAATGTTAACATATAGTATTGGTTATTTGGAAGTATACAGACGTTTTCAGGGAGATTTTTCCTGGTAGTGGGGGGGGGGGTCGGGGTTATGTGGGAGGATATTTCCATGAAGGAAGTTTTCATGGGGGAAGGGACATTGCTATGAAGGGGACGCCGGACTTCCCAGCATTATTTAAAAAAAGATCAGAAATTTAATATAAAAAAAACAAGTATTTCAACTGCAATAGCAGCAACATCGAAACTTTAAACGAACAGAAAATATTACATATATGATTGGGTTCACCCCGTAGTCCATACCTCGCTCTTTAAGCCAAAGATTTTTTAGTACTTTCATAAGAGCTATTTATTCTAATTAACGGCCTTTGTGATTAAGCGGTCATTTTTAAAGAATTGGAACAAAATTCGAACTTTTGCTTAAAGAGCAAGGTATTGACTAGGAGGCGAACCCCCTAATAAACAAATTAAAAATATATGAATATAGAAGTTCGTTACGTAAGTTAATTCGTAAGTTACGTATATTTATTACTAATAAAAACGTTCGTAAATAAAATTAAACAAGTTTCGAGAAAGCCATTTAACTAAATAAAAGTAAATCAATATGAAAATTTTGTTTTAATTGTTCATGTACGGTGAGCCAAGATCAAAACCTGCATTTATTCAAAAACGTTCAAAAATTAAATAAAAAAAACAAGTTTTTTAAACTGAAAGTAAGGAGCGACATTAAAACTTAAAACGAACAGAAATTATTCCGTATATGAAAGGGACTGTCCCCTCCTCAACGCCTCGCTCTTTACGCTAAAGTTTGACTCTGTCTCACAACTTTATTTTTTAAAACAATAAAAAACTTTAGCGTAAAGAGCGAGGCGTTGAGGAGGGGACAGTCCCTTTCATATACGGAATAATTACTGTTCGTTTTAAGTTTTAATGTTGCTCCTTACTTTCAGTTTAAAAAAACTTGTTTTTTTTTATTTAATTTGAGTAGGGGTGACCTGAATGTGGTTGATTTGAATGGGGCATGTGTCTGACGGATTTGGGTTAAACGGGGGTTGAATTGAATAAGAACTGAGTTAAAGAATGGTTGACTTGCACAGAAGGTGGATAGGATGGGGTCGAGTTTCACAACGATTGATTACACGGAGGTTGAGTTGAATGAGAGTTGAGCTGATTGCGCTTGAGTTGCATGGATATTAAGTCGAGTGAGGGTTGAGTTGAATGTGGTTATTTACACGAGAGTTAAGGTTTATAGGGTATGGGGGCTCAGTTGCACCTGGGGTCAGATGCAAGAGGGATCAGTTGCACGGGGTTCAGTTACACAAGGGTTTACTTGCAGTAGAACCTATAAAAAGTGTTATGTTCAGATGAAGTTTTTTTTATTAATATAAAAAAAAGCTAGAGGATGGTCCAAAAATAGATACCAAGTTAATGGCCTTTTTGCTTCCTTCAGGTGAATTTACTTAAAATTATGAGTAAGAAATTTAAATACAACCAGGGGGCATCAGGATTTTAGGAATGTTTTGGTGGGGCATGACCCGAAATCGGTTGGGAACCACTGGTCTAGAATTAATTTAAAACTAAAATTTAGGATGGGTAACTACTTTCCGGGAAGCTATGACGTAGGTAGACTCCACGATGAGAATTTGAGAGAAAATTTCCGAGAACAGTTGAATACTAAAATGGAGAGTTTAAAATTCGACAATGTAGAACACGGGTCTGCAACTCGCGGGCCGTATGTGGCCCGTGAGGTGGCTTGGTGCAGCCCGCAAGATCATTGCCGCAACGCCCCTGACGGACCATATTACGCAGCATTTTAATACATAACGGAGTGAAAAGGGGCGCCATCTAGCATTTTTGAAAGAATCCGTAAGCGCCATCTAGCATAGTTAGTTTGATGTTCAACCATCCATACCAATTATTTTTATATTTTACATTTTTTGTTTTTCAGTAAACCTACGTCTAAGTTTCGGATATACCCCCCCCAAAAAAAAAAATATATATATATTTTGCCTTTAAATTTTCTTTGTTTACTTTTCTTTATTTCAGTGTAATTTATTGCTTGGGGTACCAAATGAAAGGCAAATTATCTGTCATGTTATGTGGCCATCTTGTGGTAAAATATTCAGAAAAAAAACTGAATAAACAAGCTTGGGTCAAATGACGAGCTTAAACAGGGTCAACATTGGGCAGTTCTTCTCAAACCGGAAGTCAGTTCTAGAAAAGCTTCCTTTGACTGCAAGGGACATATACAACTGTGACAAAAATTCTGTGACCACAGTTCACATTCCTCCTAAGGTGTTTGGGGAGAGGGGTCATATGATAGCGTAAAAGGCATCATCTTCAGAGAGAGGTATCCTTATGACATGGTCGGGACTGTTTCTGCAAACAGTCAGCATTTACCACCTTACTCTATATTTCCAAGGAAAAAATTAAGCTTCACATGCTAACTGATGCTCCAGCAAACTCAGCAGATGGAGCCTCACCATCAAGTTGGATCAATCAGAATCTATGTTTGAAATATATATTCATCACCTCAAGGATAAATTCAAATGCATCTCAAGAGAGTTCCAAGCTTCTAATCTTATATAACCAAGACTCTCACATCTCCTTAAAAGTTGTCCAGTTTGCAAAAGATTATGGCATCACGTTACACATCAGCCCAAAGCGCTAGACGTTAGAGAGGAAAGCTAGATGCTAGAGGGAAAGTGTGTACTTTCCCTTCAAGTGCCAATGCAACAAAGCTCCAGATATCTGGGTGTTGTCTAATCCTGGGAAGACCTTGACAATATATGACATTGCTTCTCTTGTTAAATGAAGCCTTCCTCTTTTTTCACCCCAAATAACATCATGAGGGGCTTTGAAAAAAATGAAGTATGGTTGTACAGTCCTGAAATATTCACCGAAGAAGATTTTCTTACCTTTTTTATCACTGACAAGCCTGCTTCCTTTATTCCTGATGGACCTGCCGCAATTAGTCCTATATATGACATCACAAGTCAGCCTTAAGACCCTGAGGTTGAGATGAACAATGAAGAAGGCCAGAGTTCATCCACTCCTTATTCAAACCAAGAGTCAGTTCTGCTTGAACGAGTAAGTCCATCCCCCGAAGCAAAGTCACGCATTGCCCAAAACAGTCAAGGATGTAAGAAAGGAACTTCAAAAGTTCCGACTGATACCCGTCACACTTCAGTTTGAAAAAGAAGAAAAGAAAATTGCAAGAAAGCAGTAGAAGAAGCTGGCAGAAGTTTTGTTTGGCAAAATACTAAAATGAAAAGTGCATTATACAACTTCAAAATGGGTTTGAAAACCGGTTTGCTGATTTCAAAAAGATCTCACATAATATGGATATTTTCAAAACCCCTTCGCAGTGGATATCAATAATGTACCAAGTGATTTGCAAATCAGCGTGATAGATTTGCCTTCTGAAAACTACAAAGACCTGAAAAGGTGCTCAAAGGAGCTCAATGAATAATTACTATGTTTGGTAGTACATGTATTTGTGAGCAAACTTTTCCAATTCTAAATAATCGAAAAAACAAACACTGTTCTCGGTTATCGGGTATACATTTAGACACAACACTAAGCATCTCTACTAGAAAATGCTAGCTGATGTAAAAAAAAAATTGCAAGTAAATGCAACAACAAATATCTCATTGATTGTATTAGATACAATAAACGTCGAAAAACATATACCAAGCGTGTTATTTTTATACCTAAAATATTTGTATATAAATATTTTAGATAAACTCTAATCATAACAGCATACCTACAATACTACATTACAGCGTAATGAAATGTGACCTAAGTGCGGCCCGCGTAATATATCCCCGTAAAATGTTGGCCCTTTTACAACAAAAGGTTGCCGACCCATGGTGTAGAAGACGGGTAGAATAATTTTAGGAAAATAGTTTGTGAAAACGCTTATGGTGTCTTAGGGCAGAAACTTAGTAACGCAGCGAGGAATATTGGCGAAAATACTTTTTGTTTATAGAGAAGAAGATGGGCTTTTACAGGAATTATTTGAATGGTAGATCATATGAAAATAAGAGGAATGTAAAGAAATTGGAAAAAAGCATTAAAATAAGAACTAACAAGGTGTGAAGTGGAGACCATGAATAAAATTGCCAAAGATCTTGAAGATGCAGCCACACAGCATAATAGTAAAGTATTGTACTGGCAAGTTAATAAATTGAGAGGGAGCAGTCAATATGGACTTGCCCCAGTTAAAGATAATAGTGGGGCCACAATTATTGATAAGGAAAAAGTTAAGAGATGGGCAGAACATCTTGAGAATGCGCTAAATCCTGGTAGATTTACAGGAAAAGATATAGAAAAGAACGAAAAAGTTTGTATCACTTTGGATATAAAGGAAGATGTATTATGTAAGGAAGAATTAGTGACAGTACTAAATGGATAAAAAAGTAATAAGGCCCTAGGTTTTGATAGTGTGGTAAATGAGTTGCTTAAATATGGTTGTTATGAGGTTAGAAATAAGCTATTACAGATTATGAATGTAATTTCTGAAAAAGGGAAAATACCTAGCGATTATAGGGAAACTCTAGTTAAACCCCTCTATAAGAAAGATGGTAAGAGTGGGTGTGATGATTATAGAGGCATTGAACTTGTTTCTGTAGGTAGAGAATTACTTATTACGATGAAATTATTTTTACTTAGAGATACTGTAGATAAAGTTTTAAGAGAAGGACAGTGTGGTTTTAGGAAAAGTAGAGGATATGTCGACTAAATTTTAATTCATAGATTAATAACTGAGAAATACCTGAGTCGCCAAATACCTTTATTCTTCCACTTTGTAGATAATGAGCAAGCGTTTGATTCAGCTGATAGAAGAGTTTTAGCGAGGGTCTTATGCTCTCTTATCCTTGTATGGTATACCTGACAGATACATTATAATGGTTTGGGCTATGTAAGAGCATAACATTGCTGCGGTTTAGGTAGAAAATGAGGTTAGCAGTTATTTCTGTATTAAGTCAGGAGGTAAGCAGGTTTACGTTCTACGTTCTTGGACAATTTTGATTTTTCAACGTTATATTGATGAAAGAAAAACTGTTTAAAATATATCTTGTTTTCATTGAAGCGCTAATGACGATCTAGACTTTAAGGGTTTGACAGAGAGATAGACCAGGGTTGTCACCCTGGCCTGGAAGAATTTACTAAACCTAAGAGGAAAAATGTAATAAATTGCATCTGTTTTTACTAAATGCTCAAAATTGCGCGTGCGGCTATCGCCGCACGATTTTTACTATAGGAGGATAATCAATAGGATTTACACAATCTTTTTTCCTTTTTCTTTCGTTTTCATAGTATTGAAAACATAGTATTGAAAATGTTTTCGTTTTCATAGATTGAAAATTCCGGAAACCTACGAGTTCAAAAATTCTTTTTTTGGATTATTCGAATGTACTACTGGATAGGCGTCATATTCCAGATGCGGTGTATTAAAGACGTCAAACAATAGTCTAGAATCTTGGATTCTGGAAATCCTGCTGATGAAGCCCGGCTTTAAATTTATCAATGGTCTTCAGGTCATAAAATTCAGATATATTGAAAAATTATAAAACAATCAACGAAGAAAAACAGCTACAACTCATATTCACGAAGCAATTCAGTCGATGGAGTGCTTAGAATCTGAGGTGTGTTTGAAAGTGACGGCTTTTGAAATTTGTCCCCAGTTTCCGTTTTTAGGTTTGAAATCTAAACCCTTCAATTTTGCATTTTTAAGAGGAAATTTGCCAGTTTTAAAACACTAATTGGGCTGGTCCTTAGATAAGGGATAAGCTGCTTACAAAGAATTCTGGCAAATTTTAAAGCAATTAATTCAGGATTTTTTGAACTGATTTTTTCTGGATTCTCTCTCGTTCGTATTCAAGGGAATCAAAAACCAATACAATTTATGTCACTTCAAAACGGAAATGTCGTAATCGGATTCCGGTTTAGTTCTAAAATTATGTAAATTAAAAAGTGCACCTCAAATTTGACTAGGGCTGCCAAGAAAAAGAAAACTTACATAACATACAATAATTAGTTTAAAAAAAATAACATTGTGTCAATAGTCTTCATATCAGGCAAATCATACAAATTGAAAAGTAAGAAGAAAAATATGTAGTCACAATTAAAAAAAAGTCGCACTTAAAAGTCTTTAATCGTCCTCGGCCTCATCCGAATTTAAAGTATCCACTAGTGTCGAGTTCTGACTGAAGGGATCTACTTGTTTCTATTTCTTGATAGCCCGAGTCAAATCGCTGGGGATCACCCAGTCATGTACTCCACTTGACGAACTGAGAACAAGTTGCTTCGTTTTCATCAGGGACGAAACACTCGAGACACTTAACCTATTCCGGTTTTTAGTTTTGATGACCGACAAAATCAAGAACTGTCTCTCTGCTCTAGCACTTGAATGGGACAAGCTACAGAGAGTCAGAAAGAACTTGGGCAAGTATGGAAAAAGTTTGTTTTCAGCAGCGTCTTTAAAAAGGGACAAAGCTAACTAACAAACGTATCAGCTGTTATGAGAGTCTGGGAAAATTTTCTGAAAACAAATTAAGTTGGCATACCTGTCCTGATTTTAAATAGTTTGCCTTTCAAAGCGAGTATCAAGAAGAAGTCTAGAGAAAAGTAGAGATTTTTAAGCGCTAGGGTTGACGCGAAATCGCAAAAATGAGAGCAATAGTAGCCATAATATATAACATAATCGAAATCAGATTTTGTAATGAATGGACCCTAATTTTTTTCCTGAATCCATGGAAATAACAAAAGTTTTGTTTACTATAAATCATGACTTTTTACTAGATTTCGGGAAATTTACTTTATCCTCTAAATTTACTAGATTCTTTTTATTTTACTAAATCTAGTAAAATCCTACTGCCGGTGGCAACCCTGCGATAGACCCACTCTTTTGTAATTTAGCTCTTACTTGTAAATCTTTATTAGCATTGTTGCTCTATGGTGTTCGAGGGACTGTAGCCTTTGGTGCTGGAAGTGCAATTGGTGCTCTAGATTTTTGAGGGTACAATGGGACGGCCCACTCTTAATTGTGGTTGTACCTGTTCGTTTTAAGTCTGACTTTGTCAATAATTTTAACTTTTGTTCGTTTTAGGTTTAATTATTTATTTATTTCTTTTCGTTGTAAATTTGCCTCATTATATGACTTCATTTGTACTTGTTTTAGCTTTCAAGATGGGCTTACAAATTTTCTGGGATACTTTTTTTTTTAATTTATTGGAATAAAGGGTATTTAATCCCATATTGAAAGATCAATGTCAAATTTCTCACAGAAAAAATTATATTTACAAGATTCCGTTTTGATTGAAGACCCCCCCCCCAAAAAAAAAAAAAAAAAAACTACTATCAGCCAAAATACATTGCTGCGTTCAGACAGGGAAATGTAGAGAAAATTGCACATAGTCTCTTCGTCAGAGTAGGTAAACTTACAGTAACCCGTTTATTAGACCCCTTAAAGCATATTTTTTTTAAACATGAAAAAAAAAAAATACTTACCATGCTCTTGGCACCTAGTCATGCTGTGTGCATCCATGAATAATCAACCATAGCACTATGCATATTTTGTTGTTTTATATTTGTTAAAAACATGTTGTTTTAATATTTTGTTAAATTATGAAATATAATTTTGTTGTTTATTGAAAAAGGGTTTTGCTAGGAGGGATGAGCCATCCTTCATAAAACTATTTTTTTCAAAATTCACTTAAAGAAGGGAATATCGTTTTTCTCAATTGGAGAACCTGATGTTTTTTTAGATTTTCGCTCTCCCCCATGATAAGTTTTAGCTGCTTGTCTTCCCTCTAAATTTTTTACTGGCTGCGTTCATTTTAAGAGTCATCTTCCAGAATATTGTTTTATATATTTTTATATTTTTTAGCTCAGCCTTTTGATATTTCCGACGCGAGATTAGCAGTGAAGGGAAACATCTTCTGGAAGTCTGCCTGTATAATTTGTCCAGCAGTATCTTTCTGACTCCAGAATTACATTTTCAAGTTTAATCTTGGCAAGGTCAGTGTTTACCTATCTAATGTATGAGAACAACTGAGAAAAGGATTTCACATTTTTTTTGTTTGGCTTACTGATGGGGGTGCACAGAGGGGATCAGAGACCTTAGACAGGTATAGAAAAAACCTTTTCCGTGTGGATGTACGTAGAAAGCTTGTAAAGTGTTTTCAATTAAAGTGTAGCAATAATAAATCGCAATTTTCTTTAATATATATTTCATATATATATTAATTATTTTATATATTTCTTCTTAATATATATCGCCCTATCTTCTTAATAGTATAATTATTTCATATATAATTATTTAATATATATTTACAGTTCTTCTTGTTACGCCAAATTTTAACCTGCTGTTCAAATGACACAAATTAATCTGTCGTGGTACAATTTTAGTCGAAAAACCAGTAGAGATTATTTCAAAACGTTGGTACACTGGTCAGATCGCTTCCTTCTTGTCTCATGGGTTCTGTGAAAAATCACCCTTAGCGAAGAAAGATAATGCGCCACTGTGTTTAATTATATATATATATATATATATATATATATATATATATATATATATATATATATATATATATATATAATATATATATATATATATATATATATATATATATATATATATATATATATATATATATATATATATATATATATATATATATATATATATAATATATATATATATATATATATATATATATATATATATATATATATATATATATATATATATATATATATATATATATATATTAATTAATTATAAATCACAAAATAAATTATAATTTAAATACAATTGTGTTTAGAACATACTCACAATTGTGAATAGAACAATTTTTATTAGTTCTATTATATTTGTATTTTTGATTGCGAGATATACAGTGCTAGAAATAAAAAAAAGCTGTAAATCAATCAAATGGACTTGATGGAGGTATAAATCACCGTAAAAACAGACCCAATAAAATACCAAAGCGGCAAGTCAAATTTTGGAAAAATTTCAATTAGAGGTGAACAAAGTTCCGAAGCTGCCAGTAGCAGAATTCGACAGAATTCCAAAAGCTGCCGATATTTTAGCAGCACAACTTGTGTTTTCACAGCTTTTCTTTGAGCAAAAAGTATTTTTATATGTAAAAATGGTATTTTCAGACAAAATCTGCTAGCAAATTTGAAAGCTGCCAAGTAGCATTGATACTTTGCTACCCCACTTTTCTGTAACGGAGTTCGATAAAGGTGGAATTTTGACAACTACAGAACACATACTGTTTATTTAAAAGCGAAGTTGCAAAAGTTAACATTTGTGTTATACTACTACTAATACTAACAACTCACCGCAGCACCAAGCCGCCTGAGGCCGACACAGCTACGCACGCTCCTCCTCCACCCCAATACATTCAAAGCCTCCCTTTTTACACCCGCCCACGAAGTTCCCATTTCCTTTAAATCTTTCTTTATGACGTCCTCCCACCCCAGACGGGGCCGACCTGCTTTCCGTTTAGCCCTAGATGGGTGGCCGAAAAGGACTATCTTCGGCAATCTGTCATCCTTCATCCGCACAACGTGCCCTAACCACCTCAACCTTTCTTTCATTATAGCCCTAGAGAGCGGTATTGAACCACATTTTTCGTATAGCCTATTGTTTGAAATACGATCAGTCAGCCGGGTACCCAGTTATATCTGCCACTAACTTAAACATGTAAATAAATTGGGCCAAAATTGTGCAAAGTGAGCTAATCCGGATACACAAGGTGAATTCCCCTCTTTCAAGACTGGATGAAGGAACCAAAGGGGTTTATGGGATCATGAAAGCACTTTTCGGGATATTTGATTCCCTCTTCATGAACATCCTCCAATTTCTATTCAAGGCAGTACTTGGTGAAACCTATATATTTTACGTCGGATTTTATATTTTATGTTCCGTTTAATTTTAAAACAAGGTTAATGGGGCTATAGTGTTCTTAGGCTCTCCCCTCAGAGTAAAATCTTGTTTGTGCCACCATTAAATTTTCCTTATCAAGTTAAAAAAAAGAACAACTTTTATCTAATGAACAACGAGTATTTGGAAGGGTTCTTTGCCTATCTTATCAATTGGGCAATTAATATGTCTTAGATTGTTTTTAGTGTTGGAATATAAACAGGATAATTGCCATTCGTTTCCTTATGTAATTTTTCTTCTAGCATCAGTTTCAGTCCAGCTCTGGCATATAATTAGTTCATGTGCATTTTTGTTTCCGTTGCTTGTTTTGTTTGTGGTAAGATTGATCTTGACTGCAGTTGGTAAGCGGGCGTTCAGGAATATATTTTAGGGAGTCTTTTTTGCGTCATTTAACATTGGGAAAGAACTGTTGACGAAAAATAAGTATAGAAACTAAAGAAATATAGCAGAATAAGCAAGATTTCGTACATAGCCTATGGATATATCTGGTCCCATTGGAGGGGGGTGGCTAGTGCCCTTTTTAATAATCAAAAGTTATTAGAGGGTAAAAAATCCCCCCCCCCCACGTTCATCCGTTCCCCCAACATATCTAATCAAAATTTTGAGATAGCCATTTTGTTCAGCTTATGATGATCTTCGCCTTTGAGCATTCTTTGGAAGCTCCAACTTAATACCCATATCAATTCTTGAGATTGTTTGATTTAGTTCGACTTTTCCCTCAATACTATAAATGAAGTAGTCTGGTTGTAGTAGTGGTTGTAGTTATAGTTGGTATGTTGTTTTAACTTGCAGTAGTAGTATGTAGTAAAAATTTCACACTGAAAAAAAAACACAATAAACAAATCACCATGGATTGTCAGTTTAATTGGCATATACTGATATTTATTCCTTAAAGTTGTGAAAATTTTTATTTATGAAGGTAAAAAAAGTGAAAACATTTGAAACGTATTTGTTTTCAGTAAAGAGCAAATTATGTCCTGGTCTTGAGAAGGCATGGGGGTTTATCAGCCCTACTCTTGTTAATTTCTGCTCGTTTTGAGTTTGACTTGGCTCTTTATTGTAATTTCTGTTCGTTTTGAGTTTCATTTATTTATTGATAGTGATTTTGGTAGTTTTATGCTTGGAAGATTATTTGACTTTATTTCTGCTCATTTTTGGCTTAATGCAGCTCTTTACTTTTCTTGGAAAAACTTGCTTTGCGGAAAATATTTTTAAATTAATTTCTGTTTGTTTTCATTAAAATAGTGTTTTTCATGGAAAAATGATATTTCATATCTTATATTTTTTTTATAAAAATCCATAGTTTGGGTTGCTTTTTGTATGTTGGAGAAACTTTTTCAACAAACTTTATTACCGACACAAACAGTATTTTTAATTTAATTTTATGACTCCTGAAGTTGACCTGAAAAATAAAACTTAATATCATTCCCGTAATATCAAAAGCTTCTATCTATGCTCTTTGAAAACCTGAACACACACTATTTTTTTATTTATTTAAATTGTAAAAGCAGAAGCAGTAATAGTAGTAGCCCAAAAGTTTCAACTTAATACTACCGGTCGTTCTCGATATATTGCTGAGGTGCCTTATTGGCAACCATAGACACAATGTCTTTTGATTTAGTAAAACAACATTTAGTTCTAAAGCACAATGGGCTAATTGCATAATTCTGGGGGGCTAATATCCCTAAAGACATGTTTGCTGGACCGTTCTACTATGTTGAACAAAATAGTTTTCTCAAAATTTTGACTGACTGTGTTTGGAAAATGAATGGGCTTGAGAGAAGGGCTGCTTGCCCTCCAATCTCTTTCTAATCTTAAAAAAGGGCACCAGAACTTTTCATTTTGAATAATGATATTTCTAGCTATTAAAGAGTGACGCTGCCTATGATGCTGCTTATATGCCCTTCTGAAATTCTGCATGCATACAGTTTTTTCGTTTAATTGAAACTCTTCCTAAACGTTTCCTAAAATTTTCACCTTAATACTCTTAGCATCATTAGTTACAGTAACTGTAGTGGTAGCATTGAAAGTATACACATAGTGTCCTCTGGCTAGTTCAAAATCCCCACAACTTATCCTTAAATGTATAACTTAATAATATAAGTTGTTCTTCAGACATTGGTTTGTCACCTTTTTAAAAGTCCACAAAAGTATACAAAAGTAAAGTATAGCATATATTAAATACGTAATATAACCTAACCCAACCTAGGTACCTTTTCCCCCCTAAACCCCAAAAACAATAGTTTAAATATTGTAAACGCAATGACAAATCACGGTTTCCAATCCAATTGTCTATTGAAAGAAACCCGTTTTGACAAGTTTCTTAGGCAACTTCCCTATATAATATGGCGCGTGTGTTACAGATAGTACATAAGTACCAGAAATAGTAATAATATTAACAGTAGTAGTAGTATGAGTAGAAGCAGTAGCATTAGGATGCAAATATTTTCTTTTGGTTAGTTCAACATCCGTCACAACAAGCCCTGTTAGTTCAACTTCACACACTAAACTGTTCCTAAGATATTGCTCTTACACTCTTTTGGCAACCTGTATACAGACGGCGTGTTTTGATTCAGCTCCTTCCCCACTCGAAATTCCTTGAAAATTTCACCTTCATACCCTTAGGCATAGTCGTAATAGTAGTCACAGTATTAGTATTGATATTACTATTAATTAAATAAAAAAACGTTTTTTTTAACTGAAAGTAAGGAGCGACATTAAAGCTTAAAACGAACTGAAATTATTCCGTATATGAAAGGGGCTGTCCCCTCCTCAACGCCTCGCTCTTTACGCTAAAGTTTTTTTATTGTTTAAAAAAAATAGAGTTGTGAGAAAGTCAAACTTTAGCGTAAAGACCGAGGCGTTGAGGAGGGGACAGCCCCTTTCATATACGGAATAATTTCTGTTCGTTTTAAGTTTTAATGTCGCTCCTTACTTTCAGTAAAAAAACTTGTTTTTTTATTTAATTTCTGAACGTTTTTGAATTAATGCAGCTTTGATTTTGGCTCACCGTACATGAATAATTAAAACGAAATTTGCATATTAATTTTACTTTTTTGGCTAATTGGCCTTCTCGAAATTTTATTCTGACGTAACTTACGAATTAACTTACGTTACGGACTTCTATGTTCGGATGTTTTTATTACGTATATTAGGGAGTTTGCCCCCTACTCAATACCTCGCTCTTTACGCTAAAGTTCGAATTTTGCTCGAATCACAAACCCCTAAATCACAAAGGCCGGTTAATTAGAATAGATATCTCTTTTGAAAGTACTAAAAAACAACTTTAGCATAAAGGGCGAGGTATTGACTAGGGGGCGAACCCCCTCATATACATTTTTGATGTTTCCCCTAAGGAAACATCCTCCATGGAAAGATCCTCCTCCGTCAACCCCTCCTCCGAGCCCCCTCCCCCACTAGAAAAAATCCCTCCTGAAACGTTTGTATACTTCCCATTAACTTCCCATTTTTAGATTTTTACGTGGTAGGTCTGTTTGATATGTTTTTTTTGTGAATATTGATATTTAATAAAAATGAATTTTCTCTCTCTCATTTTTATAACCAATACTATATTTAAACAATGGGCAAAGTTCATGACTTGCAGCCCTTCCCCCGGGAAATATGGGGGATGAAGTCATCCTCAAAGACATATTTATTAGATTTTCGACTTGTGCTGAACAAAATGGCTATCTCAAAATTTTGATTGGGTGACTTCGAAAAAAAAGAGTGTGGGAGGGGTCCAAGTTGCCCTCTAATTTTTTTTGGTCACTTAAAAAGGGAACTAGAACTTTTAATTTCCGTTTGAATGAGTCCTCTCACGATATTCTAGGACTACTGGATCGATACCATCACCCCTGCAAAAGAAAACAAATAAACATGCATCACTGATGTTTCTTCTGGCAAAAAATACAAAATTCCACATTTTGCAGATAGGAGCTTGAAACTACTGTAGTAGGGTTCTCTGATACGATGAATCTGATGGTGGATTTTGATTAAAGTTCTATGACTTATGGGTTCCCCCCCTTTTTTTCTAAAATAAGGCAAATTTTCTCAGACGCGTAACGCGTGACAGGCGCGTGACGGGTAAGACTAATTTTAATGAAACTTATATATTTTAAATCACCATAACAATCTGATTCTATTGATGTATCTATTGGTATCAAAGTTCCGGCTTTTAGAGTTTCAGTTACTATTGAGCCGGTTGCCCCTTACTTACAGTTCGTTATCACGAACTGTTTGATGGTATTGAATATCGGTAGTACTACTAGCAGCAGTAGTATTAACCTTTTGCCTTTTTGTCAGTAGAGCATTCCTCCCATCAAGTCCTGGAAGTTTCAACTGAATACAATTAACCATTGCTACGACGTTACTGATATGTCCTTTTGATAACCTGTATGTTCATACACTTCTTGAAACTTTCATCTCAATGCTCTCAACCTTAGAAGTAGTTGCAATTGAAGTAGTATTAGTAGTAGTAGTAGTATTAGTAAATGTAGCAGTAACAGTAGTATTAACAATATATTGCACATATTGCCTTTTGGTGAGATAAATAGTACATTGTGCCCACATCGCTCTTTACTTAGGTAGAGCTATTGTGCTGCCTATGATGACATAAAGAAAGAAAACAATCAAAAAGTGTTTTTTCAAGAACAAACTAGGTTTGTAAATATACACATACGAAATTCAAATATTTTCAAAAAATAAAAATGAATAGAAGACTTTTTTCATTGACAGTTTTTTTGAAACGTGTTTTTTTTAACTTACCAAGAGGGTTGAGTTGAGAATTATACAAGAGGGAGGAATGTGAACCTCCGGCACAAGGTTTGACCACGGAGGATATAATGGTAGTAGGGGGAGAGGTATTTATGTAAGATCACACGCTTATTTCTAAGGAAAGCCACAGAAGATACTCAGCAAAGTGACGTCACAGTCACAAGCTCAGTGAATACTACCGGGTGTTACATCAGACCAGATTTCTGGGAATTGATTAGCATTGGATTTATGTAATAGGATGATGTGTTATTGATACAGACATGAATTACGTTGAACTTATAGAGCTTCGATTGTGTAAGAATTCATGACAGAAAAATCACTAGGCTTCATGGGAATTTAAATGTGTCAGTGCACAGTTGCCAGAACAAAGGAAATGTCAGAGACTAATTGACATATTAGGGGATTATTTGAGCGAAACAGTTTGAGTCATTTTAGGGGATTATTTGGTCGAAACAGTTTAAGACATTTTAGAGGATTATTGGGGGTGAAACAGATTGAGACATGTGACTTGACCTAGCTTTACTTCTCGGCTGTGGTCGATATAATAGACAAGTCCGCAATATGGGATCCGTGTGATATAAAATATTGTTTAGCATTGGAATATGGTAAAAAGTAGAAAGTAATAGAGCCGTAGGCGCCAAGAAAAGATCACGCGACTTGACCTAGCTTTAGTTCTCGGCTGTGTTCGCTATAATAGACAAGTACACAATATGGGGTGTGTGTGATATAAAATATTGTTTAGCATTGGAGTATGCTAAAAAGTTGAAAGTAATAGATCCGTAGGTGCCAAGAAAAGATCACGTGACTTGGCCTAGCTTTACTTCTCGGCTGTGGTCGATATAATAGGCAAGTACACAATATGGGATGTGTGTGATATAAAAATATTGTTTAGCATTGGAGTATGCTAAAAAGTTGAAAGTATTAGAGCCATAGGCGCCAAGAAAAGATCACGTGACTTGACCTAGCTTTACTTCTCAGCTGTGGTTGCTATAATAGACAAGTGCACAATATGGGATGTGTTTGATATAAAATATTGTTTAGCATTGGAATATGCGAAAAATTTGAAGTAGTAGAGCCGTAGGCACCAAGAAAAGATCACATGACTTGAAATAACTTTACTCCTCGGTTGTGGTCGCTATAATAGACAAGTACACAATATGGGGTGTGTATGATATAAAATATTGTTTAGCATTGGAGTATGCTAAAAAGTTGAGAGTAATAGAGCCATAGGCGCCAAGAAAAGATCACGTGACTTGACCTAGCTTTACTTCTCGGCTATGGTCGCTATAATAGACAAGTACACAATATGGGATGTGTGTGATATAAAATATTGTTTGGAATTGAAGTATGCTAGAAAGTTGAAAGTAATAGAGCCGTAGGCGCAAAGAAAAGAACACGTGACTTGACATAGCTTTACTTCTCGGCTGTGGTATCTATAATACACAAGTTCAAATTTTCAATATAGAGGTTCCATTAAGAGTTATAAATGTGTAAGAAAAAAACTATCAGAACGTCGTATCAGACCTCATCTTTTGGGACTTAGACAAGCGAATGGATTGAACACTCAATTCTGACACTTTCTTGCTTAACAATATGAAATATGACAATTTAGAATGTTATCTTTTTAAAAGTTCCCCATGACCTAAAATGATTCCTGATTACGACTTCTAAAAATTACTAACCGTATCCACTTCAGCTATTCATGCAAACATTCAAACAATAAAATCAATATTAAAATGAAAATTACCACCATTTAAAGAATTAAACTTTTCGAAAACATCTATTTTGAAACACATTTTTGACCGACTAATTTAAAACGGGTAGATACAGTTTGCAGACGTCCATGAAAAGTTGAATAGTTCTTTGTTTCTAAGTAATGTGCGAACTAGACACAGAAATTAAATTTCAGGTGAATCTACAGAGTTTAAACTTTGTTCATTTTAAGCCTTTTTTTTCATATTTTTTATTAATTTTGCGGATCGAGTTCAGAAGGACATTTGGGGATGGAGTTTTATTTTCAAGGTGGGTAAGAAAAAAAATGAAATAAAGTTATTAATTGAAATGAGGGCTGATAGTTTGCCACTGGATCAAAGAAGAATCTTCGCATATATTTTAATGTTGTATTTATTAGTATGACAGAAACTTTTTCCACAAAGAATATTTTCCAACTAAAAGTAAAGAGCTGCTACATTAAATCAAAGATGAGCAGAAATAAAGTCCAATAATTGTTCAAGCGCAAATTTTCTGTAAACTTCCTCCTAATGTTTTATTTTTTAGTGTGACAGAAACTTTTTTCCACAAAGGATATTTTTCAACTAAAAGTAAAGAGCTGCTACATTAAATCAAAGATGAGCAGAAATAAAGTCCAAATAATTGTTTAAGCGCAAATGTTCTGAAAACTTACTGCTAATGTTTTATCTATTAGTATAACAGAAACTATTTTTTCACAAAGGATATTTTTCAACTAAAAGTAAAGAGCTGCTATATTCAATCAAAGATGAGCAGAAATAAAGTCCAATAATTGTTCAAGCGCAAATTTTCTGTAAACTTACTTCTAATGTTTTATTTATTAGTATAACAGAAACTTTTTTTTCACAAAGGATATTTTTCAACTAAAAGTAAAGAGCTGCCACATTAAATCAAAAATGAGCAGAAACTAAAGTCTTATAATTCTTTAAGCGCAAATTTTCTGTGAACTTACTTCTAATGTTTGATCTGTCAGTATGACAGAAACTTTTTTTTCCACAAAGGATATTTTCATCTAAAAGTAAAGAGCTGCTACATTAAATGGAAGATGAGCAGAAATAAAGTCCAATAATTGTTCAAGCACAAATTTTCTGTAAACTTACTTCTAATGTTATATTTATTAGTATGGCAGAAACTTTTTTTTTCCACAAGGGATATTTTTCAACTAAAAGTAGAGCTGCTACATTAAATCAAAGATGAGCAAAAATAAAGTCCATTAATTGTTCAAACGCAAATTTTATGTAAACTTACTTCTAATGTTATATTTATTAGTATGACAGAAACTTTTTTCCCACAAAGGATATTTTTCAACTAAAAGTAAAGAGCTGCTATATTAAATCAAAGATGAGCAGAAATAAAGTCCAAATAATTGTTTAAGCGCAAATTTTCTGTAAACTTACTTCTAATGTTTTATCTATTAGTATGACAGGAACTTCTTTTTCCACAAAGGGTGTTTTTCAACTAAAAGTAAAGAGCTGCTACATTAAATCAAAGATGAGCAGAAATAAAGTCCAATAGTTGTTATAGTGTAAATTTCACCTGCCCAAACATAAACGCAATGAGAATAAGAGAAACAAAAACACATACATATATATAGATTCAGATATACAAACCGACAGGATTTATACATACAAACCGACTAAGACAGGCAGTGGAACAGGCAAACACCCGCCCAGACATACATGCAAAGAGAATAAGAGAGACAAAAAACTCATTTAAATCTATAGATTCAGATATAAAAGCCGGCGAAGAATCTTCGCATATATTTTAATGTTATATTTATTAGTATGACCGAAACTTTTTTTCCACAAAGGATGTTTTTCAACTAAAAGTAAAGAGCTGCTACATTAAATCAAAGATGAGCAGAAATAAAGTCCAATAATTGTTCAAGCGTAAATTTCATCTGCCCAAACATACACGCAATGAGAATAAGAGGAACAAAAACACGTACATATATATAGATTCAGATATACAAACTGACAGGATTTACACATACAAACCGACAAAGACAGGCAGTTGAACAGGCAAACACCCGCCCAGACATACACGCAAAGAGAATAAGAGAGACGAAAAACACATTTAAATATATAGATTCAGATATACAAACCGGCAAAAGACAGGCACAGGGACATGTAAGTACCTCGCCCAGACACACAGACTTAAAGAGTGAGAGAGACAAAAACACATACAAACATATAAGCTCAGACATATAAACCAACAAAGACAGACAGTGGAACAAGCAAACACCCACACAGACAAGATAAACACCGGGACTTGCAAACACCAACCCTGACAAACAGACAAAAGAGTGTGAAACACATACAAATACATAGATTCAGACATACAAACCGAGAAAGACAGGCAGTGGGACAAAAAAACACCCGCTCATACATACACGGGCAAAGTGAGTGAGGAACACATACAAATACATAGATTCAGGCATACAAACCGAGAAAGACAGACACTGAGATAAGCAAACACCCGCACAGACACACACACACAGGCAAAGAGAGTGAGAGAGACAAAAACACATATAATCATATAAACTCAGACATATAAACCAACAAAGACAGACAATGGAACAAGCCAACAGCCACCCAGACAAGAGAAACACTGGGACTTGCAGACACCAACCCTGACAAACAGACATAGAGAGTGTGAAACACATACAAATACATAGATTCAGACATACAAACCGAGAAAGACAGGCAGTGGGACAAGCAAACACCCGTCCATACATACACAGGCAAAGAGAGTGAGAAACACATACAATATATAGATTCAGACATACAAACCGAGAAAGACAGACTCTGAGATAAGCAAACACCCGCACAGACACACACAGGCAAAGAGAGTGAGAGACACATACAAAAACATAAATTTTAGACATATAAACCAACAAAGACAGACAGTGGAACAAGCAAACACCCACCCAGACATGGCAAACACCGGGACTTGCAACTACCAACCCTGACAAACAGACAAGGAGAGTGTGTAACACAAACAAATACATAGATTCAGACAGACACTTCAGACATACAAACCAACCCTGACAAACAGACAAAGAGAGTGAGAGACATACAAATACATAGATTTAGACGTACAAACCGAGAAAGACAGACAGTGGAACAAGCAAACACCCGCCCAAACACACACACAGGCAAAGAGAGTGAGGAACACACAACCGAGAAAGACAGGCACTGGGATAAGCAAACACCCGCACAGACACACACAGGCAAAGAGAGTGAGAGACACATACCAAAAACATAGATTCAGACATATAAACCAAACACCCGCACAGACACACACAGGCAAAGAGAGTGAGAGACACATACAAAAACATAGATTCAGACATATAAACCAACAAAGACAGACAATGGAATAAGCAAACACCCACACAGGCAAGACAAACACTGGGACTTGCAAATACCAACCCTGACAAACAGACAAAGAGAGTGTGAAACACATACAAATACATAGATTCAGATATACAAACCGAGAAAAACAGGAAGTGGGACAAGCAAATACCCGCCCATACATACACAGGCAAAGAGAGTGAGAAACACATACAAATACATAGATTCAGACATACAAATCGAGAAAGACCGACACTGGGAATAAGCAAACACCCAACCAAACACACAGCCCTAGAGAGTGAGAGACACATACAGAAACATAGATTCAGACATATAAACAAACAAAGACAGACAATGGAACAAGCAAAGTTCTGCTTGTTCTGCTTGTTCTGCGGAAGTTTTATTTTCAAGTTGGGTAAAAAAAAATGAAATACAGTTATTAATTGAAATGAGGGCTGATAGTTTGCCACTGGATCAAAGAAGAATTTTCGCATAAATTTTAATGTTATATTTATTAGTATGACAGAAGCTTTTTTTTTAAGCGCAATTTTTCTGTAAACGTACTTCTAATGTTTTATCTATTAGTATGACAGAAACTTTATTTTTCCACAAAGGATATTTTTCAACTAAAAGTAAAGAGCTACTAAATTAAATCAAAGAGGTGAAGAAATAAAGTCCAATTATTGTTCAAGCGCAAATTTTCTGTAAACTTACTTCTAATGTTTTAAAACTTTTTTTCCACAAAGGATATTTTTCAATTAAAAGTAAAGAGCTGCTACATTAAATCAAAGATGAGTAGAAACAAAAGTCCGATAATTCTTCAAACGCAAATTTTCTGTAAACTTACTTCTAATGTTATATTTATTAGTATGACAGAAACTTTTTTTCCACAAAGGATATTTTTCAACTGAAAGTAAAGAGCTGCTACATTAAATCCAAGATGAGCAGAAATAAAGTCCAAAAATTGTTCAAACACATTGTCTGTAAACTTAGTTCAAACGTTATAATTTATTGGTATGACAGATACTTTTTTTCCACAAAGGATATTTTTCGATTAAAAGCAAAGAGCTGCTACATTAAATCAAAGATGAGCAGAAATAAAGTCCAATAATGGTTCAAGCGAAAATTTGTTGTAAACTTACTTCTAATGTTATATTTATTAGTATGACAGAAACTTTTTTTCCACAAAGGATATTTTTCAACTAAAAGTAAAGAGCTGCTACATTAAATCACAGATGAGCAGAAATAAAGTCCACCCGGGGAGAGGTAATACCTCTCCCCCTACTAACGGTATCTATTTATGCTTCCTAACCGTTTCACTCCAGAAATGTCAAAAAGTGCGATTTTTGCCGCCTAATGGAATTGCACGATGGAGTTATGAAAAGACGAATTTAGAAGGGGCACGTGGAGAAGAGCGGTATCATTTAAATGAGTCATTAGACATATCTCTTTGATCTTGCAGGAACCTTCTAACCTTAGCAAAAAAAATAGATAATGGAATGTATGTTAACAATGTAATAACAGGATTTACCTTGTTTTCAGGGAGGGGGGGGTCAAAACCTCCAGTTGAGGTTTTAAACCATGACAAATCGATTGGCTATCATAAGATAAGATTTATTCATCGTGAAATACGCATACAATATTGCAGTTTACTATTCCTCCAAAGGATCATTGGCCTGTTAAGAAGGGGGAAGACAAACGAGTCACTTACTCAGTGAAAAAAAATACTTCGCATATATTGTAATGTTATATTTATTAGTATGACAAACTTTTTTTCCACAAAGGATATTTTTCAACTAAAAGTAAAGAGCTGCTACATTAAATCAAAGATGAGCAGAAATAAAGTCCAAATATTTGTTTAAGCGCAAATTTTCTGTAAACTTACTTCTACTGTTTAATTTATTAGCATGACAGAAACTTTTTTTTACCACAAAGGATATTTTTCAATTAAAAATAAAGAGCTACTAAGGGTCATAACCTCCAGTTGAGGTTTTAAACCATTACAAATCGATTGGCTATCATAAGATAAGATTTATTCATCGTGAAATACGCATACAATATTGCACTTTACTATTCTTCCTAAGAATCATTGGCCTGTTAAGAAGGGGGAAGACAAACGAGTCACTGACTCGGTGAAAAAAAATACTTCGCATATATTTTAATGTTATTCCGATCTTATTTATTAGTATGACAGAAACTTTTTTTCCACAAAGGATATTTTTCAACTAAAAGTAAAGAGCTGCTACATTAAATCACAGATGAGCAGAAATAAAGTCCACCCGGGTAGTGGTAATACCTCTCCCCCTACTAACGGTATATATATTATGCTTCCTAACCGTTTCACTCCAGAAATGTCAAAAAGTGCGATTTTTGCCGCCTAATGGAATTGCACGATGGAGTTATGAAAAGACGAATTTAGAAGGGGCACGTGGAGAAGAGCGGTATCATTTAAATGAGTCATTAGACATATCTCTTTGATCTTGCAGGAACCTTCTAACCTTAGCAAAAAAAGAAATAGATAATGGAATGTATGTTAACACTGTAATAACAGGATTTACCTTGTTTTCAGGGGGGGGGGGGTCAAAACCTCCAGTTGAGGTTTTAAACCAAGACAAATCGATTGGCTATCATAAGATAAGATTTATTCATCGTGAAATACGCATACAATATTGCAGTTTACTATTCCTCCAAAGGATCATTGACCTGTAAAGAAGGGGGAAGACAAACGAGTCACTTACTCAGTGAAAAAAAATACTTCGCATATATTTTAATGTTATATTTATTAGTATGACATAAATTTTTTTTCCACAAAGGATATTTTTCAATTAAAAGTAAAGAGCTGCTACATTAAATCAAAGATGAGCAGAAATAAAGTCCAAATATTTGTTTAAGCGCAAATTTTCTGTAAACTTACTTCTACTGTTTAATTTATTGGTATGACAGAAACTTTTTTTCCAAAGGGTATTTTTCAATTAAAAGTAAAGAGCTGCTACATTAAATCAAAGATGAGTAGAAACAAAAGTCCGATAATTCTTAAAGCGCAAATTTTCTGTAAACTTACTTCTAATGTTTTATTTATTAGTATGACAGAAACTTTTTTTTACCACAAAGGATATTTTTCAACTAAAAGTAAAGAGCTGCTACATTAAATCAAAGATGAGCAGAAATAAAGTCCACCCGGGGAGAGGTAATACCTCTCCCCCTACTAATGGTATCCATATTATGCTTCCTAACCGTTTCACTCCAGAAATGTCAAAAAGTGCGATTTTTGCCGCCGTATGGAATTGCACGATGGAGTTACGAAAAGACGAATTTAGAAGGGGCACGTGGAGAGGAGCGGCATCTTTTAAATGAGTCATTAGACATATCTCTTTGATCTTGCAGGAACCTTCTAACCTTAGCAAAAAAAAAATAGATAATGGAATGTATGTTAACAATGTAATAACAGGATTTACCTTGTTTTCAGGGAGGGGTCAAAACCAGTTGAGGTTTTAAACCATTACAAATCGATTGGCTATCATAAGATAAGATTTATTCATCGTGAAATACACATACAATATTGCACTTTACTATTCCTCCAAAGGATCATTGGCCTGTAAAGAAGGGGGGAAAACAAACGAGTCACTTGCTCAGAGAAAAAAAAAAAATACTTACTCACAGAGAGAAGAGCAAAAGGGGAAGAAAGGAAAATATAAATAAAATTAAAACTATAAAAAAACAAAACTAAATAGATTAAATCGACCAAATTAATAAAAAATATACTAAATAGACACCAATAAAATAAATAAATGGATAGATAAAAATAGCTTCTAAGAAGCCAAAGAATTTTTAACAAGATAAATAAATAGATAAAGATAGCTTCTATGAAACCAAAGAATTTTCAACAATTTATATTTTAGATTCACTGACATGTTCTTCTTCTGGCTAAAATTAATATTTTGGGGTATTAAGTACCGGGGTATAAAGTAACCGGCACTTTGGGTTGGGTCGATCTCTTTTGTCGTAGGCAGCGTAGCAGCTCTGCCCACGCCCATCAATTCACCCATCAGTCCCACGCCAGTCAATTCCTCAAACACATCCATAAGGTTTGAGATATCTCTTTTTTTCATAATTGTTGAAAAATCCAGTAACTGTGTCTTTTGGGCTATCTCCCCACACAACCTTTGGGCAAGGGCCGTAAGTTATGCAGTTCGCCCCTTGTATACATATAGTATTTGCTATTTAGAAAGGTCGGCATGTGTCCGAAAAGACGAAGGACATTCAGGTGAACCTTTCAGAGAATATTGAGGGGAGTGTTGAACTAAGTCAAAACATTATATAGGCTACATATGGGTTGTCGAAATGGCGTAACTCAGGAATGACTTATTGTATTAATTTGGAAATTTCAGGAAATGTCAAGAGTGATGATCAATTGACCAAAAAGTCGATATTTGCACGATACTGCTACTACAACTACGAAAACTACTACCACTACTATCACTACAATTATCTCTTCTGTAGCGAGTACTAGCAAGGTTGAGGATATTGAAGTGAAATTTTGAGAAAATTTTGAAGGGAAAGTTGAACAAAATCAAAACGTACTATGTGCATACAGATTGTCAAAAGGGCGTATCAGCAATATCTTTGGAATGGCCTACCGTATCGAGCTTAAACTTCCAGGATATAGTGAGGGGATGTTCAACTGGTCAAAAGGCAACATGTGGATGCTGCTTCTACTGCTGCTCCGACTACTACCGCTACTACTATGATAATAGTACTGATCTTAGGGTATGAATGTAAAAACTTGAGAGAACGTAGAGGAAAAATTTGAATTAAATCAGAAAACACTTTGTGCATGCAGATTATTAAAAGGCCGTATCTACTGTTTGGACTAGGGCATTAAGTGGAACTTTCAATGAATGCTTAAAGCGGAAGATCAATTGACCAAAAAGAAATATTTGCACTCCACTAATACTACTACGACTACTACTGTCACTATAACTACCGCTTCTGTTGCGAGTATTACCAAGGCGAAGGATATTGAAGTGAAAATTTGAGGAAATATTGAGGGGAAAGTTGAACTAAATCAGGAAATAGTATGTGCATACAGATTATCAAAAGACGTATCAGCAATATCTTCGAAAATTGAAATTCATTGGATTAGAAATTGAAAGTTCTAGTGCCCTTTTTAAGAGTCAAAAGTGATTGGAGGGTAACAAGGCCCCCTCCCATGCCTGTCAATTTCCCAAATATATTCAATCAAAATTTTGAGAGTTGTTTTGTTCAGAATAGTTGAAAAGTCCAGTGACTATTTCTTTTGGGATGTCGACCGCCCGTAGCCCTTATATTCCCCTATATTCTTGCCCTTATGTTTGCCTCATAGTCTTTAAGCCTGTATAATCTTGGTTATGATGGGTTTTTTCGACGTTAAGAGAAATAGAAACATAAACCTCGAAATAAGGATCGTTTTCGCTGAAGTAAAGAATTTACAATACTCGGAAAAAAAAATATATGTTTTGTTCAATGCATATTCAGGAGCACACTACACATATAGGCTACTTTATCAAAACTTATTTTCTTGTTTACTATACATTTTTGTTTAGAGATAGGGGGGGACTAGGGCATGGAGAAATATGGAGCAAATGATAGACTACCAATTTCTTCTTGGCATTTTTGAATACCTTTTGACAAAATTCTTGCGATATGAAAATTACTGGCAGTTTGAATTTCAATTCCAATTTAAACTAGGTTAAGTTTCAATTTACTTAATTCTAATGTTATTTAGTATCTTATGTTGAAATTAGAAGGGCTTAGAAGTACCTAATAATCTGTTTGTTATTCTTCATCTTAATGACGATTTTGATTATTCTACAAGTTTTATGCAAAAGCTGCAAACTGTAATTTTTATTTATTTTATTTTGAAATGAGGATGGAATTTGAAATGTTTTGACACCCGGGTTGTAAGGGCAGGGGTTGTCAGGGCAAGGATTGTAAGTTATGCCCTGGGGGCATATAAGGTTTTTATAGAAAGCGTTGTCGTAGAAACTTCAAAAAGGGCTCATTCGATTGGAAATTCAAAGGGCTAGTGCCCTTTTTAATAGTCGAAAGTGATTGGAGGCCAACTAACCCCCTCTCACGCCCACCTTTTCCCCAAACACATCCAATCAAAATCTTAAGATAGCCATTTTGTTCAACGTAGTTGAAAGTTCTGGAAATTAGGTCTTTGAGGATGACAACCCCCCCCCCCTCAGGGCAAGGGTCGTAAGTTATGCCCTGAGGGTATATAAGGTTTTTATAGAACGCGTTGTCGTAGAAACTTCAAAAAGGGCTCATTCGATTGGAAATTGAAATAACAAGTGCCCTTTTTAATAGTCGAAAGTGATTGGAAGGCAACTAACACCCCTTCCACGCCCACCATTTCCCCAAACTCATCCAATCGAAATTTTGAGATAGCCTTTTTGTTCCTCGCAGTTTAAAGTTCAGGAAATTATACCTTTGAGCAGGACACTCCCCCCCCCCCACTGTCTTCAGGGCAAGGGTTATAAGTTATGCCCCGGGGGCAAAAAAGTTTTCATCGAAATCTTTGTCGTAGAAAGTTGAAAAAAGGCTTATTCGATTGGAAATTCAAAGGTCTATTGTCCTTTTTAATAGTCGAAAGTGATTTGAGGGAAACTAACCCCCCTCTCACGCCCACCTTTCCCCCAAACATATCCAATCAAAATTTTTAGATAGCCATTTTGTTCAGCGTAGTTGATTTTCTGATAGAAATTGTGTTTTTGAGGAGAACACTCCCCCACAGCCCTTGGAGCAAGGGTTGTAAGTTGTGCCCTGAGGGCATATACGGTTTTTATAGAAAGCGTTGTCGTAGAACCTTCAAAATGGGCTCATTCGATTGGAAATTGAAATGGCTAGTGCCCTTTTTAATAGTCGAAAGCTATTGGAGAGCAACTAACCCCCCTCTCACGCCCACCTTTTCCCCAAACACATCCAATCAAAATTTTAAGATAGCCATTTTGCTCAACGTAGTTAAAAGTTCTGGAAAGTAGGTCTTTGAGGATGGCAACCCCCCCACAGCCCTCAGGGCAAGTGTTGTAAGTTATGCCCTTTGAGCATATAAGGTTTTTATAAAACGCGTTGTCGTAGAACCTTCAAAATGGGCTCATTCGATTGGAAATTGAAATGGCTAGTGCCCTTTTTAATAGTCGAAAGTGATTGGAAGGCAACTAACACCCCTTCCACGCCCACCATTTCCCCAAACACATCCAATCAAAATTTTGAGATAGCCATTTTGTTCCACACAGTTTAAAGTTCAGGAAATTATACCTTTGATTAGAACACTCCCCCCACAGTCCTTAGGGCAAGGGTTTTATATTATGCCCTGGGGTTATATAAGTTTTTATTGAAATCTTTGTTCTCGTAACTTGAAAAAGGGCTCATTCGATTGGAAAATCAAAAGGCTAGTGCCCTTTTTAATAGTCTCGAAAGTTATTTGAGGGCAACTAACCCCCCTCTCACGCCCACCTTTTCCCCAAACACATCCAATCAAAATTTTTAGATAGCCATTTTATTCAACGTAGTGGAAAGTTTTGGAAATAAGGTCTTTAAGGATGAAAACCCCTCCACCCCCACAGCCCTCAGGGCAAGGGTCGTAAGTTATGCCCTGGGGGTATACAAGGTTTTTATAGAAAGCGATGTTGTAGAAACTTCAAAAAGGGCTCATTCAATCAGAAATTGAAAGGGCTAGTGCCCTTTTAAAAGTCGAAAGTGATTGAAGGGCAACTAACCCCCTCTCAGGCCCACCATTTCCCCAAACAAATCCAATCAAAATTTTGATATATCCATTTTGTTCAACGTAGTCGAAAGTTCTGGAATTTAGGTCTTTTAGTATGATAACCCCATCAGAGCCTTCAGTGCAAGGGTTTTAAGTTATGGCCTGGGGGCATATAAGGTTTGTATAGAAAGTTGTTGTTGAAATTTCAAAAAGGGCTCATTTGATTGGAAATTGAAATCGCCCTTTTTAATAGTCGAAAGTGAGTGGAGAGTAATTAACCCCTCTCTCACACCCCCATTTCCCCAAACACATTCAATCAAAGTTTAGAGATAGCCATTTTATTCAACGTAGTTAAAAGTTCTGGAAATTATGTATTTAAGGATGGCAAACCCCCCAGAGCCCCCAGGGAAAAGGTTGTAAGTTATGCCCTGGGGGCATATAAGGTTTTTATAGATAGAGTTGTCGTAAAAACTTCAAAAGGGGCTCATTTCATTGGAAATTGAAAGGGCTAGTGCCTTTTTTAATAGTTGGAAGTCATTGGAGAGCGATTAACGTCCCTCTCACGCCCTCCATTTTCTCAGACACATCTAATCAAAATTTTGAGATAGCCATTTTGTTTAACGTAGTTGAAAGTTCTGGAAATTAAGCCGTAGAGGATGACAACCACCCTCACTGCCCTTAGGGTAAGGGTTGTAATTTATGCCTGGGGCATATAAAATGTTTATAGAAAGCGTTGTCGTAGAAACTCAAAAAGGGCTCATTCGATTGGAAATCGAAAGGCCTAGTGCCCTTTTTAATAGTCGAAAGTGATTGGAAGGCTTGACATTTTTATAGTAAAGATCAATGTAGATATAATGTATTATTTTTTTTGTTGTTGTTGTTGTTTAGACCAGGGCACTTCGTATCAAAGGAGTTGTCGTAGGAACTTCGAAAATGGATCATTCTATTGAAAATAGAAAGGGCTGATGCCCTTTTTAATAGTCGAAAGTGGTTGGAGGGAAACTAATCCCCCTCCCACGCCCACCCTCCCATTTACCTTTATGTTTAAAGACTAAATGTTGCCTTAAGATTAAATCAAAATGCACTGTGTTAATGCTAAGTCCCAACAAGGCATCTCAGCGTTATCCCAAGAACGACTGAGGGTATTATGTTAAAATTTTCGGATCTACTTCTGCTCTTAAAATTTAACCAAATCAAAATAGCGTAAGTGTATCCAAGCTATCAAAGAAAGTAAACATATTTTTTTGCGAATCGTATCAAGTTTTCCATTTCAGGTCAACTAGAGGAGGTATTTGCACTTTACTGAAAAAATACAAATGAATGTGCATTTTCAGTTTAATATACATATACTGATATTTCAGGTCAACTAGAGGAGGTATGAAACTAACTTAAACACTACTAATTGTGTCGAGATTTTTAAAAGGGTTTATATTATTAAAAGTTACTGAAAATTTTTCTCCAGCACATAAATAGCAGGCCAAACTATAAATTCTTAAAAAAAAACGAAAAGATTTAAAGTATTATTTTCGTTTTCCCTGAAAAGACTGTTATAAAACGAACAGAAATTAATTAAAAAAAAAATTTCCACAAAATAAGTTTTTCAAAGGAAAGCAAAGAACTCCATTAAACAGAGAATGAGCAAAAATAAAATTAAATAATCTATCAAGCGTGAAGCTGCCACAAATCAACATCGATAAATAAATGAAACCCAAAAGGAACAGAAATTACAATAAGTAACCGAGTCAAACTCAGAACGAGCAGAAATTAACATAAGTTGGGCTCAAAACCCCTATGCCTTCCCAAGGCCAGAACATAATTTGCACTTTACTGAAAAAAATATAAATGAATGTGTATCGTCAGTTTAATATACATATACTGATATTTAGTAATGTTAATATTATTTGATTTATTAAAGTTATAAAAGTAAAAACATTTATATTTTCATATTTTTTATATTTATTTAACATCAAAGTGTAAAAGTTGCAATATCAAAGTAACGAAGTATCAAAGTAAAGAAACTACTAAATTAAACAAAGTATCAGAGTAGCAATAAGCTACTTGCTTAACATACAACCCTTGCCCCGTAAGTAGAAAGGCCTTATTGACTACAAACGGGACTCCTAATATGGGCATAGAGTCCCTAGGGAGAATGATTGCGTAATCGGTCAATGACCTCTTTTTCCAAGGTCGATTTATTTGTTGTTGTTTTGGCCAAGTGCACGCTCGGGGCGAATGTCAATAATTCCCTTAGAAACAACAAATTAATTCCCCTTTCTTGACAAATCAATCAACCATGACATCATCTGTCAGACATTAAAAAACTACACCCAGAAACAATTCACCTTGACATCACCTGTCAGATATTAATAAACTTTGCCCCGGAAACAATTCTGGTCGAACTCCAAAGATATTAATAAACTTCGCCCCGGAAACAATTCTCCGAGAAAACTCCGGCGAATGTTTTGATCTTAGAGATGAAGAGTTTAACGCGGGAAAAGGTTTCTTAGTAATTTCAAATGTGACAGCGCGGGGATGCCAAAAACAAAAGGAACATGCAGAAATTACGTTTAGGGATTATTTGGGCGAAACCGTTTTAGACATTTTATGGAATTATTTCGGCGAAACAGTTAGAGACATTTTAAAAGATGATTTTAGAAGATGTTTTAGAAGAGGTTTTGAGTGTGGTCGTTATAATACACAAGTTCCATTTGAACAGTGTCGTGAGGTCTCCTACCCCAACCCCAAAGGGCTCCGACCCCCCTACCCCGACCCCGAAGGAAGGCCCCGGCCCCCAAAGGTTCCCCCGGGCTCCCAAAGGGCCCCCGGGCCCCCCAAAGGGCCCCCGGCGACCCAAAGGCCCCTAAACCCTCATTTTTAAATATTTTTTTAAGGCTATATTATATCTTTTCAGAACAAGTTCCTTTCTTAATGTCATTCCTTAACCATTTTTACAAGTTGAAGTACCAATCCTTTCACCACAACTTTACTATAAGGCTTGTCGAATACCCCAACATCAAGCAATAGTTTTCGAAAGACATTTCAGAGCAACTTCTTTTCTTAATGTTCCCTTCTAAACCCATTTTCCAACTTGAAGTACCTGTCCTTTTCACCCACAACTTTACTTTACAGCTTTTTAGATACCTCAACACCAAGAAATACCTTTCAAAAGGCATTTCAGAGCAAGTTCCTTTCTTAATGTCCCTCCTAAACCCATTTTCCAAGTTGAAGTACCCATCTTTTGCACCCACAACTATACTTTACAGCTTTTTGGATACCTCAACACCAAGAAATACCTTTCAAAAGGCATTTCAGAGCAACTTCCTTTCTTAATGTCCCTTCTAAACCCATTTTCCAACTTGAAGCATCCATCCTTTTCACCCAGAACTATACTTTACAGCTTTTTGGATACCTCAACACCAAGAAATACTTTTCAAAAGACATTTCAGAGCAAGTTCCTTTGTTAATGTCCCTTCTAAACCCATTTTACAAGTTGAAGTACCCATCCTTTTCACCCACAACTATACTTTACAGCTTTTTGGATACCTCAACACCAAGAAATACCTTTCAAAAGCCATTTCAGAGCAAGTTCCTTTCTTAATGTCCCTTCTAAACCCATTTTCCAACTTGAAGTACCCATCCTTTTCACCCACAACTTTACTTTACAGCTTTTTGGATACCTCAACACCAAGAAATACTTTTCAAAAGGCACTTCAGAGCAAGTTCATTTCTTAATGTCACTCCTAAACCCATTTTACAAGTTGAAGTACCCATCCTTTTCACCCACAACTTTACTTTCAAGCTTTCTGGATACCTCAACATCAAGAAATACTTTTCAAAAGACATTTCAGAGCAAGTTCCTTTCTTAATGTCCCTCCTAAACCCATTTTCCAACTTGAAGTACCCATCCTTTTCACCCACAACTTTATTTTACAGCTTCTTGGATACCTCAACACCAAGAAATACTTTTCAAAAGGCATTTCAGAGCAAGTTCCTTTCTTAATGTCCCTCCTAAACCCATTTTCCAACTTGAAGTACCCATCCTTTTCACCCACAACTTTACTTTACAGCTTTTTGGATACCTCAACACCAAGAAATACTTTTCAAAAGACATTTCAGAGCAAGTTCTTTTCTTAATGTCCCTCCTAAACCCATTTTACAAGTTAAAGCACCCATCCTTTTCACCCAGAACTTTACTATATAGCTTTTTGGATACCTCAACACCAAGAAATACTTTTCAAAAGACATTTCAGAGCAAGTTCTTTTCTTAATGTCTCTCCTAAACCCATTAAGTTAAAGCACCCATCCTTTTCACCCAGAACTTTACTTTACAGCTTTTTGGATACCTCAACACCAAGAAATACTTTTCAAAAGACATTTCAGAGCAAGTTCCTTTCTTAATGTCCCTTCTAAACCCATTTTCCAACTTGAAGCACCATCCTTTTCACCCACAACTACACTTTTCACCTTTTTGGATACCTCACCACCAAGAAATACCTTTCAAAAGGCATTTCAGAGCAATTTCCTTTCTTAATGTCCCTTTAAACCCATTTTCCAACTTGAAGCATCCATCCTTTTCACCCACAACTTTACTTTACAGCTCTTTGGATACCTCAACACCAAGCAATACTTTTCAAAGGCTTTTCAGAACAAGTTCTTTACGTAATGTCCTTCCTAGACCAATTTTACAAGTTGAAGCATCCATCCTTTTCACCCACAACTTTAAATTACAGCTTTTTGGATACCTCAACACCAAGAAATACTTTTCAAAGGGCATTTCAGAGCAAGTTCCTTTCTTAATGTCCCTTCTAAACCCATTTTACAACTTGAAGTACCCATCCATTTCACCCACAACTTTACTTTACAGCTTTTTGAATGCCTCAACACCATGAAATACCTTTCAAAAGACTTTTCAGAACAAGTTCTTTACGTAATGTCCTTCCTAAACCAATTTTACAAGTTGAAACATCCATCCTTTTCACCCACAACATTAAATTACAGCTTTTTGGATACCTCAACACCAAGAAATACTTTTCAAAGGGCATTTCAGAGCAAGTTCCTTTCTTAATGTCCCTTCTAAACCCATTTTACAACTTGAAGTACCCATCCATTTCACCCACAACTTTACTTTACAGCTTTTTGGTTACCTCAACACCAAGAAATACCTTTCAAAAGGCATTTCAGAGCAATTTCCTTTCTTAATGTCCCTTCTAAACCCATTTTCCAACTTGAAATACCCATCCATTTCACCCACAACTTTACTTTACAGCTTTTTGAATGCCTCAACACCATGAAATACCTTTCAAAAGGCATTTCAGAACAAGTTCCTTTCTTAATATCCTTCTTAAACCAATTTTACAAATTCTAAGTTTTTTCTTAGGAATATTTCAGTAGTGTTTTGTTATGGTTTACCTTGTTACAGTTACATTCTCTTGATTTTTCAAAGTTCATTTTGGTTTTCTTTCGTTGAAATGCAAGAGTTGGAATATTTCAGTAGTGTTTTGTCATGGTTTACCTTGTCACAGTTACATTCTCTTAATTTTTCAAAGTTCATTTTGGTTTTCTTTCGTTGAAATGCAAGACTTGGAATATTTCAGTAGTGTTTTGTCGTGGTTTACCTTGTCACAGTTACATTCTCTTGATTTTTCAAAGTTCATTTGAATTTCTTTCATTGAAATGTAGGAGTTGGAATATTTCAGTAGTGTTTTGTTGTGGTTTACCTTGTCACAGTTACATTCTCTTAATTTTTCAAAGTTCATTTTGAATTTCTTTCGTTGAAATGCAAGAGTTGGAATATTTCAGTAGTGTCTTGTCATGGTTTACCTTGTCACAGTTACATTCTCTTAATTTTTCAAAGTTCATTTTGGTTTTCATTCGTTGAAATGCATGAGTTGGAATATTTCAGTAGTGTTTTGTTGTGGTTTACCTCGTCACAGTTACATTTTCTTGATTTTTCAAAGTTCATTTTGGTTTTCTTTCGATGAAATGCAAGACTTGGAATATTTCAATAGTGTTTTGTCGTGGTTTACCTTGTCAAAGTTACGTTCTCTTAATTTTTCAAAGTCCATTTTGAATTACTTTCATTGAAATGCAAGAGTTGGAATATTTCAGTAGTGTTTTGTCGTGGTTTACCTTATCACAGTTACATTTTCTTGATTTTTCAAAGTTCATTTTGAATTTCTTTCGTTGAAATGCAAGAGTTGGAATATTTCAGTAGTGTCTTGTCGTGGTTTACCTTGTCACAGTTACATTCTCTTAATTTTTCAAAGTTCATTTTGGATTTCTTTCGTTGAAATGCAAGAGTTGGAATATTTCAGTAGTGTTTTGTTGTAGTTTACCTTGTCACAGTTGCATTCTCTTAATTTTTCAAAGTTCTTTTTGGATTTCTTTCGATGAAATGCAAAAGTTGGAATATTTCAATAGTGTTTTGTCGTGGTTTACCTAGTCACAGTTACATTCTCTTTATTTTGCAAAGTCCATTTTGAATTTCTTTCATTGAAATGCAAGAGTTGGAATATTTCAGTAGTGTTTTGTCGTGGTTTACCTTGTCACAGTTACATTCTCTAGATTTTTCGAAGTTCATTTTGGTTTTTTCGTTGAAATGCAAGAGTTGGAATATTTCAGTAGTGTTTTGTTGTGGTTTACCTTGTCACACTTACATTCTCTTAATTTTTCAAAGTTCATTTTGGATTTCTTTTGATGAAATGCAAGAGTTTGAATATTTCAATAGTGTTTTGTCGTGGTTTACCTAGTCATAGTTACATTCTCTTAATTTTTCAAAGTTCATTTTGGATTTCATTCATTGAAATGCAAGAGTTGGAATATTTCAGTAGTGTTTTGTTGTGGTTTACCTTATCACAGTTACATTCTCTTGATTTTCAAAGTTCATTTTGGATTTTTTTCGTTGAAATGCAAGAGTTGGAATATTTCAATAGTGTTTTGATGTGGTTTACCTTGTCACAGCTACATTCTCTTGATTTTTCAAAGTTCATTTTGGTTTTCTTTCGTTGAAATGCAAGAGCTGGAATATTTCAGTAGTGTTTTGGTTTGGTTTACCTTGTCACACATACATTCTCTTAATTTTTCAAAGTTCATTTTGGATTTCTTTCTTTGAAATGCAAGAGTTGGAATATTTCAGTAGTGTTTTGCCATGGCTTACCTTGTCACAGTTACATTCTCTTAATTTTTCAAAGTTCATTTTGAATTTCTTCCATTGAAATGCAAGAGTTGGAATATTTCAATAGTGTTTTGTCGTGGTTTACCTAGTCATAGTTACATTCTCTTAATTTTTCAAAGTTCATTTTGGATTTCTTTCATTGAAATGCATGAGTTGGAATATTTCAGTAGTGTTTTGTTGTGGTTTACCTTATCACAGTTACATTCTATTGATTTTCAAAGTTCATTTTGGATTTCTTTCGTTGAAATGCAAGAGTTGGAATATTTCAATAGTGTTTTGATGTGGTTTACCTTGTCACAGTTACATTCTCTTGATTTTTCAAAGTTCATTTTGGTTTTCTTTCGTTGAAATGCAAGAGTTGGAATATTTCAGTAGTGTTTTGTAGTGGTTTACCTTGTCACACTTACATTCTCTTAATTTCTCAAAGTTCATTTTGGAATTTCTTTCATTGAAATGCAAGAGTTGGAATATTTCAGTAGTGTTTTGTCATGGTTTACCTTGTCACAGTTACATTCTCTTAATTTTTCAAAGCTCATTTTGGATTTCTTTCATTGAAATGCAAGAGTTGGAATATTTCAGTAGTGTTCTGTTGGGGTTTACCTTATCACAGTTACATTCTCTTAATTTTTCAAAGTTCATTTTGAATTTCTTTCATTGAAATGCAAGAGTTGGAATATTTCAGTAGTGTTTTGTCATGGTTTACCTTGACACAGTTACATTTTCTTGATTTTTCAAAGTTCATTTGGATTTCTTTCGTTGAAATGCAAGAGTTGGAATATTTCAGTAGTGTTTTGCTGTGGTTTACCTTGTCACAGTTACATTCTCTTGATTTTTCAAAGTTCATAGTTGGAATATTTCAGTAGTGTTTTGTTGTGGTTTACCTTGTCACAGTTACATTCTCTTGATTTTTCAAAGTTCATTTGAATTTCTTTTGTTGAAATGTAAGAGTTGGAATATTTCAGTAGGGTTTTGTTGTGGTTTACCTTGTCACAGTTACATTCTCTTGATTTTTCAAAGTTCTTTTTGGAATTTCTTTCGTTGAAATGCAAGAGTTGGAATATTTCAGTAGTGTTTTGTTGTAGTTTACCTTGTCACAGTTACATTTTCTTGATTTTTCAAAGTTCATTTTGAATTTTTTTTTGTTGAAATGTAAGAGTTGGAATATTTCAATAGTGTTTTGTCATGGTTTACCTTGTCACTGTTACATTCTCTTGATTTTTCAAAGTTCATTTTGAATTTTTTTCGTTGAAATGCAAGAGTTGGAATACTTCATTGGTGTTCTGTCGTGGTTTACCTTGTCACAATTACATTCTCTTGATTTTTCAAAGTTCATTTTGAATTTCTTTCATTGAAATGCAAGAGTTGGAATACTTCAGTGGTGTTTTGTCGTGGTTTACCCTGTCACAGTTACATTCTCTTGATTTTTCAAAGTTCATTGAAATTTCTTTCATTGAAATGCAAGAGTTGGAATATTTCAGTAGTGTTTTGTTATGGTTTACCTAGTCACTGTTACATTCTCTTGATTTTTCAAAGTTCATTTTGGATTTCTTTCATTGAAATGCAAGAGTTGGAATATTTCAGTAGTGTTTTGCCGTGGTTTACTTTGTCACAGTTACATTCTCTTGATTTTTCAAAGATAGTTTTGGTTTTGTTTCGTTGAATTGCATGAGTTGGAATATTTCAGTAGTGTTTTGTTGTGCTTTACCTTGAAACAGTTACATTTTCTTGATTTTTGTTAGGTTAGGTTAGGTTAGATCAAATTAGGTTAGGTTAGGTTAAGTTAGGTTAGGTTAGCCTACGTACGCGCGCGTACGTAGGGTAACCCAACCTAACGTAATTTAACCTAACCTAACCTAATTTGATCTAGCCTAACCTAACTTAACCTAACAAAAATCAAGAAAATGTAACTGTGTCAAGGTAAAGCACAACAAAACACTACTGAAATATTCCAACTCTTGCATTTCAACGAAAGAAAACCAAAATTATCTTTGAAAAATCAAGAGAATGTAACTGTGACAAAGTAAATTACGGCAAAACACTACTGAAATATTCCAACTCTTGCATTTCAACGAAAAAAAAATCAAAATGAACTTTGAAAAATCAAGAGAATGTAACAGTGACAAGGTAAACCATGACAAAACACTATTGTAATATTCCAACTCTTACATTTCAACAAAAGAAATTCAAAATGAACTTTGAAAAATCAAGAAAATGTAACTGTGACAAGGTAAACTACAACAAAACACTACTGAAATATTCCAACTCTTGCATTTCAACGAAAGAAATTCCAAAAAGAACTTTGAAAAATCAAGAGAATTTAACTGTGACAAGGTAAAATACAACAAAACCCTACTGAAATATTCCAACTCTTACATTTCAACAAAAGAAATTCAAAATGAACTTTGAAAAATCAAGAAAATGTAACTTTGACAAGGTAAACTACAACAAAACACTACTGAAATATTCCAACTCTTGCTTTTCAACGATAGAAATTCCAAAAAGAACTTTGAAAAATCAAGAGAATGTAACTGTGACAAGGTAAAGCACAACAAAACACTACTGAAATATTCCAACTATGAAATTTGAAAAATCAAGAGAATGTAACTGTGACAAGGTAAACCACAGCAAAACACTACTGAAATATTCCAACTCTTGCATTTCAACGAAAGAAATCCAAATGAACTTTGAAAAATCAAGAAAATGTAACTGTGTCAAGGTAAACCATGACAAAACACTACTGAAATATTCCAACTCTTGCATTTCAATGAAAGAAATTCAAAATGAACTTTGAAAAATTAAGAGAATGTAACTGTGATAAGGTAAACCCCAACAGAACACTACTGAAATATTCCAACTCTTGCATTTCAATGAAAGAAATCCAAAATGAGCTTTGAAAAATTAAGAGAATGTAACTGTGACAAGGTAAACCATGACAAAACACTACTGAAATATTCCAACTCTTGCATTTCAATGAAAGAAATTCCAAAATGAACTTTGAGAAATTAAGAGAATGTAAGTGTGACAAGGTAAACTACAACAAAACATTACTGAAATATTCCAACTCTTGCTTTTCAACGATAGAAATTCCAAAAAGAACTTTGAAAAATCAAGAGAATGTAACTGTGACAAGGTAAACCACAGCAAAACACTACTGAAATATTCCAACTCTTGCATTTCAACGAAAGAAATCCAAATGAACTTTGAAAAATCAAGAAAATGTAACTGTGTCAAGGTAAACCATGACAAAACACTACTGAAATATTCCAACTCTTGCATTTCAATGAAAGAAATTCAAAATGAACTTTGAAAAATTAAGAGAATGTAACTGTGATAAGGTAAACCCCAACAGAACACTACTGAAATATTCCAACTCTTGCATTTCAATGAAAGAAATCCAAAATGAGCTTTGAAAAATTAAGAGAATGTAACTGTGACAAGGTAAACCATGACAAAACACTACTGAAATATTCCAACTCTTGCATTTCAATGAAAGAAATTCCAAAATGAACTTTGAAAAATCAAGAAAATGTAACTGTGACAAGGTAAACTACAACAAAACACTACTGAAATATTCCAACTCTTGCTTTTCAACGATAGAAATTCCAAAAAGAACTTTGAAAAATCAAGAGAATGTAACTGTGACAAGGTAAACCACAACAAAACACTACTGAAATATTCCAACTATGAAATTTGAAAAATCAAGAGAATGTAACTTTGACAAGGTAAACCACAGCAAAACACTACTGAAATATTCCAACTCTTGCATTTCAACGAAAGAAATCCAAATGAACTTTGAAAAATCAAGAAAATGTAACTGTGTCAAGGTAAACCATGACAAAACACTACTGAAATATTCCAACTCTTGCATTTCAATGAAAGAAATTCAAAATGAACTTTGAAAAATTAAGAGAATGTAACTGTGATAAGGTAAACCCCAACAGAACACTACTGAAATATTCCAACTCTTGCATTTCAATGAAAGAAATCCAAAATGAGCTTTGAAAAATTAAGAGAATGTAACTGTGACAAGGTAAACCATGACAAAACACTACTGAAATATTCCAACTCTTGCATTTCAATGAAAGAAATTCCAAAATGAACTTTGAGAAATTAAGAGAATGTAAGTGTGACAAGTTGAAATGCCTTTTGAAAAGTATTTCTTGGTGTTGAGGTATCCAAAAAGCTGTAATTTAAAGTTGTGGGTGAAAAGGATGGATGCTTCAACTTGTAAAATTGGTTTAGGAAGGACATTACGTAAAGAACTTGTTCTGAAAAGCCTTTGAAAAGTATTGCTTGGTGTTGAGGTATCCAAAGAGCTGTAAAGTAAAGTTGTGGGTGAAAAGGATGGATGCTTCAAGTTGGAAAATGGGTTTAGAAGGGACATTAAGAAAGGAACTTGCTCTGAAATGTCTTTTGAAAGGTATTTCTTGGTGTTGAGGTATCCAAGAAATTGTAATGCAAAGTTCTGGGTGAAAAGGATGGGTGCTTTAACTTGTAAAATGGGTTTAGGAGGGACATTAAGAAAAGAACTTGCTCTGAAATGTCTTTTGAAAAGTATTTCTTGGTGTTGAGGTATCCAAAAAGCTGTATAGTAAAGTTCTGGGTGAAAAGGATGGGTGCTTTAACTTGTAAAATGGGTTTAGGAGGGACATTAAGAAAAGAACTTGCTCTGAAATGTCTTTTGAAAAGTATTTCTTGGTGTTGAGGTATCCAAAAAGCTGTAAAGTAAAGTTGTGGGTGAAAAGGATGGGTACTTCAAGTTGGAAAATGGGTTTAGGAGGGACATTAAGAAAGGAACTTGCTCTGAAATGCCTTTTGAAAAGTATTTCTTGGTGTTGAGGTATCCAAGAAGCTGTAAAGTAGAGTTGTGGGTGAAAAGGATGGGTACTTCAAGTTGGAAAATGGGTTTAGAAGGGACATTAAGAAAGGAACTTGCTCTGAAATGTCTTTTGAAAAGTATTTCTTGGTGTTGAGGTATCCAGAAAGCTGTAAAGTAAAGTTGTGGGTGAAAAGGATGGGTACTTCAACTTGTAAAATGGGTTTAGGAGTGACATTAAGAAAGGAACTTGCTCTGAAGTGCCTTTTGAAAAGTATTTCTTGGTGTTGAGGTATCCAAAAAGCTATAAAGTAAAGTTGTGGGTGAAAAGGATGGGTACTTCAAGTTGGAAAATGGGTTTAGAAGGGAAATTAAGAAAGGAACTTGCTCTGAAATGGCTTTTGAAAGGTATTTCTTGGTGTTGAGGTATCCAAAAAGCTGTAAAGTATTGTTGTGGGTGAAAAGGATGGGTACTTCAACTTGTAAAATGGGTTTAGAAGGGACATTAACAAAGGAACTTGCTCTGAAATGTCTTTTGAAAAGTATTTTTTGGTGTTGAGGTATCCAAAAAAGCTGTAAAGTATAGTTCTGGGTGAAAAGGATGGATGCTTCAAGATGGAAAATGGGTTTAGAAGGGACATTAAGAAAGGAAGTTGCTCTGAAATGCCTTTTGAAAGGTATTTCTTGGTGTTGAGGTATCCAAAAAGCTGTAAAGTATAGTTGTGGGTGAAAAAGATGGGTACTTCAACTTGGAAAATGGGTTTAGGAGGGACATTAAGAAAGGAACTTGCTCTGAAATGCCTTTTGAAAGGTATTTCTTGGTGTTGAGGTATCTAAAAAGCTGTAAAGTAAAGTTGTGGGTGAAAAGGACAGGTACTTCAAGTTGGAAAATGGGTTTAGAAGGGAACATTAAGAAAAGAAGTTGCTCTGAAATGTCTTTTGAAAACTATTGCTTGATGTTGGGGTATTCGAAAAGCCTTATAGTAAAATTGTGGTGAAAGAATTGGTACTTCAACTTGTAAAAATGGTTAAGGAATGACATTAAGAAAGGAACTTGTTCTGAAAAGATATAATATAGCCTTAAAAAAATATTAAAAAATGAGGGTTCAGGGGCCTTTGGGGCGCCGGGGGCCCTTTGGGGGCGCTGGGGGCCCTTTGGGGGCCTGGGGGACCCTTTGGGAGCCCGGGGGAACCTTTGGGGGCCGGGGGCTTCCTTCGGGGTTGGGGTAGGGGGGTCGGAGCCCTTTGGGGTTGCGGTAGGGGACCTCACGACACTGTTCAAATGGAACTTGTGTATTATAACGACCACACTCAAAACCTCTTCTAAAACATCTTCTAAAATCATCTTTTAAAATGTCTCTAGCTGTTTCGCCGAAATAATTCCATAAAATGTCTAAAACGGTTTCGCCCAAATAATCCCTAAACGTAGTTTCTGCTTGTTCCTTTTGTTTTTGGCATCCCTGCGCTGTCACATTTGAAATTACTAAGAAACCTTTTCCGGCGTTAAACTCTTCATCTCTAAGATCAAAACATTCGCCGGAGTTTCTTGGAGAATTGTTTCCGGGGCGAAGTTTATTAATATCTTTGGAGTTCGACCAGAATTGTTTCCGGGGCAAAGTTTATTAATATCTGACAGGTGATGTCAATGTGAATTGTTTCTGGGTGAAGTTTTTTAATGTCTGACAGATGATGTCATGGTTGATTGATTTGTCAAGAAAGGGGAATTAATTTGTTGTTTCTAAGGGGAATTATTGACATTCGCCCCGAGCATGCACTTGGCCAAAACAACAACAAATAAATCGACCTTGGAAAAAGAGGTCATTGACCGATTACGCAATCATTCTCCCTAGGGACTCTATGCCCATATTAGGAGTCCCGTTTGTAGTCAATAAGGCCTTTCTACTCCCGTAAGTCAAAGTTGCCCTGTAAATCAGTAAATCCAACTATCAAAGTAAACAAAACGTCAAAGTAACAATCAAAAACTTGTATGACTCACATCCCTTGCCCCGAGGGTTGTGGGGGCTCAAGCCTGGAAGCATACTTATTTGGTCTTTGGGCTAATTTGAACAAAATGGCTGTCTCAAAATTTTGACCGGATATCTTTGAGGAAAATGGGTTGGGAAGGGGGGGGGGTGGTTGGTTGGTTGGTTGCCCTTTGATCACTTCTGATTCGTGAAAAAAGAACTAGAAGTTACAATCTCCAATCGAATGAGCCCCCTCCAAAGTTATTACGACCAACCCTTTCCACAAAAACCTTTTGTCGTAACAATGAACAACTTGTATAAGTTACAACCCTTGCCCTTGGGCCTATGGGGGACTTTTTAACCCCTTAGTTGTAGTTATTTGAATTTTTGACTATTTTGAACAAAATGGCTATTTCAAATATTTTATCGGATGCATTTGGGTAAAAAAGGGCCCAATGGTGGGGAGGGGGCTGGTTACGCTCTCACCATATTTTTGATGGGATGCTTTTAGGTAAAAAAAAAGGCCCAATGGTGGGGGAGGGGGGCTGGTTACGCTCTCACCACTTTTGACTCTTAAAAAGAGTACAAGGAACTTCGATTTCTATTCGAATGAGCCTCCCCAGACTTTGCCGAAGACTATACGACCACCCCTTCCATAAAAATTTTATGTGTCTACAATGGACAGCTTGCATGACTTACAGTACTTGCCCTGGGTGTTGTGGGGGATTTTTTCAACACCGGAGGGATAGTTATTTAACATTCTGATTATTTTAAATATAATGGTTCTTTCCAAATTTAGATGGGATGTATTTGGGGGAAAGAGGGCGTGGGGGGGGGATAATTTCCCTCCGATCACTTTTGACTCTGATTTCCAATCGAATGAGCCCCCTCCAAAGTTTGTACAACCACCCCTTCAATATGACGTGCATCTGGGGAAAAAATATTTAAGTTATTTAAGATTTATTTATTCGTTTATATTTGCACCTATTATCTTTATGTTTGCTACGATAGTTAATTTTAATTTCTGTTCGTTTTGGATTTCATTTATTCTTTAATATTAATTTCTGGTCGTTTTGACTATAATAGGGACTGCTGGTCTTGAGTTTAATATGGATATTTACTTTGTTTGAAAAACTTCTTTTATGTAAACTTTTTAAAAATAATTTTTATTCGTTTTTATTACCCAAGTTTTTTAATGGTTTATAAAATGAAAATTTCTACAGTTTGTCACATCTTAGACTTAAGAATTAAAATATACGCTTATAATTTATTAGTTACCTGTTTAATTGTATTATCATAAGAACTTATTTCTCCTGGTCTTAAGTTTAATATGGCTGTTAACTTTTCTTTGACAAACTTCTTTTTCGGAAAGTTTCTTTTAATTCATTTCTCTCCATTTTCGATTACCAATATTTTTGATTGGTTAATATAGTGAATGTTTATCTAGTGTTTCATGTCTCTGCTGTATGCCTGACACCCCCTCAACTCAGGAATTCGGGATCAGGAGACTCAGGATCAAACATGCCCACTTTTCTGTAACAATGGGCAACAACATGTAAACAATGGGCAACTTATATAACGTACAACAGTTGTCCCTGGGGCTGTGGAGGGTCTGCCATCCCCAGAGGCCTAGTTATTTGACTTTTTGACTATTTTGCGCAAGATGACTATTCCAAAGTTTTGATAAATAAATAAATGATCATCTCATAAATAAGATGAAAATCTGATAAGATCAATGAATTAACGGAGGATATAGAACATTGACATAAAACATTATCCCCAGAGAGCATGGAAAGAATAAGCAATGAATAGCATCAACGCCAGATTTGAGAACAAACATGATAATTGAAGACTTATTTCATTTTGGATTTTCATAGTTATCACTTTATTATAGTTTTAAACAATGGAAAATAGTGAAAACTTAAGTTTTTTCTATATTCTGGGCTCCCAATTTTATTACTGAAGCATTATTTCGAATTAATTCGTAATACCATTCCAAGGAATATTTCTCTCTGGAAAATAATTATCGGTGAAAATCGTTTGTAATAAGAAAATATTTTGTATTGAAACTTTGACTTTTTTTACTTTCATCAAACAGTTCGTGGTAACGAACTGTAAGTAAGGAGCGACCCTGCTCAATAGTAACGGAAACTCTAAAAACGGAATTTTGATACCAATAGATACATCAAAAGAATTGGATTTTTATGCTGATTTCAAATAAATAGGTTTCATCAAGTTTTGTCTACTCATCAAAAGTTACGAGCCTCAAAAAATTTGCCTTATTTTCGACAAAAGGGGGAAACACCCCCTAAAAGTAATTGAAAATCAAACCATCAGATTCAGCGTATCAGAGGAAACCCTACTGTAGATGTTTCAAGCTCCTATATGCAAAAATGTGGAATTTTGTATTTTTTGCCACTGTTCCCGGGGGAAGGGCTGCAAGTTATGAACTTTGCCCATTGTTTACAAATAGTATTGGTTATTGGGAAGTATGCAGACGTTTTCAGGAGGGATTGTTTCTGGTGGGGGGGGGGGGTTCAGAGGAGGGGTTTAAGTGGGAGGATCTTTCCGTGGAGGATGTGTTCATGGGGGAAGGGACATTTCTATGAAGGGGGCACCGGATTTCCCAGCATTATTTAAAAAACGATCAGAAATTAAATATAAAAATTCAAGTTTTTTCAACTGAAAGTAAGGAGCAACATTAAAACCTAAAACAAACAGAAATTATTGCGTAAATGAGGGGGTTCGCCCCCTAGTCAATACCTCGCTCTTTACGCTAAAGTTATTTTTAGTACTTTCAAAAGGTCTATCTATTCTAATTACACAACCTTTGTGATTCAGGGATTTGTAATTCGAACGAAATTCGAACTTTCAAACAGTTGGTGGTAACCATCTGTAAGTAGGGAGCGACCCGACTCAATAGTAACCGAAACTCTAAATAACGGAATTTTGATACCAATAGATACATCAAAAGAATCAAATTTTTATGTTGATTCAACATATAAGTTTTATCAAGTTTAGTTTTACCCATCAAAAGTTACACGCCTGAGAAAATTTGCCTTATTTTTGAAAACAAGGGGAAAACAACCCCTAAAAGTCATAGAATTTTAAAGAAAATCACACCGTCAGATTCAGCGTATCAGAGAACCATACTAAAGAAGTTTCAAGCTCCTATCTGCAAAAATGTGGAATTTTGTATTTTTGTCAGAAGAAAGATCACGGATGCTTTTTTTTGTTTTTTTTTTTCTAGGGGTGATCCTATGTAACCAGTGGTCTTAGAATATCGCGGAACGGCTCATTCGAACGGAAATTAAAAGTTCTAGTGCCCTTTTAAAGTGACCAAAAAATGGAGGGCAACTAGGCCCCCTTTGACGCTCATTTTTTTCCCAAAGTCATCCGATCGAAATTTTGAGATAGTCGTTTTGTTCAGAATTGTCGAAAAATACAATAACTATTTCTTTGAGGATGACTTAATCCCCCAACTGTCTCTGGGGAAGGTCTGCAAGTTATGAACTTTAACCAATGTTTACATATAGTATTTATTGGTTATTGGGAAGTATACAGAAGTTTTCAGGGGGAAGTTTTTTGTAGTTGGGGGTGGGGATGGGTAGGGTGTTACGTGGGAGGATCCTTCCATGTAAAAAGTTTTTACGGGGAAAGGGACATTGCTATAAAGGGGGCACTGGATTTCCCAGCATTATTTAAAAAAAGATCAGAAATCAAATAAAAAAAAAAAATTTCAACTGAAAGTAAGGAGCAACATCAAAATTTAAAACGAACAGAAATTAATACGTATACGATTGGGTTCGCCCCCTACTCATTACCTCGCTCTTTATGCTAAAGTTTTTTTTTGTACTTTCATCAGAGCTATTTATTCTAATTAACAGCCTTTGTGATTAAGGGGCCATTCTTAAAGAATTGGATCAAAACTTGAATTTAGCGTAACAAAATTTCGAGAAACCCATTTTGCCAAAAAAAGTAAAATTAATATGCAAATTTCGTTTTAATTATTCATATGCGGTGAGCCAAAATCAAAGCTATATTACTTCAAAAACGTTCAGAAATTAAATAAAAAGGACAATTTTTTTTTTAACTGAAAGTAAGGAGCGACATTAAAACTTGAAAGGAATAGAAATTATTCTGTACCTGAAAGGGGCTGTCCCCTCTTCAACGCCTCACTCTTTACGCTAAAGTTTGACTCTGTCTCACAACTTTATTTTTAAAACTATAAAAACTTTAGCGAAAAGAGCGAGGCGTTGAGGAGGGGACAGCCCCTTTCATATACGGAATAATTTTTGTTCATTTTAAGTTTTAATGTTGGTCCTTACTTTCAGTTAAAAAACTTGTTTTTTTTTATTTAATTTACATAATAAACAAAAATATAAACCATTACAGATACAAATCACTACGCTAAGGAAAAATTTTAATTTTGCCAACGCGTAGCGATTAACTGCATAAACATTCCTAAAGGCATCCTAAATTAATTTTAAAAAATCTACATAAATATTTCTATACTAATTAAAATAATAATGAAAAAAAGAAAAAAAAAAACAATCACCTTCTCTCAAACACACCCAGGGTGACAACCACCATCCAAATACAACAACAAAAGGAATGGGTTCGACCAATCCCAACTTTGTTTTGGCCCCCCCCCACCCCAAAGAAAAAGCCTTCTTTTTTTTTTCTATAAATTAGAGTCTGTGAAAAACTTCTGTAACAAGCGAAATTTTTGTACATAGCTTGTCTGTGCTCTTGAACTATTTAAAGCAATATTTTAAATATGTTGCAATTTTCTGAAAATTTTGATCAGATCCATTTGGGGGAAAGGACCAGGCTGGTCGCCCTCTGATCCCTTTTGACTCTTAAGACGGAACTAGAACTTTCAATTTCGAATCAAATGAGCCTCCTCCAAGTTTATACGACCAGCCCTTCCATAAAAAAACAATATATGCCCCGGAAATAACTTAAAATCCTGCCCCTGGGATTTGGGGGTTGTGTCCTGAAGCCATTATTGTATGACCCTTGGACTATTTTGAACAAAATGACTATCTCAAAATTACGACCGGATGCGTTTGGGGAAAAGAGGGTGTGTGGGAGGACTAGTTGCCCTCCGAATACTTTTGAATCTCAAAAAGCGAACTAGGTCTTTCAATTTCCAATCAAATAGGCCTCCTTCAAAGATTATGCTACATCCCCTTCTATAAAAACCTCATATGTCCCCGGGGCATGACTTACAACCTTTTGCTCCAGGTTTTTGGGGGGTTGTGTCAACCTTGGAGGCATTGTTATATGATCTTTTGACTATTTGGAATAAAACAGATATCTTGAAAGTACGAACGGCCGATTTTGGGGAAAAGAGGGCTTGGGGAAAATAGTTGTTTCCCAGTCATTTTTGACTCTAGAAAAGGGAACTGGAAGTTTCAATTTCCATTCAAGTGAGCCTCTTTCGAAGTCTGTAAGGGCACCCCTTCCATAAAAACTTTATATGCTCCCGGGACATAACTTACAACCCTTGCCCCGTCTCTGGGGGGTTGTATCAACCCCGTAGGCATTGTTATATGGTCTTTGGACTATTTTGAATAAAATAGCTATCTTGAAAGTACGAACCCAAAAGTTTTTATCTCTTATCTATTGCATTTTTTTATACTAGTTTTATTAATAAAGTGACAAATTCACCCTTTCTTTTACAACTAGCCTGTAACAACCCCACCCATCCCCCCGAATAAAATGGTCAAATTGCCCTTAGTCAAAATCAAGTGTTTTTTTTTCAGAAATCTCATGAACTTCATCTATTTAATGTCTGAAAAAAAAGCGTGGGTGAATTCGTTCAGCCATCCAAATCAAAACATATTTTATAGATTTTTGGTAGTTAGGAACGCAGTGAATCAAATAAAAGAAAAGTAAAGAATGAAACAGTTTATCACTAATGACGCATCCTTTCAATACAACGCTTTCTTTTAATATAGTAGATGGAAATGTAGTTCCTATTAACAAAAAACTATTGTATGCAATACATTTTAACTGAATTGCTTTAACTTGAAGGAACGCCAAATAATTGTCATCTGACCAATCCTGTGGCACGGCAATGCTGTTGAATCCATTGCTTTCAAATTTAGTTGAAGACACTGGAGTTCCATCAAATTTATCTGATGTAATGCTTTGCAATACGGGGCCGGGTTTCCAACCGAGACAACGTTAATGTTTAATACATTAAATTCCAGGATTTTAATTCTGGAATTTAATTTTAATTAAAATTCCAAAATTTTAATATTGCACAAAAACCACAAAATTTTATATTTTATGTATAACTCATTGGGAAAAAGAACCGTGTACAGTACAAGAGCTTAAGTTGACTCATTAGGCGTCACTACTTTCATTAATTGCACCCATCTGACAAAACATTTAATTCCCATTTCATATTATCCTCCAATCAGTGCCAAAAATTGAAGAATTTTACAGGAGATTGAAAAACTATCTTGGCGTCCTTATCCTGAAGATTATTATATTTGAGGTGAAACAAAGAAAGAAAAAAACAGTCAGGAAAAGAAGGATTACGTCGAAAACACAGTACTTTTTATTTAACACAGTGCTATTTAATTTTACTTGTGTTTTTTACTTGTGTTTACTAAATACAGTACTATTTAATTTTACTTATAGAAGTAAAATTCCAGTCGAACTCAGTTAACAAAATGACTAATGGAATGGACTTCATTAAACTGACCCAGAGAATGCAAATAGCCCAATTTACCTCTTTTAACTATTTGTCTCTAAAGCTTACGGATGGGGCAAAATGGAGGTTATATTTGTGCAAGATGACTTAATGCTGATATAAGGTTTTTTTTTCCAATTGCCTTAGAAATTATCAATACCATACATAGTCTCACTTTAGAGAAGTATTTCCCAACTTCTGACAAATGTGTATTTATTGGTTAAGTGGAAATTTCCACAACCATATATGTCTTGAAAATTAGGATTAATAGAAAATTCAATTTTGAAATGAAAAATACCTCAATATGCAGCTATGCAATTTGAGATATTAGTGGGTGTCAAGTTCAGAGAATAGAATGTGGGGAAAAATCAGCCAAAAATTAGCTAAAACATTTGGCACCAAACAGCTTAGGAAGGTGTTTACTCTCCTCTGAAGATGTATCTGTCTTTGGGAATCAATAGATTTTAATCATTGAATTTTTACGATGCTCTGTTAAATTTTACCAATCTGTTTCGCTTATTTATTTTCACGGTTCAACGTGGCAACACTGACGAAATGTATTACTGAGTTCAAGTACGAATAGACCTAAGATAGGTCCAAGGAAGGCAAAGATGACTGTGTTTTGACGTCCTTGGTACTTTAACATTGCAGAAATAGGAAGATGACCGTATATTAATCTTCTTCTTCTTCATTTGTTTTTTGGTTGCGCTTATGCTGTGTGCTTGTTGTGCTCTGTCACTTGATCTTTATTTCTTTTTTAGAGTTCGACTTTAACTCCGTTCCGCCTATGTATTAGTGACTGAAGGTCATGGATGTGACAGCATTAGATGATTTACTGGAATGTTCTGTGTGCCTTGAAAGGCTGGACATTAAAAACAAGGTTTTGCCATGCCAGCATACGTTTTGTAAAAAATGTTTAGAAGAAATATTGACAACGCATAAAGAACTTCGATGTCCAGAATGCCGCATTCTAATAAATGTTCGAATAGACGATCTTCCTCCAAATGTGTTGCTTGTGCGTATACTGGAGGGCATGAAAACTGTTCCACCTGGGAAAGAAACTATCCGAACAGCACCAAGCGTCCAATCACCAGCAGCTGTCTTGCCCCCTGTTGCAGAATCAACAGAACAAGTGCCTCAAATTGAACCTGCTGGACGGACGCAGCCTCTGTTGCAACCAACTGTCCTGCATCGTCGCTATGAATTTACAATCCCACAGATAGACCTTGAAACCCCATGTGCAAAAGCCCTGTACAACTTTGATGCGCAAGAGCCAGGTGATCTTAGTTTTAAAAAAGGAGATGTAATACAGCTTCGAAGACAAATTGATCCGAATTGGTATCTTGGTGAACTCCGAGGACAGCAAGGTTTTTTCCCTGCCACGTATGTTCAGGTTCTAGTTCCTTTGTCGACTCATCCTCCGCTTTGCAAAGCATTATATGATTTTAAGATGACAAATGACGATGAAAAAGACTGCCTAGCATTCTCAAAGGTAACAACATTTTCTTATTTGTTTTCTATTTAATGTTTCGTCCGGCAACACTTTTACCACTAATCTACTTTCGTTAACGCTTTGCATCCAGGGCCGCCTTGAGGCAGATCATTTATCTGCACTACTTCCCTATTAACTCTTCTACAAAGCCTCTCCCAACACCAACGCCCATGTAAGACCTGATCTTTTGGCATTCTGTGTAACTTTTTTTGGGGCGGGTTAACCTCATATTTTCTTCTTTTATATGTCTACAAGAAAACAGGAATCAAGGTTGCCCATATTCTGTGTACGTCTTTACCCTTAAAATTAAGCTTGAATTTTTTTCTTTTCATAAATATAATTGCTCGTAAGCTCTACCTTAAGAAAAGGAATGCAGGGGGTATTCTTCTACCCCCCCCCCCCCCCCCCCCGATAAAAAATAAAAAACCGGTCACAAACATCTACCAGAATTATAAGAAAATATAGACACAGCGTACTTATTTCAAAACACGCTCAAATAGCCCCCTCCACTTTAAAAATCAGACTTTGTGAAAAAGATTGTGAAAAAAGGCTTACAAAGAAGTACAAATGAATATATTCATCCAAGAACGCCGATTTTTAAAATAGTTAATTCTTTTTTAGTCCTGATACTATATATTTTAAACATTTATAAAGAAGGAAAAATTTACGGGACTTGTTTTCCTTTTTTCTTACGCTCCAAGGATTTCAACAATTGAGGCTGATTGTTTTGTGGGAGAAACGCTCCTTTTTCCTTTTTTCTTCCTGTTTTCCTTTTTCTTCCTTTTTTCTGCGAATTTCATTTTAGTGCGAGAAAGTGGTGAGTGTCTAACCTGTGTGGCTTTACAGGATATGTAGACCTCAGACCAGATTGATGTATGTGATATTTCAGTTTGGACAGCTGTGCATATTTCTTGCCTAGGGCCAAAAAAGATGATTTTTGCTGTTATTTGTGACAGAGCATACAGGGTGGGAGCTGAAGTGGATTTGCCTAATCATGGTTATAGCAGTAACTGTTACCTAGTAAAGAGCGAGCCATGACCCATGGTAACAAAAAAATAAAATATACGGTTAAAAACGAACTGGCTTGTGAGAAAAATTTCCATTAGTAGCTGATTCAGGAATGGTAACTAACATATCTATTAGTCTTAAAAGTAAAATGTTATTTTCAAAACTAATTTATGGGAATTTACAATGGAATTTACATCAGAGATGACTTTTTAAACTTATTCTGGTAAGCTTTCGTTTCATTGAGCTGTACTTCTACTTTCGAGTGGTAAGCTCTGTTCTTGCTGGCAAGCAAGTAGGTGCCAATCTCAACTTGAGGTTTAAGTACAATCCAAAGTTCTTAAGATGTGCGGCGATTCCCTGGCCCCATCGTCCAAATGTTTTCTTAGTATAATAAATATTGAAATTTAGAGATTCTAAAAAGGAGCATTTTCTTATGGGTTCAAAAGTGCTACGAACTGTTTTTGAAAGCTTGTGGTTGTAATTGTTTTCGGTTGAGTCTGTTATTCTCACCTTACGCGTTTAGGTTTGATGCACACAGGTAGGACTGTGACTGGTGGGTATGGTAGGACTGTGACTCGTGTCACAGTCGTACCATAAAAACCACACTTCGCCATAAAACATTATGGCGGACTTCTTATTATACGATTGTTTATTATGAATAAAAATTCTTTTTATTCATAATATTTAACGGATTTTTAGTTTTTATCACCCTTTCTATTGAAGAATTTCTGAGCTTTTTGCTCATGAGTAGTAACCAAGGTACTACTTTGCCCAGACATATGGCAAATACCATGTTATTCTACAACGCCCGCGTACAAACAGGTCTATAGGTCTTTACACTCTAGGAATGACGCAATTTCAAAGTTCAATGTCTTTTTTTAGTTCAAAAAACCGGTGTCTCTTCTTTTTTACTCGCCTATTATTTTTTGTATATAATCAGGTTCCATATTTGATTCTCCATCAGTTTCGAATCGTTTATATTCGAGATTACAAGCATTTTTTGTAAAAAGCATTTACATAGAAAAAATGGATAATTCTAACCTTTTTCTGGTGAGTAAAAAATATTCGCATTATTAAAAAGAAATTGTCATTAAGTTAAGGAAGAAATTCTTTCCTTACACTAGAACTAAGGGTACTTATGTACTTAGAAGCTTGTTGTTTTTAGGAGTTGAAAAAACCTCTAATTCTCTTATAGGTTGAAATTTACGGTGTGATTTTTTATCAAGATCAGTGGTCTTTTTAGGGAATGTTTTTTTTGAAAAAAGTGCTTAGCTTTTCGATCGGTAATTTGGGAATTAGAATAAAATGTTGATTTTTTAATGTATTAATTGTTACAAAAGCTTCCTTTTTTTATCAAGATCAGTGGCTTTTCCTTTTTTATCAAGATCAGTGTTTTTTTTTTTAGGGATGTTTTTGAAAATACTTCCAGGCCAGTCTGCATTTATGGTGTGATTTTTTATCAAGATCAGTGGCCTTTTTAAGGATGTTTTTGAAAAAAAGTGCTTAGCTTTCGATCGGTAAATTGGGATTAGAATAAAATGTTGATTCTTTTAATGTATTAATTGTTACAAAAGCTTCCTTTTTTATTACAGTGCGATTTTTTTTTTATCACGATCAGTGGTTTTTTAGGGATGTTTTTTTTGAAAATATTTCCTGACCAGTCTGCGTTGAAGAATCTCTTCCTGAAATTTAATGCGTTCAAAACCCTCACCCCCCATTTCCTCAAAAATAAAATTTGTTACCTTATAACCCTATTTAATAAATAACATTGTTAGCTATCCTTTTTATTTAACGGACCTAATTATCTCATAAGAGGGATTGACTGAGCCGTGCTAATTAACTTTTCCACTTCTTAAATTTCTATTTATGTCTACATTTGATTGAAATCTGATAGTTTTACTTGACTGTCATATGCAATTCTTCTCCATATTGTTTAATAAGGAACGCAAATACTGCTTTTTAAGTTTGAATTTACAAATACAGTCACGGAAGCATGGACATAGGAGGAGAGGGGGGGGGGAGGAGCAGTTTATAAAAGGTCCTCCATCCCACTATCAAAACCTCTGATTTTGAAATCAAGATGTCTAACATAAACTGAATTATTTTCCAAAAACCCAAAATGCATTTTTGCTACATGCTAATTTTTTTTTTTTTTTTTTTTTAAGGAAGAAGAGACTTGCAATAATCCTCCTTCTGAGAAAAAAGCAAAATATGGCGAACCTTCATTAATACAGACTACAAGGGCATCTGTTATCAAATTCGCTGGAAAAGTTACTCGCGATCCGGACCATCCATCGAACACTCAACTTATAGTGACAGAACCCTCTGACTCCCGCGTTGGCTCCATGGCAAACCCCCCTCAAGTATTACAAAGGAGTTCAGATATAGAAGTCCAATCAGAATTTGTAAGTATATACATAATTTTTTTCTATCCCTATTTTCAAAAATAAGACAAAATTTTCTCAGGCGCATAGCTTTTTAAAAACTTAAAATTTGTTTCTAAGCTATTTAATTTTCTTTCATTAACCAAATTAATGATATTTATGGAGTGCTTATCATGCATTTCTAAATATAAAAAAAAAAAAAAAAAAAATGTGTCTTATGGCATTCCATACAGGTATAGGCTATTTGGTTCTAAATTTAAATTTTTCTTATGTACTTTACAGAAATATCTCGTTTTTAAGACTATAATTGAACAATACGTCTCCTTTAAATACAAAGAATATCGTTAATGTATTTGGAGTGGGCTTTGGGGAGGTGGGAGGAGTGCAATCCCCACCATTAATATTCTGAATAAATAATAGATGAAATAAATAAACAAAACTGTATTTTTTTTTTCATGTATCGTATTTAAAAATGTGTTTTATGGCATTCCATACAGGTATAGGCTATTTAGTTCTAAATTTTTCTTATGTACTTTACAGAAATATCTCGTTTTTAAGACTATAATTGAACAATACGTCTCCTTTAAATACAAAGAATATCGTTAATGTATTTGGAGAGGGCTTTGGGGAGGTGGGAGGGGTGCAATCCCCACCATTAATATTCTGAATAAATAATAGATGAAATAAATAAACAAAACTGTATTTTTTTTTCATGTATCGTATTTAAAAATGTGTTTTATGGCATTCCATATAGGTATAGGCTATTTGGCTCTAAATGTTTCTTATGTACTTTACAGAAATTTCTCGTTTTTAAGACTATAATTGAACAACACGTCTCCTTTAAATACAAACAATATCGTTAATGTATTTGGAGTGGGCTTTGGGGAGGTGGGAAGGGTGCAATCCCCACCATTAATATTCTGAATAAATTTCAAACGTAGCTAATAGTTGAAAGTCTTTACTTGGTGGTCATTAAAAACGAAATTTTTGTGTTAAATAAGTAGTTTTTGTATCTTTTAAAAGAGCTTTACAGGGATTGAGAGACTCAGTTGCCTAATTCCGTGTGATTTTTCCTTTACTTGATGGTCATTAAAAACGAAATTTTTGTGTTAAATAAGTAGTTTTTGTATCTTTTAAAAGAGCTTTACGGGGATTGAGAGCCTCAGTTGCCTAATTCCGTGTGATTTTTCCTTACTTGATGGTCATTAAAAACGAAATTTTTTGTGTTAAATAAGTAGTTTTTGTATCTTTTAAAAGAGCTTTACGGGGATTGAGAGACTCAACTGCCTAATTCCGTGTGATTTTTCTTTACTTGGTGGTCATTAAAAACGAAATTTTTGTGTTAAATAAGTAGTTTTTGTATCTTTTAAAAGAGCTTTACGGGGATTGAGAGACTCAGTTGCCTAATTCCGTGTGATTTTTTCTTTACTTGGTAGTCATTAAAAACGAAATTTTTGTGTTAATTCTAGGGCAGGGGTAACTATTTAGTTTAAATAATTCTAGGAGGAATTGAGTTTTATGGATGGTATGGAAAAATGGTACTTGTTAAATATTCGGGTAAACATACAACTAAGAAATCTATGATTTGGGATGTGTGGGTTGCTATTTTTTTACTTTTCTGAGCTGGATTTCTTAGCCTTTCATAGGTGTGTATGATATTTTCTTGATAAAACATAGCAGTGACTACATCAGATGGTTTTGTAGTGCAGTGAGTTGTTACTAGTAGTAGTATTTTCGTGTTTTTTGCAAGCCATTCATACTATACCTTAAATGCATTCAGATATTTTCTTGATAAAACATAGCCGTGACTACATCCAATGGTTTTGTAGTGCAGTGAATTGTTACTAGTAGTAGTATTTTCGTGTTTTTTTTTGCAAGCCATTCATACTATACCTTAAATGCATTCAGATATTTTCTTGATAAAACATAGCCGTGACTACATCAGATGGTTTTGTAGTGCAGTGAGTTGTTACTAGTAGTAGTATTTTCGTGTTTTTTTTTTTGCAAGCAATTCATACTATACCTTAAATGCATTCAGATATTTTCTTGATAAAACATAGCCGTGACTACATCCGATGGTTTTGTAGTGCAGTGAATTGTTACTAGTAGTAGTATTTTCGTGTTTTTTGCAAGCCATTCATACTATACCTTAAATACATTCAGATATTTCCTTGATAAAACATAGCCGTGACTACATCCGATGGTTTTGTAGTGCAGTGAATTGTTACTAGTAGTAGTATTTTCGTGTTTTTTGCAAGCCATTCATACTATACCTTAAATACATTCAGATATTTTCTTGATCAAACATAGCCGTGACTACATCAGATGGTTTTGTAGTGCAGTGAGTTGTTACTAGTAGTAGTATTTTCGTGTTTTTTGCAAGCCATTCATACTATACCTTAAATGCATTCAGATATTTTCTTGATCAACTGTGGTTTTTTCTTTACTTGATGGTCATTTGTTGTATCTTTTAAAAGAGCTTTACAGGGTTTGAGAGACTCAGTTGCCTAATTCCGTGTGATTTTTCTTTACTTGATGGTCATTAAAAACGAAATTTTTGTGTTAAATAAGTAGTTTTTGTATCTTTTAAAAGAGCTTTAAGGGGTTTGAGAGACTCAGTTGCCTGATTCCGTGTGGTTTTTCTTTACTTGGTGGTCATTAAAAACGAAATTTTTGTGTTAAATAAGTAGTTCTTGTATCTTTTAAAAGAGCTTTACGGGGATTGAGAGACTCAGTTTTACCTTGTCACAGTTACATTTTCTTGATTTTTCAAAGTTCATTTTGAATTTCTTTCGTTGAAATGCAAGAGTTGGAATATTTCAGTAGTGTTTGGTTGTGGTTTACCTTGTCACAGTTACATTTTCTTGATTTTTCAAAGTTCATTTGAATTTCTTTCGTTGAAATGCAAGAGTTGGAATATTTCAGTAGTGTTTGGTTGTGGTTTACCATGTCAAAGTTACATTTTCTTGATTTTTCAAAGTTCATTTTGAATTTCTTTCATTGAAATGCAAGAGTTGGAATATTTAAGTAGTGTTTGGTTGTGGTTTACCTTGTCACAGTTACATTTTCTTGATTTTTCAAAGTTCATTTTGAATTTCTTTCGTTGAAATGCAAGAGTTGGAATATTTCAGTAGTGTATGGTTGTGGTTTACCTTGTCACAGTTACATTTTCTTGATTTTTCAAAGTTCATTTTGAATTTCTTTCGTTGAAGAGTTGGAATATTTCAGTAGTGTTTGGTTATGGTTTACCTTGTCACAGTTACATTTTCTTGATTTTTCAAAGTTCATTTTGAATTTCTTTCATTGAAATGCAAGAGTTGGAATATTTCAGTAGTGTTTGGTGGTGGTTTACCTTGTCACAGTTACATTTTCTTGATTTTTCAAAGTTCATTTTGAATTTCTTTCGTTGAAATGCAAGAGTTGGAAAATTTCAGTAGTGTTTGGTTGTGGTTTACCTTGTCACAGTTACATTTTCTTGATTTTTCAAAGTTCATTTTGAATTTCTTTCGTTGAAATGCAAGAGTTGGAATATTTCAGTAGTGTTTGCTTGTGATTTGAATTTCTTTCATTGAGATGCAAGAGTTGGAATATTTCAGTAGTGTTTGGTGGTGGTTTACCTTGTCACAGTTACATTTTCTTGATTTTTCAAAGTTCATTTTGAATTTCTTTCGTTGAAATGCAAGAGTTGGAATATTTCAGTAGTGTTTGGTTGTGGTTTACCTTGTCACAGTTACATATTCTTGATTTTTCAAAGTTCATTTTGAATTTCTTTCGTTGAAATGCAAGAGTTGGAATATTTCAGTAGTGTTTGGTTGTGGCTTACCTTGTCACAGTTACATTTTCTTGATTTTTCAAAGTTCAATTTGAATTTCTTTCGTTGAAATGCAAGAGTTGGAATATTTCAGTAGTGTTTGGTTGTGGTTTACCTTGTCACAGTTACATTTTCTTGATTTTTCAAAGTTCATTTTGAATTTCTTCCGTTGAAATGCAAGAGTTGGAATATTTCAGTAGTGTTTGGTTGTGGTTTACCTTGTCACAGTTACATTTTCTTGATTTTTCAAGAGTTGGAATATTTCAGTAGTGTTTGGTTATGGTTTACCTTGTCACAGTTACATTTTCTTGATTTTTCAAAGTTCATTTTGAATTTCTTTCATTGAAATGCAAGAGTTGGAATATTTCAGTAGTGTTTGGTTGTGGTTTACCTTGTCACAGTTACATTTTCTTGATTTTTCAAAGTTCATTTGAATTTCTTTCGTTGAAATGCAAGAGTTGGAATATTTCAGTAGTGTTTGGTTGTGGTTTACCATGTCAAAGTTACATTTTCTTGATTTTTCAAAGTTCATTTTGAATTTCTTTCGTTGAAATGCAAGAGTTGGAATATTTCAGTAGTGTTTGCTTGTGATTTGAATTTCTTTCATTGAGATGCAAGAGTTGGAATATTTCAGTAGTGTTTGGTGGTGGTTTACCTTGTCACAGTTACATTTTCTTGATTTTTCAAAGTTCATTTTGAATTTCTTTCGTTGAAATGCAAGAGTTGGAATATTTCAGTAGTGTTTGGTTGTGGTTTACCTTGTCACAGTTACATTTTCTTGATTTTTCAAAGTTCATTTGAATTTCTTTCGTTGAAATGCAAGAGTTGGAATATTTCAGTAGTGTTTGGTTGTGGTTTACCATGTCAAAGTTACATTTTCTTGATTTTTCAAAGTTCATTTTGAATTTCTTTCATTGAAATGCAAGAGTTGGAATATTTAAGTAGTGTTTGGTTGTGGTTTACCTTGTCACAGTTACATTTTCTTGATTTTTCAAAGTTCATTTTGAATTTCTTTCGTTGAAATGCAAGAGTTGGAATATTTCAGTAGTGTATGGTTGTGGTTTACCTTGTCACAGTTACATTTTCTTGATTTTTCAAAGTTCATTTTGAATTTCTTTCGTTGAAGAGTTGGAATATTTCAGTAGTGTTTGGTTATGGTTTACCTTGTCACAGTTACATTTTCTTGATTTTTCAAAGTTCATTTTGAATTTCTTTCATTGAAATGCAAGAGTTGGAATATTTCAGTAGTGTTTGGTGGTGGTTTACCTTGTCACAGTTACATTTTCTTGATTTTTCAAAGTTCATTTTGAATTTCTTTCATTGAAATGCAAGAGTTGGAATATTTCAGTAGTGTTTGGTGGTGGTTTACCTTGTCACAGTTACATTTTCTTGATTTTTCAAAGTTCATTTTGAATTTCTTTCGTTGAAACGCAAGAGTTGGAATATTTCAGTAGTGTTTGGTTGTGGTTTACCTTGTCACAGTTACATTTTCTTTATTTTTCAAAGTTCATTTTGAATTTCTTTCGTTGAAATGCAAGAGTTGGAATATTTCAGTAGTGTTTGCTTGTGATTTGAATTTCTTTCATTGAGATGCAAGAGTTGGAATATTTCAGTAGTGTTTGGTGGTGGTTTACCTTGTCACAGTTACATTTTCTTGATTTTTCAAAGTTCATTTTGAATTTCTTTCGTTGAAATGCAAGAGTTGGAATATTTCAGTAGTGTTTGGTTGTGGTTTACCTTGTCACAGTTACATATTCTTGGTTTTTCAAAGTTCATTTTGAATTTCTTTCGTTGAAATGCAAGAGTTGGAATATTTCAGTAGTGTTTGGTTGTGGCTTACCTTGTCACAGTTACATTTTCTTGATTTTTCAAAGTTCAATTTGAATTTCTTTCGTTGAAATGCAAGAGTTGGAATATTTCAGTAGTGTTTGGTTGTGGTTTACCTTGTCACAGTTACATTTTCTTGATTTTTCAACGTTCATTTTGAATTTCTTTCGTTGAAATGCAAGAGTTGGAATATTTCAGTAGTGTTTGGTTGTGGTTTACCTTGTCACAGTTACATTTTCTTGATTGCGCGCCACTCTAAGTGAACCTAGATCAACCCAACTTTTTGGATATCTCTCTCACTATGACTCTGTTTGTGTGTTGTGTCTGTGCGTGTCTCGTCTCTATGTGTGTGTGTGTGTCATCTCTGTGGGTGTGTTGTCTAAAAAACCAGTCTGGTTGAAAACGTGGAGTTTTCATACTGCTCACTTTTTTGCAATGTGTAGGAACTGGCGGGGAATTCCCGCTCGTTTGGAAAGGTGCCAAGGAAAGGCATGCAAATAGCATGTAGTTTAAAAACGTGTTTAATCACGTTTCTTGAATGATTCAAAATGAACTTTGAAAAATCAAGAAAATTTAACTGTGACAAGGTAAACCACAACCAAACACTACTGAAATATTCCAACTCTTGCATTTCAACGAAAGAAATTCAAAATGAACTTTGAAAAATCAAGAAAATGTAACTGTGACAAGGTAAACCACAACCAAACACTACTGAAATATTCCAACTCTTGCATTTCAACGAAAGAAATTCAAATGAACTTTGAAAAATCAAGAAAATGTAACTGTGACAAGGTAAACCACAACCAAACACTACTGAAATATTCCAACTCTTGCATTTCAACGAAAGAAATTCAAAATGAACTTTGAAAAATCAAGAAAATGTAACTGTGACAAGGTAAACCACAACCAAACACTACTGAAATATTCCAACTCTTGCATTTCAACGAAAGAAATTCAAAATGAACTTTGAAAAATCAAGAAAATGTAACTGTGACAAGGTAAACCACAACCAAACACTACTGAAATATTCCAACTCTTGCATTTCAACGAAAGAAATTCAAATTGAACTTTGAAAAATCAAGAAAATGTAACTGTGACAAGGTAAGCCACAACCAAACACTACTGAAATATTCCAACTCTTGCATTTCAACGAAAGAAATTCAAAATGAACTTTGAAAAACCAAGAATATGTAACTGTGACAAGGTAAACCACAACCAAACACTACTGAAATATTCCAACTCTTGCATTTCAACGAAAGAAATTCAAAATGAACTTTGAAAAATCAAGAAAATGTAACTGTGACAAGGTAAACCACAACCAAACACTACTGAAATATTCCAACTCTTGCATCTCAATGAAAGAAATTCAAATCACAAGCAAACACTACTGAAATATTCCAACTCTTGCATTTCAACGAAAGAAATTCAAACTGAACTTTGAAAAATAAAGAAAATGTAACTGTGACAAGGTAAACCACAACCAAACACTACTGAAATATTCCAACTCTTGCGTTTCAACGAAAGAAATTCAAAATGAACTTTGAAAAATCAAGAAAATGTAACTGTGACAAGGTAAACCACCACCAAACACTACTGAAATATTCCAACTCTTGCATTTCAATGAAAGAAATTCAAAATGAACTTTGAAAAATCAAGAAAATGTAACTGTGACAAGGTAAACCATAACCAAACACTACTGAAATATTCCAACTCTTGAAAAATCAAGAAAATGTAACTGTGACAAGGTAAACCACAACCAAACACTACTGAAATATTCCAACTCTTGCATTTCAACGAAAGAAATTCAAAATGAACTTTGAAAAATCAAGAAAATGTAACTGTGACAAGGTAAACCACAACCAAACACTACTGAAATATTCCAACTCTTGCATTTCAACGAAAGAAATTCAAATTGAACTTTGAAAAATCAAGAAAATGTAACTGTGACAAGGTAAGCCACAACCAAACACTACTGAAATATTCCAACTCTTGCATTTCAACGAAAGAAATTCAAAATGAACTTTGAAAAATCAAGAATATGTAACTGTGACAAGGTAAACCACAACCAAACACTACTGAAATATTCCAACTCTTGCATTTCAACGAAAGAAATTCAAAATGAACTTTGAAAAATCAAGAAAATGTAACTGTGACAAGGTAAACCACCACCAAACACTACTGAAATATTCCAACTCTTGCATCTCAATGAAAGAAATTCAAATCACAAGCAAACACTACTGAAATATTCCAACTCTTGCATTTCAACGAAAGAAATTCAAAATGAACTTTGAAAAATCAAGAAAATGTAACTGTGACAAGGTAAACCACAACCAAACACTACTGAAATTTTCCAACTCTTGCATTTCAACGAAAGAAATTCAAAATGAACTTTGAAAAATCAAGAAAATGTAACTGTGACAAGGTAAACCACCACCAAACACTACTGAAATATTCCAACTCTTGCATTTCAATGAAAGAAATTCAAAATGAACTTTGAAAAATCAAGAAAATGTAACTGTGACAAGGTAAACCATAACCAAACACTACTGAAATATTCCAACTCTTCAACGAAAGAAATTCAAAATGAACTTTGAAAAATCAAGAAAATGTAACTGTGACAAGGTAAACCACAACCATACACTACTGAAATATTCCAACTCTTGCATTTCAACGAAAGAAATTCAAAATGAACTTTGAAAAATCAAGAAAATGTAACTGTGACAAGGTAAACCACAACCAAACACTGCTTAAATATTCCAACTCTTGCATTTCAATGAAAGAAATTCAAAATGAACTTTGAAAAATCAAGAAAATGTAACTTTGACATGGTAAACCACAACCAAACACTACTGAAATATTCCAACTCTTGCATTTCAACGAAAGAAATTCAAATGAACTTTGAAAAATCAAGAAAATGTAACTGTGACAAGGTAAACCACAACCAAACACTACTGAAATATTCCAACTTTTGCATTTCAACGAAAGAAATTCAAAATGAACTTTGAAAAATCAAGAAAATGTAACTGTGACAAGGTAAACCACAACCTAACACTACTGAAATATTCCAACTCTTGCATTTCAACGAAAGAAATTCAAAATGAACTTTGAAAAATCAAGAAAATGTAACTGTGACAAGGTAAACCACAACCAAACACTACTGAAATATTCCAACTCTTGCATTTCAACGAAAGAAATTCAAAATGAACTTTGAAAAATCAAGAAAATGTAACTGTGACAAGGTAAAACTGAGTCTCTCAATCCCCGTAAAGCTCTTTTAAAAGATACAAGAACTACTTATTTAACACAAAAATTTCGTTTTTAATGACCACCAAGTAAAGAAAAACCACACGGAATCAGGCAACTGAGTCTCTCAAACCCCTTAAAGCTCTTTTAAAAGATACAAAAACTACTTATTTAACACAAAAATTTCGTTTTTAATGACCATCAAGTAAAGAAAAATCACACGGAATTAGGCAACTGAGTCTCTCAAACCCTGTAAAGCTCTTTTAAAAGATACAACAAATGACCATCAAGTAAAGAAAAAACCACAGTTGATCAAGAAAATATCTGAATGCATTTAAGGTATAGTATGAATGGCTTGCAAAAAACACGAAAATACTACTACTAGTAACAACTCACTGCACTACAAAACCATCTGATGTAGTCACGGCTATGTTTGATCAAGAAAATATCTGAATGTATTTAAGGTATAGTATGAATGGCTTGCAAAAAACACGAAAATACTACTACTAGTAACAATTCACTGCACTACAAAACCATCGGATGTAGTCACGGCTATGTTTTATCAAGGAAATATCTGAATGTATTTAAGGTATAGTATGAATGGCTTGCAAAAAACACGAAAATACTACTACTAGTAACAATTCACTGCACTACAAAACCATCGGATGTAGTCACGGCTATGTTTTATCAAGAAAATATCTGAATGCATTTAAGGTATAGTATGAATTGCTTGCAAAAAAAAACACGAAAATACTACTACTAGTAACAACTCACTGCACTACAAAACCATCTGATGTAGTCACGGCTATGTTTTATCAAGAAAATATCTGAATGCATTTAAGGTATAGTATGAATGGCTTGCAAAAAAAAACACGAAAATACTACTACTAGTAACAATTCACTGCACTACAAAACCATTGGATGTAGTCACGGCTATGTTTTATCAAGAAAATATCTGAATGCATTTAAGGTATAGTATGAATGGCTTGCAAAAAACACGAAAATACTACTACTAGTAACAACTCACTGCACTACAAAACCATCTGATGTAGTCACTGCTATGTTTTATCAAGAAAACATCATACACACCTATGAAAGGCTAAGAAATCCAGCTCAGAAAAGTAAAAAAATAGCAACCCACACATCCCAAATCATAGATTTCTTAGTTGTATGTTTACCCGAATATTTAACAAGTACCATTTTTCCATACCATCCATAAAACTCAATTCCTCCTAGAATTATTTAAACTAAATAGTTACCCCTGCCCTAGAATTAACACAAAAATTTCGTTTTTAATGACTACCAAGTAAAGAAAAAATCACACGGAATTAGGCAACTGAGTCTCTCAATCCCCGTAAAGCTCTTTTAAAAGATACAAAAACTACTTATTTAACACAAAAATTTCGTTTTTAATGACCACCAAGTAAAGAAAAATCACACGGAATTAGGCAGTTGAGTCTCTCAATCCCCGTAAAGCTCTTTTAAAAGATACAAAAACTACTTATTTAACACAAAAAATTTCGTTTTTAATGACCATCAAGTAAGGAAAAATCACACGGAATTAGGCAACTGAGGCTCTCAATCCCCGTAAAGCTCTTTTAAAAGATACAAAAACTACTTATTTAACACAAAAATTTCGTTTTTAATGACCATCAAGTAAAGAAAAAATCACACGGAATTAGGCAACTGAGTCTCTCAATCCCTGTAAAGCTCTTTTAAAAGATACAAAAACTACTTATTTAACACAAAAATTTCGTTTTTAATGACCACCAAGTAAAGACTTTCAACTATTAGCTACGTTTGAAATTTATTCAGAATATTAATGGGGGGGGGATTGCACCCTTCCCACCTCCCCAAAGCCCACTCCAAATACATTAACGATATTGTTTGTATTTAAAGGAGACGTGTTGTTCAATTATAGTCTTAAAAACGAGATATTTCTGTAAAGTACATAAGAAACATTTAGAGCCAAATAGCCTATACCTATATGGAATGCCATAAAACACATTTTTAAATACGATACATGAAAAAAAAAATACAGTTTTGTTTATTTATTTCATCTATTATTTATTCAGAATATTAATGGTGGGGATTGCACCCCTCCCACCTCCCCAAAGCCCTCTCCAAATACATTAACGATATTCTTTGTATTTAAAGGAGACGTATTGTTCAATTATAGTCTTAAAAACGAGATATTTCTGTAAAGTACATAAGAAAAATTTAGAACTAAATAGCCTATACCTGTATGGAATGCCATAAAACACATTTTTAAATACGATACATGAAAAAAAAAAAATACAGTTTTGTTTATTTATTTCATCTATTATTTATTCAGAATATTAATGGTGGGGATTGCACTCCTCCCACCTCCCCAAAGCCCACTCCAAATACATTAACGATATTCTTTGTATTTAAAGGAGACGTATTGTTCAATTATAGTCTTAAAAACGAGATATTTCTGTAAAGTACATAAGAAAAATTTAAAATTTAGAACCAAATAGCCTATACCTGTATGGAATGCCATAAGACACATTTTTTTTTTTTTTTTTTTTTTTTTTTTTATATATATTTAGAAATGCATGATAAGCACTCCATAAATATCATTAATTTGGTTAATGAAAGAAAATTAAATAGCTTAGAAACAAATTTTAAGTTTTTAAAAAGCTATGCGCCTGAGAAAATTTTGTCTTATTTTTGAAAATAGGGATAGAAAAAAATTATGTATATACTTACAAATTCTGATTGGACTTCTATATCTGAACTCCTTTGTAATACTTGAGGGGGGTTTGCCATGGAGCCAACGCGGGAGTCAGAGGGTTCTGTCACTATAAGTTGAGTGTTCGATGGATGGTCCGGATCGCGAGTAACTTTTCCAGCGAATTTGATAACAGATGCCCTTGTAGTCTGTATTAATGAAGGTTCGCCATATTTTGCTTTTTTCTCAGAAGGAGGATTATTGCAAGTCTCTTCTTCCTTAAAAAAAAAAAAAAAAAAAAATTAGCATGTAGCAAAAATGCATTTTGGGTTTTTGGAAAATAATTCAGTTTATGTTAGACATCTTGATTTCAAAATCAGAGGTTTTGATAGTGGGATGGAGGACCTTTTATAAACTGCTCCTCCCCCCCCCCCTCTCCTCCTATGTCCATGCTTCCGTGACTGTATTTGTAAATTCAAACTTAAAAAGCAGTATTTGCGTTCCTTATTAAACAATATGGAGAAGAATTGCATATGACAGTCAAGTAAAACTATCAGATTTCAATCAAATGTAGACATAAATAGAAATTTAAGAAGTGGAAAAGTTAATTAGCACGGCTCAGTCAATCCCTCTTATGAGATAATTAGGTCCGTTAAATAAAAAGGATAGCTAACAATGTTATTTATTAAATAGGGTTATAAGGTAACAAATTTTATTTTTGAGGAAATGGGGGGTGAGGGTTTTGAACGCATTAAATTTCAGGAAGAGATTCTTCAACGCAGACTGGTCAGGAAATATTTTCAAAAAAAACATCCCTAAAAAACCACTGATCGTGATAAAAAAAAAAATCGCACTGTAATAAAAAAGGAAGCTTTTGTAACAATTAATACATTAAAAGAATCAACATTTTATTCTAATCCCAATTTACCGATCGAAAGCTAAGCACTTTTTTTCAAAAACATCCTTAAAAAGGCCACTGATCTTGATAAAAAATCACACCATAAATGCAGACTGGCCTGGAAGTATTTTCAAAAACATCCCTAAAAAAAAAAAACACTGATCTTGATAAAAAAAAAAAAAAGCCACTGATCTTGATAAAAAAGGAAGCTTTTGTAACAATTAATACATTAAAAAATCAACATTTTATTCTAATTCCCAAATTACCGATCGAAAAGCTAAGCACTTTTTTCAAAAAAAACATTCCCTAAAAAGACCACTGATCTTGATAAAAAATCACACCGTAAATTTCAACCTATAAGAGAATTAGAGGTTTTTTCAACTCCTAAAAACAACAAGCTTCTAAGTACATAAGTACCCTTAGTTCTAGTGTAAGGAAAGAATTTCTTCCTTAACTTAATGACAATTTCTTTTTAATAATGCGAATATTTTTTACTCACCAGAAAAAGGTTAGAATTATCCATTTTTTCTATGTAAATGCTTTTTACAAAAAATGCTTGTAATCTCGAATATAAACGATTCGAAACTGATGGAGAATCAAATATGGAACCTGATTATATACAAAAAATAATAGGCGAGTAAAAAAGAAGAGACACCGGTTTTTTGAACTAAAAAAAAAGACATTGAACTTTGAAATTGCGTCATTCCTAGAGTGTAAAGACCTATAGACCTGTTTGTACGCGGGCGTTGTAGAATAACATGGTATTTGCCATATGTCTGGGCAAAGTAGTACCTTGGTTACTACTCTCATGAAGCTAACGCTAAAAGACAATGGCTGTATATTAAGCGAATGGTATTGGAATCCAACCACATAAAAAATTAAGTTAAAAAGCAAAATTTATCAGTTAATCCAAACAATCAGATATAAAGTTATTTAGTAAGTTAAACTAACGATGAACACAAATGACATGCTAGTCTACAACTAGAAATCGGTGCCCTTAATTTTATAATGTGCTCTCTACTAATCCAGAGGAATTACATCAAACCGCCCTATAGTATCATTTGCTTTATCAAAGTTTTAAAATTATAAAACTTAGCAAAACAAGGCAAAAACTTCAAAAGGCAAGAAAAAATATCTGTGATAGATTCAAATTGATTTTCAGAATTTAAGGGGGGGGGTCTAGCGGAAAAATCCCAAAAATCGATTTTTTAAAATTGGAGGGGGGTATCTAGGATGGTATAAATATTCCTGGGAACTATAGATAAGGTTATAACAGTCAATGCCCGAAAAAACGGATTTTACCATTATGGCTTCTGAGTGACTCAAATATTTATCTATATTTTTAACTTCCGATGGCAATTGTTCTCAAACTGAATGGTTCTCAGCTTTTCTTTTTTTTCTGATTTGTTATATATGAAAAAAAAATTACAAATAAAAAATGAGTTAAAAGATGGGTTCTCTAAGAATAAAAAATAAATGCTTTTATTTAGACTCTTGAGATTAACTGTTCTGGGCCAAAGTTTGACCCCGAGGTTTAAGTATATTTGCCCGTTTTTGTTTTTTTTTTCGTTTTCTGCTTCTAAGAGCATAATGCTTTTATTGTACCGTACTTCAAAAGTCAAGAACAAATCCCTCTGCTACCCTTTAAAGAATTTTGGCTCCAAATTAACGTCCACAAATACTGATGGATATTAAAACCAATGGAAATGTAAAAATAAGTGTTGATATCTAAAATTGTAAAATGCTGAAATGTAAAGTGCATATTTTTATCCTTTCAAAAATGCAAATCAGACTTAAATAGTTGTACACGGCGGCAGAGAGAGAGGCACTTTTCTGAAATAACAAGTTCAATACAATTCACCTGCTTCGAATTGTTTTCAAAGTAAAAAAAAAATAGTCTTCTGAAATACATAAAAAAGATACTGTTCACATACCGATCTAATCAAGTCGGTAGAACCGACAGTTTGGCTTCGCTGTTCAAAAGAAGAGTTCAAAATGAAAATCATTGCTCGTTTTGCTTTCAGCACAGTAGGCAGCCGTTGGAAAAAATTACCAATATTACACGGGGAAAATTACCAATATTTTAGGTGTTATGTGTTGTTGTGTCATCTGTAGTGTAGTGTCATCTTAGGCGTAGTGTTGGAAAAATTACCAACGTTTTAAGCGTTCTTTTATGTCCTTGATAGTGGATAATTTAGTCTAGTGTTTTCTTTTTAGTAGGACCAAATTAGCAATTAAACTAAATTTTAGTTATGAATTAACTAATTATGTTATTTGTGTCATGTTTTGTTTTAATACTTACCTTTAGAGAATACTCTTCTGACTGTATAAAGTTGAGAGTCAAATGATTACATTGACGCTATATCCTAAGATACGCAAAATGGTGGATCTTTCCACGCTGACCTTTGAAACCCCACTTTAATTTAGCATTAACAAACTTCAGTCTTAATTCTTTTTCAGGCTGATGATTGATGAAAAAAGTGGTCGGGACAAAAAAAAAAAATACATAAAAATAACTGAAGCAGTTATTCGGGTGCCGCGTATGTGGTATCAGAAATAGGACCTTATTCCTTCTATTCCGAAGTTGACTCACAGCAAGAAAGTTAACTTTTGAACTACTTTAACGCTACTTTAACGCTAATACTTTAACGCTAATCAGTAATGTTCGAAGGGCTGATAATAGTTTTTGGAATCAGTTTTTCGCTTAGAGATATCAGTTCATGAGAGCACCATTTTGAAAATTTCAAGGGATTAAAAACTTCATTGTTGGGGTTCATATTGGATATAATTAAAAAAAGACTATGCAAAACTTATCCTGACTTGCTGCCCCTATCTCTCCTCGTCAGCTTTTTAGCAGGAGTGTTGGCATGGTCCACCTTATTAAAAATAAATGATACTACCACAAAATAGCATTGTTAGTGCTGCAAAGTTGGCCTATGCCCACCTCTACTAATTTTCTTTATTTGAATGGACCGGGTTAGGCTGATATTGGAGTCAGCGAATTATATCAGAATACCTAATCGGTGTTAATTATCTTGTGTACTTTAATATCCGTATTATAAAAGAAGTTATTAAATAAACAACTAGTATATAGCAGCTTGGGGATAACTCGGCCGCGCAAAGCTTTATCAGTTTCTTAGGTTAATTTACCTTGAGCGTCACCAATCGTTGCATGTCTTGCGATAGATGGGTTCAAACCGTAGTATCTAGAGTTCCTAAAGTTTATATATATATATATATGTATATATATATATATATATATATATATATATATATATATATATATATATATATATATATATATATATATATATATATATATATAATTACTAAATGAGTGTACCAAAAACTTGGTCTTTTGTTAATTTGTGTGCAAAGCCATCTATCTACCTACTTGTTGTCTTTATTAATCCACTAATTTGCTTATAGATTTATATTCCGAGTTTCGTTCGTTTCTAAGTTGGATCTTACCTGTCAAGTGAACATTAGATGAACTGGCTCGTCAAAAATTTTAAGATCCAAAAAAATTCGACGTCTTTTGAGCCATGAAGTTAAATTACATACTTTATGCTTTGTCTAACATTTACGTTTTGATAAAAGTCACAGGTATTCTTTCTTTTAGGGTGAATCTATCATTGTCACCCGACGGATTGACGAAAATTGGGCGGAGGGAAAGCTCAATGATCGTATTGGAATTTTCCCCATTTCTTTTGTGGAAATGAACGCAGTTGCAAAGGCTATGATGAAGTCTTATGTAAAGTATGTCGAGAAGTTTTTCACTTTATATTGTCTTTTTCCTTTTTTCTTTTTCTTTTCTACTTCTCGTTGTGTATCCACTTATTGAGTGTCTTTCCACTTAATATTTCCTCTTTGTTATCTTCTCTATGGTTTCATTATTATTATGAATGCCTTGATATAATTCTTTTCTGTAATATTCTTTCAATTTAATAATTTTTTTCTCGAACGTAAAACTACAGTTCGCATCCAAAGAGGACTGGATGAGGGTCTTCAAAATTCAATTCTTATGGATTTTTCAAACAAAAACATTTCATACTCCCCCCCCCCTCCTATCCTCAAGGGTAAATGTATTTGTATTATTGAAGGCTCGATATATATGAATTTTGGTTAGTGCTCCACAAAAAATTGTTTCCTACATAAAGAAACGATCCAAGATAAACATAGAAAAAGAGAGGAAGAGAGAGAGAGAGAGAGAGAGAGAGAGAGAGAGAGAGAGAGAGAGAGAGAGAGAGAGAGAGAGAGAGAGAGAGAGAGAGAGAGAGAGAGAGAGAGGGAGGTTTAAAATAATAGACGAACATATCCAATATTCATATGAATCTTCTTTCATTTCAATTGAATCTTTTTTTTTTGTTACATGAATTTGTGGTTAACACCTTTGATAAAAAAAAAAAAGGGAAAGACATGACTAAGGATCTTCAAAATTAAGCCTACGGATCTATTGAGCATAAAAAAATTCATCATACCTTATTTTGTTTTCATTTATACGTTTTTTGTTCTATGAGATAAAACTTTTGTTTACACTTTTGGTGACAAAAAAAAAAACAGCCCAGATAAGGAATTGTTAGATTCTTTAAATAACGAGAAATTTCACTTAAGAGAAGAATCTGTAGCCTAAAATTCGCTATTTTCGTGTTATCGCCTATGGAAAATACTCTGATGAAATAAAGTGTGAATAAAACCTTTATCTATAATAGATGGCTTGAAACCCATGCCCATCTAGAAATAAATGCTCAAATTCTGATATACCAGGTATAAGGTGCGTTATCTTTTATCTTGGATTCATTAGCCTGTAAAGCTCCAAAAACAAAATTGTCAGCTACATTACATTAAAAGCTATTGTTTTGACCATGTGTTAATATGATATTACGATCGTAATTTTTTTTTTATTGTTTATATATCTGCTTTTTATGTTGATCACGTTTTATAGCTGCGAAAATTATCAGTTATCTGTTTTACCCTGGGTTCCCGCTAATGCGATTTCACGCAAAAACGCTGGAAACACACAAATCTATACATATGAAAAATTTGTAAAAATTGGCTCGCTGAATTCTTCTTTAGGAAAAGGGGGATTCAAGGCTTGCAATTTGTAATCTTGAAGATTTCTGCGATGTCCCCAATGAACATGCACTGAGATATTTAGAATTACAAGTTAGAGATTACGTATTCATTTAGCAAACCAAGTTGGTTGTACTTTTATTCAAAATATTGATAAAAAAATACTTGTTCCATTTTTTTTAAGTGAAGGATGTCAAAATACAATATTTCTTGTCATCCTGGATCCATCATAGGTCTGTTCATTCCAGAATACAACGATTTATTAAGGTTTTTTTTCAAATTTGTAAACTTTGTAGGGTATTACTAGTAATTACTACATTTTCATCAGCGTTGCCACATTGGACTGTGAAAATAAATAGTTAAAATTTATTGTTACCAATTAGTTAAATTGGACGATGTTTTTCGTTGTTAAATATCAAACTTTAGAAGCTGTCGCTTCCCAAAGGCAACTGCACTTTCAAAGGAAAGCTACACTTTCTTAAGCTGTTTAGTGTCATATGCTTTTAGCTTAATTTTTCTGATTTCGGCCCATGTTTCTTTTCTTTAAATTTTGCGCCCGGTACTACTTAGAAATCAATCTCCGATTTTTTTCCTTTCTTTAATATTTATAATTAGTGTAAGTTTCCACTAAGTCAATAAAAAAGTCTCGTTTTCACTGTCCTTGATATTTTAATAAATTGTGTAGGCTACCGTATGTTTAAATTCTATAAAAAAGAGTCTATTTTGCCAGCCATTTTTTTATCACTGCTTTTTAAGTTAACGACAGGGTATTTCAATTCAGCCAATATTGATTTACTTGCTTACTTTGGCAGGAACCAGACGGTGTACTGTCGTGCCCGGTACCCAAGGACCTTGGAATGACTTCCGACGAACCCTTGTATTCCATCAGCTGCAGCCTCTCCAGCGAACTTCAACCAGCCTTTGTCCCATCTTCGATAAAGGGCCCCGAACCCCCCCCCCCCCCTCCCACGACTCTAGATCTTCTTTGAGTTTTTTTTTACAGTTTCTACTTCTGACCTCCTGGTTTTCGTTTCTAAGAGGACATTGGTTTCACAAAGAGCGCAAGTAAACGTGGTCACAATGTAGTAGTAATATTTTTTTATTATTATTTATTTTTTTGGTCTTATACCAGGGCACTTAGTATCGAAGGAGCTTTCGCAGAAACTTCGAAAAGGGCTCATTCGACTGGAAATTCAAACGAATAGTGCCCTTTTTAATAGTCGCAAGTGATTGGAGGGCAACTAACCCCCCTCCCACGCCCACCATTTCTGCAAATATATCCAATGAAAATTTTGAGATAGCTATTTTGTTCAACTTAGTTGAAAGGTCCGGGAATTACGTCTATGAGGATAACACCCCCCCCCCACCGCCCTCAGGGCAAGGGTTGTAAGTTATGCCCGTGGGCATATAAGGTTTGTAATGAAAGGGTGATCGTATATACTTTAGTAGGGGCTCATTGGATTGATAATCAGGGGTTCTAGTGCCCTTTTTAAGATTCAGAGTGATCGGACGGTGGATACCCCTCCCACACCTCGTCTTTCTCCCGAAATGCATCTGATAGAAGCTTTGAGATGGTTGTTTGTTGTTGTAGAAACTCCGAAAAAGGCGCATTCGATTGGAAATTGAAAGGGCTAGTGCCCTTTTTAACAGTCAAAAGTGAAGGGCGGCAACAAGCCCCCACCCCACGCTTATCAATTCCAAAAATACATCTAATCAAAATTTTGAGATAGACATTTTTTTCAGCGTAGTTGAAAGGTCTGGAAATTTTTTCTTTGAAGATGACACCCGCCCCCCACAGCCCTCAGCACAAGGGTTGTAAGTTATGTCCCGAGGGCATATAAGGTTTATTTGGAAAACGTGGTCGTAAAATCTCCAAAGAGGGCTTTTTTGATTGTAAATTAGGTATTCTATTGCCCTTTTTATGAGTCAAAGTGATTTTGGGGCAGCCCCCCCCCCCTCTCCACGTCGTATTTTCCACAAATGCATCCGATAGAAAATTTGAGATAGGCTTTTGTTCAAAAATAGTCCAAAGATCATATAATAAGGCCTTTGGGGTTGACGGAATCCTCCAGAGTCTGGGGGTAAGGGTTATAAGTTATGCCCCAGGGGCATATAAGGTTTTTACGGAAGGGGTGGTCATGTGAACTTTAGAAGAGGCTCATTTGATTGAAAATGTATAGTTCTAGTTAGACCCCGGTGCCGCGCCGATGAGGGAAGACCGGTGGTGGCGGGGCCAAAAACAGCGCGCTGCGCCGCCGGTAAGATGTCGGTGGCGGGCCGCCGGTAAGATGTCGCTGGCGCGCTGCCGGCGCGATCAATGTTGACTGCAAACACTAATGTTTTCATCAGTCTTTCTCAAATCACAGCTTAAATTTACAACAAATTCGAGCCTATTCATGAGTTCAAAAATTCACAAGTCGTTGGCTGGAAACGGGTCTTCTTCGTTATTCATCAAGAGAAGTAGAAATCTGGTAGAAACGAAATGGCGGTGGCGTTTCAGAACCCTTGCATAATACGAGTAGTTGAAGTATCTATTAGTTATGTATTCTTAACATAAGTAATTATCAAAATTAGTAGTTTTTTTCATCGAGCACTACTACATACAAATGTCAAATACCGTGTCAAAAAATCCGTCAGTTATCTGGGTAAAAACTTTGAATATAATTTTGAACTTAGAAGCTTGATTTTTTCATAATGTCCTTTGCCTATATCTGTTTTATCACCTTTAAAACAGCTGAAATGGGTGACTTTGATATTGATTGTTTTTTTTGCTCTTTTGGATTCCTAAAAAGCCTTCTTGTATTAAAAACTGGTTTTTAATAACAATTAAAAAAAATCCATTTTAATGTTTTTTTGGCTTCTTTATAAAATATATGTCATGTAGGCTAAGGCTGAACTGCTGCTTTTTTATTGCTTTTGGCTGCTCCTTTGGATATTATTCATTTTTTATTTTGGGGATTCATTCCAAATTATAAACTGATAAATACCTAATATCAGTCAAATTATAAACTGCATCTAAATGGGGTAAATTTATCAAATTAAAAAATACATGATGAACACTTCACATGAGAACACTTCAATTACAATGAAACAAAAAACACTTAATGGTTTATTCGGTATGAAGAAAAATGAAGTGCCAGCTATTTTCTTAGGTAAAAAATGAAAAGCTCGTCCGTTTTAAATTTAATTAAATGAAATAATATGCAGACTGAAGTAGCTCCAGGAAGATGTTGAGATTTTCATCCTAGTTCGTCACTTTTAATCCAAGCAAAATGTTAGGACACTTAGTATCAGTTATTGAGTTTAAGCTTTGATTTCCAAATGCTCACAAAAATTACCAAATTTAAGAAAGTCGCAACAATAAGTCACCTGCGGTCAAAATACTCAAAGACTCCTCTTTGATCCCCACCCAGGCTCAAAGCTTCTGCTATAGTCATTTCCATGGAAATCTCCAAAGAGTTTCTTTTTAAAATAGCTTTGAAGCGTAGTTAGGGGTATTTAGCCTTTTTTGCTTTTCTTCAAAGCTTTGAAAAAAGTGTTATAATATTCCAAATGTTACATTTGTTATATTTGTGCATATTTTTGGTAATCATTTGTGGAGTGATCGAATTTTTTAAACCACTGTAGATACGTAAGAACGTTGCAACATCTGGTACCCTGAGGTCATAAGACTGTAAAAGACTCCTCCTTGAACCTCCCAAATTGAAAGCTTTTATTATGACCTGGCCTTTTAATGTAATTTGGGCACTGGACCAAGGGCGCCATTGTCACTCGAGCGCAACATTAGGTGGGGATGTCGATATCGCTTTCGTCACACCAATTCGTTTTAGTGTGAATCTGCCTGATACTTATGAATGAATGTTTTCAAAGTAAACCCGTTTCATCAATAAGAAAAAAAAAACGGGTTGGACGTTTATGTCCCTTTCCCTTTGGACGATAAAACCATGCAAGTGCTGTATGAAGTATAACTCACGAAAATCTTGTTAATTTTTGTCAATTTTTCAATTTTTTGGCATCCCTGCTTTCAATAAAAAAAAAAATCAAGGTACTATCACTTAAATATAATAACTCCCTACCCCCCCCCTCTCCCCTCTGGATACCATCTTGATAGGATACCGTCTCTGCTTAAAAAAAAAAATAATAATTAACGTATTGGCACCACAGCTTAAAAAAAAAAAATAGAGGTATTTTCATTTAAATATGATAGCTCACTACCTTGATAGGATGCCGTCTCTGCTTTAAATTAAAAAAAAATTAACTTTTTGGGATCCCTGCTTTCAATAAAACAAATTTCGAGATATTATCATTTAAATGTAATACCTCCCTACCCCCCCTTCTGGATGCCACCTTGATAGGATACCGTCTCAGCTTTCATTAGAAAAATAATTTACTTAATAATAAATTAGGTCACTATATGGTTCAAACAAACACGCAAAATGACGTTAAACAGTTCAGTGTTCCTTGAAAAAAAATAAGGGTATGAGTAATGGGGTACAAAGACAACAACAAAAATGTCGAAATTATTCAAACATACCTCAAATTATTGGAAAACTGAGTCAAAGATTCGCCGTGGCATTCAATAAGATCCAAAGAATCTAATTAAAAGGGAGCACACACAAAAGCCAAATTAGGCCAGTAGCCTATGAGAAATCGCAAAATACCCAAGACAATGAACAAGTCCTAATGGGGGGCCCTAGGTCTATCAAAATATTTTAATGGTTTCCCACGGAATTTGATATAATTTTCTTCTGTCTCTACTCTAAATGAAAAAAATAATTATCTTTTTGGAATCCCTTCTTTCAATAAAAAAATTAGGTATTATCATTTAAAAATGATAGCCCCCTATCCCCCCTCTATAGGCAATAATTTACAATTTATTTATGAATCATGTTTTTGGGGTAACTTCCGGTTCAATCTTTAATTCCCCAGCCTTGTACATAGCTTAGTCTTTAGCTAAATTTTGTCTCAGTAGAAGTTTTTTTTTTTTTGGGGGGGGGGGGTAAATATGTTTCAGAAAGAAGATTGTATTTTCTATCAGGCGTTCAACAATTGAGTATTAAACATAAAGAAAATCTTATCTAAAAACAGCAAAAAAAAAAAATCTGCAAACTTACAATTCAGGTGTAGAAACAATCTGTCGGCTGTCAATTTCAAAATCCAACTGAAGGCTGAAGCTGTATAGTAGTGAATGTGTTCTATAATTCCATTCAACTTGAAAATAAAATTCTTGACTACGGAATGATGTAAGAAATAGCGATTGGGAAACTGCATTCAAAATGATTTAAACTCTTTTCATAAAGACGATACTTTTTTTTGTCAACATATGAAGAACTGTGTATATTGCAATATTTGCAATTGCATATTGCATCTGTCTGGTTTTTATGCAAAGTAACAAAAGAGACGAAAATTAATGAACAAGAGAGTAGTGAAGAATTACGGTATGCAAAGTAATATTTGGCAGGGAAAGTCACTGGTGATAAATCGCTAGGGGTAGCACCGTGGTTGCGTTATTTTCGGGGATTCGGGGAACCAAATTTTTTTTCGGGGTGACGCATAGATTTTTGGGGAAATACCCAAAAATTCAGGGATAGTGCAAGCCCCGCTTGATTTCTAATCAGGAAAATCAAATACTAAACCACACGAGAAGGAAAAGCTCCGACTTTGCGGTTGACGCAATAAAGAATTGACGCAAAATTAATTCAAAGTCGACTGAACGCCGCCGCCTCTGCCGGTGGCGGTGCGCCCTCGGTGCGCCGGCGGCGATACGACACTTCGGCGGCATTCGACCGGGCCTCTCATCGGCAGCGTTCGGTCGATCCGCCGGCGTGGAGCTGGGGTCTAGTTCTAGTTACCTTTTCAGATTCAAACAGGGAGATTAACTAGCCCCCCCCCCCTGACGTCCTCTTTTCTCGAAACGTGTTCAATTGAAATTGTGAGATAGCCATTTTGTTACCAATAGTCCAAAAATTATATAACAATGTCTTTAGGGTGAATACAATCACCCAGAGCACATGGGCAAGGGTTGTAAGTTATGCCCAAGGACATTTAAGTTTTTTATGGAACGGGTGGTCGTATAAGTTTTGAATCTGATGGAGCTCATTTGATTGGAATTCGGAAGTTTTAGTGCCCTTTTTAAGAGTAAAAAAATGAATGGAAGGCGATCATTCCCCAAAATATATTCGATCGAATTTTTAGAGATCCATTTTGTTCACCCTTGTTGAAAGGTCCAGTAATTATGTCTTTGGGGATGTCAACCTCCCCACAGTCCTCAGGACAAGGGCTGTAAGTTAGGCAATTCGTTCATTAGTTACACATAGTATATGTTACTGAGAAAGGTATGCATGCTTGAACTTTACTTTCCAAGAAGACAAAGGGCATTCAGGTGAGCCTCTCAGAGAATGTTGAGAGATGTTGAAATAAATCAGAACACGTTGTGTGTATACGGATTTTCGAGAGGGTGTTACACAGGAATAACTGAGTATATTAATTTGGAAAATTCAGGAAATGGTAAGGGATATGATCAAAAAGGTAATATTTGTATACTACCAATACTACTACAACTACCACCACTGCTACTGCTACACTAACCCATTTACAATATTGAGGGGAAATTTGAACTAAATCAAAAGACGCTATGTGGATGCACACTGTCAAAATAGCGTATCTCAAGAATTGATTTGGGTTACGTTGATACTACTAATGCTAGTAGTACTACCGCTATTCAATACTATTACTAGTAATATCAATACTACTACTGCGACTACTATATCACGACTATGCCTAAGGCTATGAAGGTGAAATTATCAAGGAATTTTGAGGGGGAAAGTGAACTGAATCACAACATGCCGTATGAATCACAACATGCCGAATAGTTATACCAATTATTCGAACAGGCCACAAAGGGTAGCCCTAGAATTTGCCAAATGCAACGTCGTTAATATTATAAGAGATTTCACAATTAATAATGTCTCATTTCTTCACACAATTAATTTTAAAAACCTTTTATACAAAACAAGTTTTCAAAGAAAAGTAAGGAACTCCATTAAGCCAAAAATGAGCAGAAATAAAGTCAAATATTCTTCCAACTACCACAAATCACTATCAATAAATAAATGAAACTCAAAACGAAGAGAAATTACAATAAAAAGCCGAGTCAAACTCAACGAGCAGAAATTACCATGAGTAGGGCTGATAACCCCCATGCCTTCTCGAGACCAGAACATAATTTGCGCTTTACTGAAAAAAAAACCATGGATTGTCAGTTTAATTGACATATACTGATATTTATTCCTTAAAGTTTTGATAATTTTTTATTTATGAAGATAAAAAAGTGAAAATATTTGAAATTCATTTTGTTTTCAGTAAAGCACAAACTACGTTCTGGCCTATTCTTGGCTTAATGGAGTTCTTTCCTTTTTTTGAAAAACTTTTTTTGTACGAAAAGTTTTTAAATTAATACAAACAAGGACCTTTTGACATATCGTGCCAGCTTGGACAGTTGCAACGTAAATCCTGATTTTGATTTAGATCTCTTGCTTGATCCAGAGTGTTTTTCTTTTCCGCTCCACCAACTAGCGTTATGATAGACTCAAGAAATTTGAATTTTTTGATGTTTTCTGTTGGCTCAGCACCAAGGTGAACCTTGTTAGGATCGTCCATTTCTTTATATATTTTTGCTTTTGCAAACTTAATTTTTTTTTGCTTCTAAAGTTTTATAGGTAGAGGTATAATAAATAAAGTATAATGAAATAAACTCTTTTGAGAACCGGACAAAAGGCGCTTTGCCCTTTTTCTCAAACACGAAATTCTAAATCTGGTAATTGCCAAAAGTACTTTTTTTTAAAGTTTCAAATTGATCTCCCAACGGTAAGGCTGAACAAGATTTACTTACCATAACGTGTTTCAAATTGGCCACCTTTTAATGAAATCTCCTCATTGTGTATATAATGAGAAATACTTGCTTGCCTTCTGGCTTCGGTAGTACACGAACAGAAATCTATATTCTCTTGTGGAGATCACAAACCTGCTGGCTCTAACTCTATAATGGAAAAAACTCGCTTACGGTACTCGCCATATGACATCACGGAATTGTTTTCATATTAATGATTGGCTGGGAGCTATGGACATTTACCGACTATAAAAAGTAGGGTTAAAAATATACTAAAGAATACTGAAGCAATATTTTAGTCATTTCCGCCACATTTTCTGCTTCTATGTGCATGAATCTCTCATATGGTGTGTTTCAGGAGGCAAAATTAAGTTTTGAGAGTTTACCCTATTCAGCTGAGCTTATTGTAGCTTTTACACTTGCGAGTAGAAGCCTTGCAGGATGTAATCCTTGTCATCTTAAATCTCAACTTGAATTAGAGATTTTTCACCCTAGGGTGAAACAGTGTTTTTTTTTATAAATGAAATATGTACAAATGAATGCACTGGAAAAACCTTATTTTTAATGTTTGAACCCTACTCAATTTCCAATTCAAGGACAAAAGAGTCATCGCGTATCCTCAGTTTTTGTCGAGCCGTATCATAAGGAGAGGGCTGTTATTCCTTTAATAGTTTTGTCATTGTTATTTTCTTTCTCTGGATCAAAGAACTGGGTCTTTTTTGTATCACAAATATAAAAAAGGGACTTCAACAAATGGGTCGATATATTCCATAACCTTTGCTACTACGACCTTGAAAAGGATGAATTATTTCTGACATAAGATATACTGGTTTTTCTTCTGGTGCATTTTTTTTAAGAAGAGAAAACTTCTGCGCTCAATAGTATTTTTTTTCTCAGAAAAAGGGATCCACTAACCTGGCACTTAAGTATTCATTGTTATCCTTTACTTTCTTTTATTGAGTACTTTTCTAGCTCTACCAAAATCAAGTATAAATGTCTAGTGACGTAAAAAAAAAACTTTTGGAAGAAGAAGATTTTCATGGGTTTGCTTCTTTTTCTTTAATACTTTCGTCGGATGATTTTTTTCAAAGTGTAATACACTTGTCTCTCTTAAGAAAGGCAAAAGACGGCTGTGTTAATTAATTTTCAGGGTACTCGCTGAATGGGATTTCTTAGTCCTAACTTAAAAACCAGCAAATTTGCATCATTCTTTTCTTAAAAGGAATGACAGACGTCGGTTCTGAGAAACAAAGGCAGCCTAAGCTGAAGCAGCTGCCAGCAAAGGTGATAGTAGAACAGTGTACCAAATCACAAGGGAGATTACCCGCGACTTTCGAAAACCTGCATGCGCTGTTGAAAGAAAAGGGGGGAACTACTAACGGGGAACGAAGATATTGACAATAGATTGAGAGGATACTTCAGCGAAGCACTGTATTTTCCTTCTCCTACAAATCCCATGGAGCCTCAATCTGGGTTGCCACTCTTTTAATTGGATACCAATGTTGAACCCATTGGTCTGCTGGAAGCCAAAACCATTTTACAAAACATGAAGAATGGTAAAACTGTCGGTGTTGACGGCCTACAGCCTGAATTATTAAAATATGGCGCCTAAGTCGTAACGAAATCTATATGCGAAATCTTTAACCGATTAGGGAAACAGAGAGTGTCCCCACAGACTGGAAGAAAGGGGTCATTGATAACTCTTTAAGAAAGGTATATCGACCACTGACGTATGAAGGTGTACGAATAGGATCACGAACATCTTCATACGTAAAAAAGTTGTTGATAGTTGAGAGAATTCTAAGTAGCAGATGTCAGTATTGAAACATATGGTAGTTGAAACATATGGGCGATGGTAGACTCCATAATGATGTTTGGTGTTGGTTTTCTCTGGCATTAGAAGGCCAGATGTAAGGCTTAAGGTGTAATACCTATAATTCTTTAAGTAAACCTAAACATGATAATTGGTGAGAAACTGATGTTTGTACTACCAGGCTCATTTCTTTAGTCAAAACATAAAATTGGGCTAGATTTCAAATTCACATTTGATTTAATTACCGTCGATGCGGCGAAAATTACCGTAAGGCTAGTTTTGTTAAAAGTTTGATAGGGTAAGGTAAGTGTACAAAAATAGATACACACCGTGCATGCCGGGCCCCAATAATCCACCTGTGAGCCTCCACCTTCGGACGGTCGCGGAAGCAGGAGTGCTAACATAATTTTACTTTTGTTTGATGTATGTGTGTATTTTATCATGTATTGTGTAATGCTTCTCAAATTAACTGAGTAACGTCTTTGTAAAATAGTAACTTTTCTTCATTACCGCTTGAAAAAAATAGAGTTAAAAAAATGTGTCAGACTTAGTGCAGTCCTTCACCACCTTTACTTTTTTACCGTTTGGTGTTTGGGACACATTGTAAAACAATTTACCAAAAAAGGTTTCAGACAGCTTAAAAACAGGCTTTGCCTTGTGTTTTCCACAAAATTTTGAGGGCCCTCTTTCCCCTAATTGGTATCATACACCCCAGACCCAACGGATGTGGGCCCTTTTGCCCCCTGAACAAAATACTGAAATTAAGCCCATGTCTGAATGACCATACAAATAGGAGAACAATAATGGATATAACAAGTTTTGTTTATAATACTGTTGTCTTATGACTAGTTTTTAGCCGTTAAATTATTCTTCCATTATCACACCATTTTGCTATTTTAGAGCTTTATTCTCACTTTCAGGTTATACAATAGTATATCTTGTTTATTAGAAATACCGTATCTTAATCTAGGGACAGTCACTAAAGTCTATTCATCCTTCTAAATATTTTGTCAAGATTCCGATCCGGTTTAGCATGGTTTTTAGTTGGTTTTTTATACTACGAAAATTCAGTTGTCAATGTGTGAGATGTGCAACTTTTCTCAACTTACTGTTGTTGTTGTGCGACCAAGCTCCATCACTAGTTAGATTAAAGAGCAAGGAGAATGTTGCATTATTTTAGGAGAAAAGAAAAACGGACAGGACTATTCCATGTCCTTAACTTCACTAGGAGCTTTACAACTAAAAGAAAATTGGGGTCAGTTTAAGGGCTATGCAGTCTGTTTGATTGTCCTTTTAGAAGGAAATCAGCAAAAGTCAAATGTATATTCTTCAGTGTCTGTCTGTTTCGAAGGGTCCTGTCAGAATCATTATCTAAGCTATCATATATTAATAAAAAATTGTTATCTACTCCCAACAAATTTAATTGGTGTTTCAATACTTTACCAAAATCTCCACAAATTTATTCTATAGAAAAGACTAGAAAAAGGACAAAACAAGCTTGGACATTGAATATTAATTAGAGACTCTTTGTAGTCACAGCAAGACAATTGTTTTATTCTAAAAGCATTCTTATTATGTCTTCCCAGATGTTACAGTTTTTTTTGTTTGTTTTGTATTTGTTTTTTTTTTTTGTTTTTTTTTTTGTCAATGGACCCCTGACTCAGAATTTTGGCAAGCTATGTGAATGAAATCCTCAGAATTGGATGTATAGCCCAAATCAGGCTGAGAAAGTTGTTTTGAAGAATTTCATTTATCCCCTCCTCCTACTAAACACTTACCTCTCCCAAGCGGGGGAAATCTGTGTGCTAGGGAAATGATTCTCTCAGGAACGGACTTACAGCGCACATTAGTGTTGGGACCCCTTCCCTACTTGTATATTTATTTTCTCTTCCTTTTTTAATGATTGAGTTTGTCAAACTCGGTAGTTTGGAACGCTAGGTGAATGAAACTCTAAAGAATAGATTTGCACGCCGAATGAGGGTGAGAAAGGTGTTTTGAAGAATCTTGATCCATCCCTTCCTCCTTTGAAACACTTGCCTTTTCCAAACATGGACAGTTTTCGTGCACAGCTCTGTTGAGACATCCTTTCCTACATTTATGTTGCTTTTCTAAAAAAAAAAAAAAAAAAAAAAAAAAAAATCTGGTACTTCCGTGTTAGCCAGTACACACTCAAAAAGTGAACTTGGGTTAATCCTAATCCTATATATCAGGAAAATATAACACTTTAGTTTATATAATAATATATTGTGTGCTATATATTTGTACATTAGGGGGTAGGGTAAAGTAACCTAACCTTATACACCCCCACCCCTAATATGCAAATATATAGACCAAATTATACAAGTCCAATACATTCTATCACCTTTTATTTGTCTTTGTGATTATGAAAGCGGTTTATTATATCTTACGTTTAGCAAACTTCTCGAATGTTTACTGGCTAATGCGGAAGTACCCTTTTTCTTGTCAATGAGCGAGTTTTTCTTGCTCAGAAGTTCGTAACGCTGCATGAATGAAACTATCAGGAATGGATTTACTGTCCAAATCAGGGTGAGCAAGGTGTTTTGAAGAATCCACATCTATCCCACTTTTCTTTAAATACTTACTTCCCTCAAGTGTGGACAGTTTATGTGCTAGAAAAATCAAACCTTCAGGAACTGTCTTACAGTCCAAATTAGGGCTGGGATCCCCTTCCATAATTTTATATTCCTTGATCTCTTTAGTTTTGCAAACTACCAGAACTAAATTGTTTAAATTTGGTAAATTAACTCTAAACCAATTGAAAATTCATGGCTAAAACTGTCATTTCAAAGCTTTGTTTAGTAAATACTATTACCAGTTCTGTTGTTATTGTTTACATACATTATTAATATTTTTTCAATTGTAATTAATTATTTTAGCTCGTCTCCTCGTTCATCGCGCCCAAGTCCATCCATCTCTGATATGGCTCCTCAACCTACAACTTCAAACGTTTCCAACTCGGCCTTTAGCTATGTAACCAGAAGCTTACAAATGCTTGCAAGTCAGCTTACCATTAGCACACCAAGCTCAAGCGAACTCTTTACGAGTAAGTTTTATTCAATATGTTTGTTCAGGCAACATTCGAAATCGACATTCTTAGAGAAGAAAAGATCTCAAATGCACTGTATTCATGGAATTGAATTGAAAGCACAAAAACCGGTTGATGGGAATTCGTTTTTCCATTTAAGATCCATCTATGCTGTAATTTTCGCCGTGTCTTGCTTTGAGCAGAAACAATGAGATCAGGCAATTTTTTTTCGAAAAAATAGGTAGTCGAGCACTTAGCCTGAAAAAGGAAAAACTGATTATGGTATAACCAAAGTAAACCAAGGTAATTGGGTAAGAATAAGAGGTGGTCTGTATGTTGCAGCTAAACTTTCAGTGCCTGCAGACAGTTTTTGGAGGTAAGGGAGGGGGACTGTGCCGCATGGTCTTCCTGCATAGAAAAAACAATGGGGGAGAGATTCTATGTCACCCAATGGTGAAGAACATGGGATTTACGTGAGATTTACGTGGCATTACGTGAAATTATGGGGGAAGCCTTAAGAATTTGTAGTAAGGAGCCCTTTTGCCCCCTCACCTTTCCCCTTTCCACTGTTTCTTTATTTACCTTATTTTACACAGGTCTTACCCAATCTTTTCGATTTTGTAGAGCACGGACAGTCAAATAGACCGTTTTTCATGTTATCTCGGCATAATGAGCGTCGGATGAACTTAAAACGAATAATATTTCCACGGATAAACTTAATAGCCAACTAATAATAACCAACATCGTGTATTAAGAACCATTGTAAATAAACATTGTAGATAAATAAATAATTTTATATAATATATGATAAATAATAACCAACATTGCTTTACAGTATGGCCCAAATAATAAAAGTTAAGAACGTCTGGAAAACTAGCAGCAATTCCGATAGAACCTCTATACCTAAAGCTTATATAGAATAGAACCGTAGTAAAATTTACTAAACAGGAGCAAGTTATCTTGTTCTAAATCATAGCAAAGGTATGAGGAGGATATTAGATATATCCAGATATGCCAATCAAGCGCTTCAGCAAGGCACCTGTAACTTGCAGGTCCTTCAATCGAGCAACATTTAGCACTATTATTTAAAATAATCCTTGTTCTTGGTGTAGTCCCTTTGCAATTTTGTATCGGACAAATAACTCTCATCCTTGAAAAGGGCATAAAGACGCTTCTCTGTGCAGTTCTTATCGCTCCATTGCCCTCTTATGTACTACTTTCTAGCTCTCTGAGGCATTTTTGATAAGAGACATTGAAGAAAATTGTTCCGCCCCTCCTCGCCAGTTTCGGTACCACCGAGGCTTAGGTAGAGAGCACGCTCTCTTTCTGCTGATAAATGTGCTGAAGGATAATGGAGAAAGGGGTGATTTCTTTGTGTTGTGTGCACTCGATATTGAAAGAGCTTTTGACCCTTGTATATTTTCGCAGGTTTTGCTTGAGGTCCGTTTGAAAGGTACTGATGCTGCATTAATAACTTGTTTAAGATACATGTATAGAAATTAGACGGCTGGAATTGAAGATGGTAGTCAACTATTTCCGATGCTGAAAGGTGTACGCCAAGGAGCTTTGACTTTTCCAGTAGTAATTTTGTTACAGGTGTTCAGGATAAGTTGAGCTGTACATTTATCTTCAAAGGTGTTGATCTCTCGTTAGTCACGTTTGCGGATGACTTACTGAACCTTTCCTGCTCTTTCCAAGGATGCTCTTCCACTTTTGAGCTTCTCCAAGAAGAGTACGAACACATTGGTTTGAGCTTGAATACTGATAAAACAGTTGTTCTACCATTCAACTCTGAAGGGAATAGAAAATCAATAAGTCTATCCGGCTCTGAGGTTCCTTTAGCTAGCAGCCTGACTTACCTGGGCATGCCTATTAGTGTAAACCTGAAAGAAACTGTAAACCTGGCAATGAAAAATTATGCTAGTAAGATCCGAGCTGTGTATGCCTCCCTGGCTTCGAACGTTTCTTATCTGAGTAGAGTTCACCGTTCTCAGTTATATAATAACCTAACAGTTCCTCACTTACTTGCCCTCGCTCCTGTTTGCTCTTTTCTTAATTGTGGAAAGAGAAAGCAAGTTCATCACCTATATTTTAGATTTGCAAAGTATTTAATGGGACTGTCAAGATGGACAAGTAACTCTTTTCTGCAAAGAAAGTATCAATTGGTAAACCCAGCTGGGGTTATTGAGAAGCGTATTTGTGATTTCTCTACTGAATGCCAGAGGTCTTCTCATCTTTGGTCATTTCTGTTTGTCCCTTGTTTGTAGTTGTCAAAGTGTGTTTTTGTTTCTGTTGTTTCTTTTTTGTTTTCTTGATTTTTACTCTGTCTTTTTCTGGGCTCTGCCCAGTTTTTTTTTGTGATGGGTCATAAATAAAATGATGATGATGTGCGTGCCTGTGTGCAGTCATGGATGGCAACTTCCTGGAAATCGTAGCGTTTGCCATAACAACGACAGCGAGAAGAAATAACCTGGAGAATCAGCATTTTTTTCTAAACAAGCCGATCATTATTTATTTTTCACATTTACCTATTTGATCTTTATATCTTGGATCTGTTCCTACATTTTCAAGAAAAGGACAATAATAAGTCACGTATAATTGGCTGGATCTTTTGCTGATTAAATAATCTACCTGAAATAATTTTTTAATTGGCCTGTTTCATAGATGTATCAACATCGACAGGAAACTAGCCTCCTGTAGGTGTATATAATTTTATTCCAAAATTAACTATATAGGCCGGGTTTCAAGGTGTTACAGGTCCCTGGTCTAAGAATCTAGAACCAGGTCCGGTTCCTCTATACAGATGCAATTTCTTTCCTTTAGGCTATATGGACATTTTATTATTATTATTATATAGATAATCGATCTGGTAGGTACTATTAGACGAAATTATTGGATAAAATGGTAGAATGTAGAATAAAAAGTAGTAGTTTTGCAAGTTTTTTTTTTACCTGGTAGATTTTTTTTCCTGATTGATCCCTAACTCACCAGATGGTTTTATTTTGTCTATTTTTGAATTGAGTGAAGTAATTTTATAATACGAGATGTATCGTAGATTTTTCGATAGACCGTAGAAATATATGAAAAAAACGTTTTGTAGGCCTAGTTGCGTGAAATGATGGGGAAAATTTGCGAAAGCATTTGTAAATCTTGTTTGTTGCAAAGCGCGAAACGACAGGCGTACACTTGCTAGAGTCTACAATTCATTCACTCTTCCGCTAGTCCTTGCTCTTTCCCTTTTCTGAAATATCTTTATGTGTATTGACAAAAAGAGTTAGGCGTATATGTTTTAGGTTTGCAAAAATAAAATGTTTTTATGATCCAGAAATAGGTAGGCTACTTGATTGCTACTTTCGGTTCGTCTGAACCTCTTGATGCAGCTGTGAGTCACTATAAGATTTTTTTTTTTGAAATCCTGGATTTTCCGGGAAATGTTCGAGTGCTAGTTTGTCTTTTAATTGTGTTGTTCTGTGCATGTTGTATTTTATTTTCGTCTATTGCCTATTTGAACTTGTAAATTCTTCGAAACATTCATTTCATAAGATTCTTGAAAAATTTGGAAGCAAGTATATGACTGATCTTATTGTCTCCGAAATAATCCTACACTTCTATGGACACACTTTTCTAAGCTTACTCGTTCTTATGCGCCTGAGTCTGGACAAATTTCCATTTCTGACTGGCATGGTTATTTTGCGTCAATTTTCCCATTGACCCACCTCCTGCCTCCTGGCGAGTCTTCTTTTCGGGATATTCTATCAAATACCTATCAAATATTGACCATCGGAGGTAAATATTCCACCTTCATATGCAACTATTCAAATTCAACTGACGCAAACTAGGAAAGCTTCCGGTCCGGATGGGCTACTGACCGAACACCTGAAGCACGGCACGGCTTACCTTATTGACCATCTTTCCCAAATGTTCAAGGCAATTGTTTCTCAGCAATATGTGCCCAAGGCCCTTTTTGAAGGTGTTTGACCTGTGTTGGAAAAAAGAATAAAGACTTCAGTTTATAGTTCATATACGGTAATTGCTGTTTGTTGGATGATGATGGTTCTTGAAAAGCTCCTCTTCTCGCTTATTAATACATGTTGCATTTTCGGTGACAACCTTTTTCGGTCCGGAAGTGGCATTAGAGTTCAAAATGGAAATGCTGTTTTCTTGATATAATTGAGCGGCAATGTTTGGTTAAGAAAAGTTTGTGCATGTTTTCCGTAGACATTCCCAAGCCCTTGACTCTGTCCTTCTTTTTCATGCTATGCTTCCTCTTTTTCATAGGGTTGCCGACCCTTTCATTCGCTTTCATTGGTATGAAAATTCTCATATTAAGGAGTGTTCTGGTATTCCACTTTATCGATCAAGCAAGGTTCGGTTTTTAGTCCAGCTTTATTTAATAGCACTATCTGAACAGCCACTAGATATGTTCCCCCTTTCCAGATTGATCAGTTCATTAATACCAGCCATATATCTTATATTGTTTTGTTGGCTAAAGATTTTGATTCACTTCAAACTGCTGTAAATGTTCTCCTGTCTAGTCTTTCCGACATAGATCTTTCCTTAGAGGCTTCAGAAACCAAATTTAAGGTATTTCTCCCGAATTCTAGGGCAAGCTAGGGCAAGGCAAGGGTAGGGCTAGGGCAAGTCCATTCTAGTCGGTTCATCCCCAATCACATGTACGGGTGCATTAAATTACCTGGGACTTTAAATTAGTGTCTTAAGAATATGAAAATTCTTGCTATTTAATGACAATTCAAGGAAACGTTTTCGGAAAATTCATGAAAACTCTCGGAATACGAAAAACTTCGAAAGACTTATTCTTGCCAAAATAAAAAAGGACAGTTTGATAAATATTGCCTTGGCAATAAGGCTCTACAATGCGAAGTTTCTGCCTCATATATGTTTTCATTACGCGGGTTTAGAAGTTTTAAAACAAGACCGAATGCCTTATCGTTTGGAAACATTTCTTCAGATACCGTAAGCTTTTTCTTGGCCTTCCCCCCTGGTTCAGGAATACTTTTTTGGCTAAGAAAATACAGGGTTTTTGATGTTACGGTAAAAATGGATGACCTCTTGTAAAGATTTCTTGGAACTATCGTTGATTTTCCTTTGAATTGTATCCGTGTTTAAGTAGTATTTAAGTAGATACTTGTGTTTAAGTTGGTGTTCAGCGGTGGCGTTCTTTACTTTCTAATTTCCTAGTTGCAGTGTTGTTTGAATGTTATGTAAATTCATTTTTCCTTGTTCCTTACTTCTTGTATTATATTTTTTGTTTGTGTATTTTGTTTTTCCCTTTATTTACCCCTTTGTGCATTTTTAATGTTGGTAATTAGGGTAAGAATTAATTATTACTATTATAATGCAAATAACAAAAGGTAAAACAACGAGGAATTATTTTAAGATAGTGAATTTTTTTCCTAAATGGATATTGTTGCTCTATAACAAGAGAGATTAAAATATTTTTTTTTAGTTTCAATGGTGGTGGTGTATTTCATTATAAGACTTATTTTATATCTATCTGTGATTTGCTGATGGTAGCTCTTTAATATAGAGCCGAAATACTCATTTAAAGAACAGTTTCATTGTCTTAAATAATTCCACACTGTTTTACCTTTTGTTATTTGTATTATTGACACATATTTCACAAGCCTATTTGAAACTACCAGGCTATTACGTTGAAATATATTCCGGGGTTTCAAATTACCCCGTAAATGTGTAAGAATTTGTTTATTTCTTCTTTATCGTCAAAATCCCCTATAATGGGACGTGTTTGTCAAACTCCTCCATAATGGGCAGGCTTATACGAAGAATATTTGAAAATATGTTAGAAAGATTAAATAATATTAAAACAAATACCCACGGTTTCCACCCGCTAAATACTTGTCTGTTTGAAGTGCTGCTAGGGCAAAGGTTATTCCCTCCAATTTAATTCGCCCGTCTCTTTATAGCCTTATCCTTTAATTAATCGGAAAGAAATTGACTCTAAAGTATAATAAAATATATTCCTTTTCATACAATGGAAAACGAGTCTTTAGCTCTCATAAGGCATGAATGAATATTCTTTTCCAGTACAAATTTGACAGTGCTTATTGGCTCTTCACTCCGATTGTCCATAAATTCTACAATAATAAGAATCAGAGTCTCAATAAAAAAAAAGAAAGGCAATAATGAAAAACTGGAAAAACAACTTCATTTAATAATTTCACCAACTTTATTTTCAAAAATATGTAAGCACATTGAACGCTTAAGTACATAAGAAACCACAGAAGTAAAAGAATTATCTGATATATAGCCGAGTCATAGGTTCTTAGAAAATGGATTTCAGATATAAAGTTTTAAAACGAGCATTTTTTGGTTCCAGACGCGTCAGTAAGACACTCCCTCCCTGTGGCACTAAATATTTATGGAGTACAAATGATATGGGTAATTACGCAAAAATCGCACATTTTAATCTAGTGTATCTCCAAATAATTTTGGAATTGGAAGTTCGGCGATCAGTTGGAAAAAAAAATGAATAGAAATAATCAGCTGATCAACTTTATTGTTTTTGTTTTTTGTTTTATGTTACTGTTTTATTTTGTTATTATCTATTGTTTGTTCTTATTGTTTTTTTTATCTGGAGGTTATTCAAGGGGGAATTTTACAGGTAGCTCTAGCACCGGAACAGAGAATACAAGCATGACTCAATCTTGTTCCCCAATGTCTGGTTCAATTCTTGGCCCACTGCCAGTCTTTGGTCAACGAGCTACTGGAATGTCCAATTCTCTTCAAAGTAAGACATAACATATACCATCTTAAGGACGTTATATAATAGGTTAAAAGAAACATTGAAAGGATTGTAAAGACTAGTTAAATTAAAACATAAAGGTTGTTTAGTTTAGGATATGAAATCTGCGACAATCAGGAAACGTATACTCTTCCTTGATCTATTATTATTGTTACTATTATCACAGGCGAACTCATAAAGCTGAGTCGAGCCTCAAGCTACAAAGGTCCATTGTAAGGTCCATTGTAACACTCAAATAAGGTCCATTGTAACACTCAAATAAGAAAATAAAGCACCAATAGACGCTGAGTTAATGCTTCCCCTCAGACGTAGTATTTCGAGATGATGCTTCCCTTTATTTTTTCCTTTTTTACAGGATCCTTCCTTTTTATGGTCAAGATGTCCACTATTGTTTTATCCCATCCCAAGAAACACAACCACCTAATTTAGATCGGCATTGGTAGGCAATACTCATGTTTCAAAATAAGGGTCGCTCCTCAACGTGTGTTTTCTTACCCCAGCGTTGATGCTTCATATTTAAAGCAAGATTGCCCCCCCCCCCCCAGTATGGTTTAGTTAGCCAATACTAACATACCATTACTGCTCAGAAGCTACAAATGACAGCCAGTAGCATTAACAGTAGTAGGTCATTATTTGTGCCCAACACTCTCAAGGGGCACCAGGAACCAAAAGAAGGCTCTCATCACTAACCTCTTTTCTAAACGTAAGCTGGACGATTTTTTTTTTCTTTTTTTGTGTGTGTGTGTGTTTTCTATCAAAGATCACTGACACGTTTCGATCAATTTAGCATTATAAAGTATAAACCTTAGTATTAAATTCGTATGAAGGGGAAGAAACTAAAACTGTTTTAGTCACAAAAACGTGGGTTTTGTGTGAAGTAATGTAGCTATTATCGATGTGCTATCGTCTCACTGACGATTTCTGTTCAGAGTTTATTTTTCAGATAAAGATATATTATCGTCAGTATAAAATTGTAGTCTTTTAAAATATTCTGTGTTTTTAATAGAGTAAGGCAAACTTTCTTTGACTTTAGTCAAAGTTAAAGTCCTTTTTTAGGCGCTGATAAGTGATAAAATTACCTTCCCATTGGCTTTAACAGGCAGAACCACCTAGCGTTATCTATTTGCTTATGAAGTCTGCAATTTAATAGATGGCGCTGATAGAAAATTAATAAAAGTTTTATTTTATTTTTTAAGAATAGTGATGTGTAAGCTGATAATTGTGAGGTCCGTTTTATTTTTCTGAGGAAATATTATTAGAAGTTCTGAAAAATATGGCAATTTAGTGCAACAAACGCAGAAACAAATCAATTTATGATAGTGTGAAATTGTATATTTTACCCCATCTATTTTATGCAAGATTTGTTACAAATAGATGTCACCTATGTCAAAGAAACTTTTATTCCCAAAATTGTTCAAAGAATAATGAAAGTACGTAGAAGAACCATACGTTGCTATTCGAATATTATGATTATTTTTATTTATTATCCGTTAAAGTAACAAATTTAAAATTGCGTAGTACAAAAAGAGAAGTCAAATCCACTTTCACTTGGCCTTATAAAATAACTCTATTCCACCGATGCTCGGGTTTAATTACGTCTGCTCTAATTTAATAGTTTTTTTTAACATCTGGAAAGGTGTCTATAATGTGGTATATCATGGATAAGCTGCTTTGTCTTTGCTATAAAAGTAGTCTCAAAAGGAATCAGTATATCTTTAGAAGCTGTTTCGTTAAGCCCCATTTTCCATTGTCGCGAAAACTTTCTAAAAGACGAGGGGTTACATTAGCATTATACTGCCGGGACGAAAAGAAACGGTTTAAATGGTTCTTGTTGGAAATTTCTTACGATTCCGAAGGCGGGAACAGAAATAGTGAATTCTATACTCTATGTAATGTTGGTAGCTTTCTCAATGATCATGATGCATGTTGATGGCTTTGACATGAAAGATTAGCCCAGTGTATGTCGAAGTCCCACGAATTGATTTGATTCAGTATTTGACTTTGATGGATGTTGAATGCTTTGACATAAAAAGTAACCCAGTGTATGTCAAAGCCCCACGAATTGATTCGCTTCAGTATTTGACTTTCCTTTTTCTACAATGAAAAAAGAAAGACAAAAATGATAAAACAAATGCAAAGGGATGGCTTTAATATATTAAAAGCTATAATATAAATTAAAAGCTTAAATGGATAGATTACTAGGATTTAGTTTGTTTTTTTTTTTCAATCCAAGCAACATTTTTTTTCACAAAACTTCAGCTTAAAATAACAGACAGCGGACAAATTACCTCTAAAATAATTTATAATACATAAAACGGTCTAACATTGTTGTCCTTTCTGCACTTGTAGTAACATGAATGGCTTATTGTTTTATGTTATTTGTTACATTGAAACGAAAATAATAACAAATAATATTCTCATTGATAATCACTGGGTTCTGGTACAGACTGGTTCTGTTGTTGCTAGATTTCCTTTAATTTTAAATGGTGTTCATTTCAATTAGATGAATACAATTTTTGTAATCCAAATCAAAGACAATCGAATTCAAGATGTCAAATTTACGAAGACCCTGAACAGAATATGGGCCAAAAAAAGTTAGTGTTTTATTTATATATCTTTCAAACTATTTGTTACTTGACTCGCACGGGGAAGGAGGACTTCTTTACGGCGTTTGGTATACGACTACTCCAGATCTTCGGTGGAGTGGCAGACAACGGAACACATTATGCCGTTCTCTTGAAAAGAAGGTGAGAAGCTTTCAGTCATCCCTCGATGAGCTATGGATATTGGCCCAAGATGTTCTGACATATAAGTCAGCCGTTGCTGACTTACATACCTCCAGGGGTGGGAGAAACTAAGTCTTAAGTAATTTACTACTTATCCTTAATTTTTGTATAACTATGTACTGCCCTTCAAACCCACTCCTCTATAATTCATACAAATGGTTTACAAAGGAGAAGTTTGCTCTTCTCCTTTGCAAAGGAGAATGAATTGCTCTTCAAACCCACTCCTCTATCATTCATACAAATGGTTTAGAAAGGAGAAGCTTGCCCTTCTCCTTTGTAAAGGAGAATGAATTGCTCTGCAAACCCACTCTCTAATTCATACAAATGGTTTATAAAGGAGAAGCTTGCCCTTCTCTTTGATAAAGGAGGATGAATTGCTCTTCAAACTCAATCCTCTATAAGTCATACAAATGGTTTACAAAGGAGAAGCTTGCCCTTCTCCTTTGTAAAGAGAATGAATTGCTCTTCAAACCCGCTCCTCTATCATTCATACAAATGGTTTAGAAAGGAGAAGCTTGCCCTTCTCCTTTGTAAAGGAGAATGAATTGCTCTTCAAACCCACTCCTCTATAATTCATGCAAATAGTTTACAAATGAGAAGCTTGCCCTTCTCCTGTGTAAAGAAGAATGAATTGCCCTTCAAACGCACTCCTCTATAATTCATAAAAGAGAAGCTTGCCTTCTCCTTTGTAAAGGAGAATGAAATGCCCTTCAAACACACTTCTGTATAATTTGTACAAATGGTTTATAAAGGAGAAGCTTGCCCTTCTCCTTTGTAAAGGAGAATGAATTGCCCTTCAAACCCTCTCCCCTTTAATTCACACAAATCATTTACAAAAGAGAAGCATAGCCTCGCATAAAAGAAACTAGTTTATAGTCTATTTGTAGAGATTAGCAATAAGGCACATATAAGGCTCAGTAATTCAGAATATTACATAGATACTGGCTTACTAATGATTTTAGAAAAAGGGCAGAAGGGCAAGTGGTTTACCCAAGGACTAGCCTCAGCTCTTAACATCTCAGAGTTTTGAAGAAGTACAAGAAAATACACAAAATCTAGATATTTTGGTCTATAAATTAGCTTTCTAAAAATCACGTATAATTATTTTTTTAGTCCCAGCAACGCCTTCATTGGTGCCAAACCTACAAGTGTCATCAGCCCAAACGGGTGAAACACCAGTTTTAGGTGAAAGGCAAGCACTGCCACCACCTCCAGAACTTACAACTACTGCAGTTCCATCAACTCATTGTAAATTACCAGTGCGAACTAGGGAGAAAAGGTTAGCTTTTTTCACATTTTGAAGATTTTTATGCATGGTATTTTGACAATTAATTTTTTTTTTTCATTGTTTGTTCATTTTATGTATTGTTTCAAAATTGCTTATAAATTCCTCAGACTAAAAAAAAAAAAAAAATCCTTTATGATATAATGCCATATTACTTACATAGTAGCACCATATGTGATATACGGTGCTACTATGTACCGTCTAGGGCTAGTACCGTCTTGGTGCTAGAGTACCGTCTAGGACTAAACGGAAAGCAGGTTGTCCTCGTCTGGGATGGGAGGACGTCATAAAGAAAGATTTAAAGGAAATGGGAACCTCGTGGGTGGGTGTAAAAAGGGAGGCTTTGAATAGATTGGGATGGAGGAGGAGCGTGCGTAGCTGTGTTGGCCTCAAGCAGCTTGGTGTTGCGGTGAGCTGTTAGTAGTAGTAGTAGTAGTAGCACCATATGTGACAGTGTTGTGGATAAACTCGCATTTGGAAAATTTCAGAGCAACAGTTCAAACCTGCTTTATGCAAGACTATGAAAACGGCACAGCTTTGTGCTGTGGTGGTCTCGGGTGGCTAATGCCTCAAAAGTATGCTTTTAGCTTCAAATTTTAAACATACCTGAGAGACACTTTGACTGGTTCTTGTGGGAAGGGAGATATTTCTAAATGTGCAGCTAATAGGGCAAATGACTGAAGAAATTAAGAGATTCATTCAAGATGATTATTCCTAGTCTAAATAACTTATAACCTGTAAAAGGAAGTGCAAGTAAAATTTTCCAAAATAAGAATTCCGGCTATAAGACCTGTTCGAAGTAGTAAAAGGAATTACTATGTTGAGTTTTTTGGTGTGCAATCCTAAAGAGATGATTGCTGCTGTAATAGAGTTTGACAACTTTGTTTGACTTGTACCAACTTTAGTCACGTGATGTATACGCTTTTACTAACTACAAACCACAGTTTATATAATTAGTAGTATGATCATTCTCTATCTCACCCATTATAAAAACCCGGACTGGGGTTAGCTTGTTTCTGCATTAGCTTTATTTCCGTTTTGGCAGATATAAACATAGGCGAAGTCAGATTAGCGGGAATGCAGGTTAGTCTGTTTCCGACTGTTTCCATCAAAGTGCATTGAAACAAACGGAAATAAAGCTAATGCAGAAACAAGCTAATGCAGAAATAAGGCAGAAATAAGCGGGAGGAGCTTTTTGTTCACGAAGACCAGAAATGATCTGTGATAAGCTTACTGGTATATTCTGTCTACTGTGCTACAAACAAAAGGTAAAAACAAAGAGAAGAAAATGTAAAACAGAAAATATTTAAGATATTGACTGTACAATCTTGACACCCATTACATTGCATTTATTTACTCTACAAGCTAATCTAGAAGTTTTTTGAGTTTGACCTTTCCTTATTCTTTTTTTTGAATTGAGAAAAGATCTTGTGTTTTATTGAAGAAGAGAAGTTTACCAGACGTATGTATATATAGACTTCCTTTAGCGGTTCAGTCGTATTTTTTTCAATTTCTCTTTATTTATTGACTCATTCAGCTTTGGGTTTTAAGGTCTAACTGTCTTTGAGATTTTTTGGATTGCTTTTTAAGCAGATGGGTCTGGCCTTTGATTCTCAGTTTTCGTTCTAATGTAGTTTATTGGCCAATAACAATTAATGAGTCGTGGACATGTCAACCAATGAAATTCATTCTTGTTTCAATAGCTCAGACAAGACATAATTAAGGGCTAATTTTGGGAAATTACAGTTTCCTAAAAACTTTATAAAAAAAAAGGCGAAGTATATTTGAGTTAATCAATATACATTTATTGCTGTAGTGACTTATCAAAATTTTGTGCGTAGTTCTCCAATAGTTATGCCTATTAATACCCTTTCAATTTTTAAATTTCAAATTTAATTTTAGACTTAGCTATAATGTTGCAAGAAGTACACCATCTTCTCCAACAAGGGAGAATAATAGAAGATCGATGGATATTGGAAACTCCACGCCCGCAAGTAATCCTACGCCAGATGCCAGTTCACTCATCTCTCATCGAAGAAATAATTCTCATCCAACTGAAACCAGTATACTCGATAGTCAGACACCTAAAACACCTGAATTGTGAGTTTTTTTTTATGTTGATACTAAATTTGACCTTGCTTTTTATTTTTCAGTCAAACAGTTCGTTGTAATGAACTGTAAGTAAGGAGCAAAAGAATCGGCTTATTATACTAATTACAAATATACAAGATTCATTGAGTTTATCGTTACCCATCAAAGGCTACGAACCTGAGAAAATTTGCCTGATTTTCGATAAAAAAGGGGGGGGGGGGAATACCCCCTAAAAGTAAAGGAATCCTAATAAAAATCCCACTATCTGATTCAGCGTATCAGAGAACCCTACTGTAGATGTTTCAAGCCCCTATTTTCAAAAATGTGGAATTTTGCGCTTTTTGCCAGAAGAAAGATCACGATGCGTGTTTTTTTTTTTTTTTTTTTTTTTTTTTTTTTTCATGGATGATTGTATCGAACCAGTGGTCCTAGAATATTGGGAGAGGGCTCGTTCGAGCGGAAATAAAAATTCTAGTGCCCTTTTTAAGTGACCAAAGGGATTGGAGGGCAACTAATCCCCTTCCCGTGCCATTTTTTCCCGCAAAATCGTCCTATCAAAATTTTGAGATAGCCATTTTGTTCAGCATATTTGAAAGGTTTAACAACTATGCCTTTGGAGATAACATGACCCCCATAGCCCCTGGGGATAGCTCTTCAAGTTATACAATTTGCCCGTTGTTTATTGGAAAGTATAGTATAGTATTTGTTATTGGAAAGTTTGCAAACATTTTTTAGGTGCGAGATGGTGAATTTTCTGCTATGGGGATTTTCCACGGGGAAATTTTTCCATGGGGTGGGAATTTTCCAGGAGGGGGGAGGGGTTCAGAGAAAATTCTACGCTGCGGAAATTTGCCAGTATTATTATTCAAAAGTTCTTTTTGTTTGTTTTACTTTATCTTTGCCGACTGAATTTCACGTTTTGTGATGTTAAGGGTAAATCCGGGGTAAGGTGATGTCCGGGGTAAATTTTCACCGGGATTGAATCGTCTAGAGGATCTTTCCGTGGGGAGGTGGGATTTTTCTTTGGAGTAGGAGCCGGATTTCTCGGTATTATTTAAATAACCATCTGAAATCAAATTAAAAAAAAACAAGTTTTTTCAACTAAAGTAAGGAGCAACATTGAAACTTGAAACAAACAGAAATTAATACGCAAATCAAGGGAGTCATCCCATCCTCAACACCTCGCTGTTTAAGCTAATATTTGAATTTTGTCCCAATTCCTTAAAAACTACCCCTGAAACACAAGGGGTGTTTAATTATAACAACAAGAAGATTATTTTTAAGCACTAAACAACTTAAGTGGGAAGAGCGAGGTGTTGAGGAGGGGATAACTCCCTTCATACACGTAATAATTGGTCTTCGTTTAAGTTTTAATGTTGCGCCTTACTTTCAGTTGAAAAAATTGTTTTTCTTGAATTTAATAAATATATAAAATGACTTTTTCCAATATTTTTAGTATGCTGGGCTCGTCTAGAGGAATAACATTTGCATTAGGTTGCCCTTAAACATTAACCTTGCCTAATAACACATATTCTAGGAAAACTAATCAAAAACACTAAAATATCTTCCAATACCTCTTCCAATATTTTGGAAAATACATTTTTTGCTGGTATTTTCATTGATGTCTTTTTTTATATTTTCATTGAAAAAACAAAAAAGTACAAACTTGCCCCACCTCCTAGATTTTGAAAAATACCTTTTTTACTGGTATTTTCATTTAAAAATACCTTTTTTGGTATTCTTCGTGAAAACATTAAAAAAAAACTCCAGTTTGCCCCCCCCCCCCTCCCTAGACTTTGAATAATACATTTTAACCCCTCCAACACTAAATTTTGATGAATTAGTGCCACGGTTGCAAGCCCACCAAAGCGACTTAGAGTAGTCTTTAAGCGAATATACTTTGGTGCGCAATGCTTAGGGTATAGTAATGGTCCCATAGGGCATAGATTTTGGAAAATACCTTTTTAGATGGGAATGCTTAGAGTATATTAATCGTTTATTCTTGAGCCACCCTTGTCGGTAAATATGCTTGTTGGCAATGCTTAAAGTATATTAACCGTTTATTCTTGCGCCACCCTTGATGGTAAATATTAATCGTTTATTCTTGAGCCACCCTTGTTGGTAAATAAGCAAATATTTATGAATGATAATTTTCTTGTTGTTAACGTTGTGCTTGTACTAACGTAGCTGAATATTGGAATGGCAGGTATTTTGAAAAGCATATATCGACACTAATTCGTTCCCACCCATTATCTGCTAATGTTGTATCTTCGTATCTTTCGCTGGACGCATTATACGGGCTGGATAACTGAAAGTTTTTACTGGCTCTTCCAGTTTTTATGTTCCGGCTCTTCCAAGTCTTATGTTCCAGGCTCTTCCAGCTCTTCCAAGTTTTTATGTTCTCGAATAAAAAAAAAAAAAAAAGAAACTCAAATCTTGACTCTAGTTGGTCGATCATAAAGTTTCCTTTGGAAAATTGAACATTGATCAGCTCTCTTAATTACGCCTAGGATAAGTTATTGAGGCAGTCATTTTATTTAATTTTAATTTATCCTCAACTGTGGCTGTAATTTGGCTCGGGCATTGATTATCGCTTAATTGAATCAATTTTTTGGTTGAAATTAGGCATAAAATAGTTTTTAATAACAGCTTAAACAATTTTTAAATAAAATGGTTTTTAATCGACAATTAAAATTTGAATCTCTGTTTTTGCTTCTTCTCTGCATTTAAAGGTTAATATAAACCTGAACAAAGGTTAATATAAACCTGCATTTAAAGATTAACCTGAACAAAATATAATTCTTTAATCAAAAATGATTAAAGAATTTTTAATTGTTGTCTTATTAGCTGACATACTAATTTGAAAAATCTCTGAATTCATCTGAATTTTAGAATTCATCCGAAAATTGTCTGAATTCAGTTTTCAATGAATATTCATAATTCAGGTGCTAGAACCTTTTCGAAATTTCTTTGGTTGAGTATGGAGAGGTTTCTTCATATTTACCATAGGATATGGTAATATATGGTAATTTACCATATATTATGGAAGAGCACCCTCATATACGAAATTTCTGTGATTGAGCGTCGAGGGGTTTCTTTAACCATATAATATGGTAATATATGGTAATTTACCATATAATATGGTAATTTATAGTATGGTATAGAAGAGCACCCTAATATTCGAAATCTCTTTGAATGAGTACGGAGGAGTTTCTTTGTCTTTACCGTATAATAGTCTTATCAGAAAATTATGATTTCATAATATGATTAGTTATCTATCCGTTTCTGAATAGTAATATATTCCTGTTTAGTTTTTCACGGTTTGGGGGGGGGGTCATTTTTTCCGGTCATCAATTATTTACAATGTTTGTTTTACGTATATATTTATATTTATTTATTTGTTTTACTTTTGTTTGTTTTGAGTTACTGTCTAAGTAATATATATCCTCCCCTTCTTTACAGGCCATAGAGCCTTTAAGGGGAAAAGAGTCGTATGCCTTTTTATTTGTGAATATGATAGGGTTTTGTTTATTTATTCGTGAACAAAAACTTGTTCATTTCCTTTTCAAAATATATTCCCTTGTAGATACATTGCACTCTACCCATACAAGCCTCAGAAACCGGATGAGATTGAGTTGAAAAAAGGCTCACTTTACAATGTTATTGAAAGATGTCGAGACGGGTGGTTTATTGGAGAAAGTATAAGGTCTAGGCAAACTGGCGTTTTCCCAGGGAACTATGTACAACCTCTTCGAAATAGAAATGGAACCTTAAACTCCACTTCACCCCGAGATTTTATACAGAAAAATCCATCAGTAAGTAAATTCTTTGTTTCTTCGTCAGCTGCTTCAATACAACATCAGTTGTTTATTAACAGCAATAGCATGTAATATGTGCTTAGATTTAAAGCTCAAGGGGGGGGGGGGGGGGGTTATTATTATGTGTTTTCAGAGGGAGGGTAAATGAGAGTGCGCTTTTATGCTTGCGTCTTTTAGGTTCAGTGTCTAGACGGTGGGTATTTTTATCTGTTTCTCCATTTTCTCCAATTGTTGTGTTTCCTCAGAAGCTCTTGGGGGAATTATTTCCGATAGATGTAAGTCCCTCTTTCTTCAGTTATATTTCATTTTGTCTTAAGGCAGTTCGAAACTTATCAAACAGAAAATATTAAAAAGAAAAAAATGAAAAAACGTGAAACCAAAACGACTATGCAACGGACAATATGATTTTTTTACACACAGAAGCTTTGAGACGCTAACTCATGTTCCCATCGCAGGTTGTTGGCACTGTTAGGATTTCTACTAAAATCAGATCATCTCTTGAGAGTTTCTTCGACTTATTATAAAACAATGTCACTTGTGCTGGCCATTGTGTTGCCTACCTGTGGCTTAACCGCGTTATATATTAGGAATCAGGTACTTCTACCACTAGCAACTCAGTGTAGTGGTCAACATAACTGTGTGGTCAACACACTCATTTTCTCCATTCTATTAAGGTGGAATTATTTGTCTAAACTCTTCCTATGACTTCTTCCTACCTCCTCCAAGAATGTTTGGTGTCAACTGGATTGCTGAAACCACAATTTAAGACAACCTGTCATACTTCAAACGTAAAATGTGACCTAAGAAGCTTAACTTTTTTTAGAGGCCAATATTGTGGCCTAAAAAAAAAAATATTTTTTTTATAGGCCAATATTGTGGCCGCAAACGGGCTTCTAGAACTCTTTTTAGACAAATCTTCTTGCGTATCTTCTAAAATTTTACGAAGCACCTATGTTTCGTAACCACACGAGACAACTTCAAATGTCATTTCTAGCATTCTAATTTCAGTTCTAAAATCTATCTTCCTGTTCTTCAAACTTCGACTGCGAAAAAAAAAACATCATACGCCTTAGCTATTGCCCATTTTACATCTATAATCCAGCTAAGTTTCTTACTACTTGTAATGCTGCCGAGATTGGTGAAGCTCTTTACTCGGTCACTTTTTTTCGTACCTATCATCGCCTGTTCAACTGATTTCCTGGCTCAAGCGACTTTTTAATTTTAGTTTTGAAATTTATTCTCGTACGTTGAACCCTCAAAACTTCAGAATACTCATTCAATTCGCTAAGAATTTTGCACCAAACCCTCAAATCCTCGACACAACCTAGTTCTAGGAGAGTTTTAACTTTCTATTTGATACCCTATCCTCCAGTGGTCCAACATAAATACTTAAATTATGTTATATTTAGTTTTCACTCCGGCTGCAAATTTAGTTCTCTCATTTTTGATATTTTTTCCATGGTTGAAGCTATCAAATGGGTTTATTGCACGCAAAGGGGGGCGGGGACTAACAAAACATGGGGATGTTATCTAATATCAATATAAATTCAAAACTTTATTCTGTAAAAGACTTTTTAGGTGCCAAAATGGATATTTGGTGCCCATTCTGGTGTTGCTTGCCATTCGATGATATGTAATTGTGTGGGGGGGGGGGGGTAGCCAAAATGCATAATTCTAGTCTCAGATAAATAGTTTTATCATTGTATTTTAAATTACCAATGGATCTCAAAAAAGTGCACTAGCCGCCATCCTTCTCCGTCGCCTCTTCAAAACGTTTTGTATTTAATTCAGAAATCATTAAGAGAAAATATAATGATTATTGAACTATATTTATTTAAAATAAAGTCAGATTCTTTCAATCGTGATAATCAGGACGTAGATCAAAATCTGAATTTGTTGAGTGTAGCCCTGCGTAGGAGGAGTGGTTGAGTGTTTCTCGTGTTTTCCTTTGTTCGTACAATTTAGTTTTTTTTGACGAATTTGGCCATTTTCCCCGAAAACCCAGCCTTTACAATAGTGTCTGTGCATTTCCCTGTACATGTTGGATTATCCTTAGTCATACACATTTGATTTTCTTAACGCTATATTATTACCTAATAATACTACCATATTATTATCTTTACCGTTCTTACTAAAAGATATCTCATATGTTGCATTACTGGTGGGATCAACCGTAAATGAAGGATCTCAAAACGGACATTAATATCTCAAAATTTATGAGGTTACAGCAGACTGCTATCCTCTCCATGGTTATGTTATATGGTGATATTTGACTTCCCTCGGTAAATCATGAAAAAGTATAACAATTGGTATTATGTACTATAGATGTCAACAGGAGCGTCATCAAATAGGCGGACACCTTTTCACAAATGTTTCCAGCCATTCGAATAAAAAATTTGATATGATAAAATAGTGGCGAGAACTCCCCTTATTGTACTGGCTTTTTTTTTATTATTGGGGCTTCATTAGCTTCAGTTATAGCGTTAAGAAAGGCGTTAACAAAGGCTTTCAATGAAGGAAAGAGTTCTACGAACGTCTCATACGTCTCACCATACGCCTTTGCTATTGATAATCGCGAACTCTATTTCCAATGTTGCATTTTCTGCATGAAACGGAGTTAGCTGAGGTGCAAATTATTTTAATCTAGTACATTGATGGCTATCGTTGAAAGCCTTTGTATTTAAGAAATTGGTATATGCACGTGCAAAAATTTTTTTAAATAAAACGTAAATTCAAATATTGAAATCAGTAATGTTAGTTTTCTATACTTGAGGCGAATCTTAACTCAGATATTTTAAAGTTTACAGTGTTACACCGATTTATCTTTATGTTTTACCATCGGAGTTGTAACTTTGTTATTCAGTTTCTTTATGTTTTTGTTTTTGTTATGTTCAGTTTCCGTTTTTCATTATGTTCAGTTTCTGTGTTTTTTTTATGTTCAGTAAGCTTTTGGTTTTTGTTATGTTCAGTTTCTTTATGTTTTTTTTTTGTTTTTCTTTTAATAAAATGTTATAAGGCAAAAAAGAAAAATGTTGTAAAACAGCTCTGACAGTTTTTGTAACATCTAGATCTTTATCATTTACTGATTAAGATAAAGATAAATGTTTGGAGAACATAAGAATATGGCAGTTACTATTATTTATCTGATAAAAAAAGGCCCAAAGGGTTATATGTATACATCTTTATGTACTATCCTAGGGGTCGCAATTTAAAGTCTTTCAGTGTTTTTTTTTTTTTTTTTTATCTTGTTTATTTTTTTCTATCTTTTTTTTAGATACAATATTACAAGGGAAAGAAGAAAAATGTTCCAAAATGGATTTGATCTCCTTTGTAACATTGCCCTTTTTCCTTTTTTTTTATTCAGGGCATCCTGTCAAATGATTAGTCAGTGAGGTAGATCATAATATATTCATTTCCAATTTTATAACTTTTTGAATTATGTGTTTTATTTCTCACTAAAATCATTGGAAACTGTTCAATGTACGTACTTACTACCGCGGTGCTTTACGTTCTACCACCATATTACCCCTACCTTACATTTGACTTACATTCAGCCCCCCCCCCCTGTAATTTTTGTTCGACTCGTAAAAATTTAAAACAAATTCATATAAGCATTTTGTGATTTTGTAGCTGAATTATACAGTGTTTCGATAATTCTGAGTCTAGGAATTTTCTAGGAATTTTCACTGAATTGCATTTGGCCCTCTTTGGGCCAGAATTGTTGTTTTGCGCTACAAGATCCCAGAAAATACCGCGGTGCCATACTACACCAACCTTACATTTTCTCAGTGGATCAGATTCAGTGATTATTTGATCAGAGATGTTCTGTGGAAACTAGGACTAATGATTCTTTTGCACTTTCGTAAAATTTTTCACGCTAGCGCAACTTTATACTTAATGTTATATTACGTTATCTTACGTAATTTTGTCCGTAGCGTAGGCAGTGCCAAGTAGAATCGAGTTTTACTTCACACTCTAGGTTACTAAAGTTTATCTTGTGCTGTGGAAAAGTCAACATGGTAGCAATGAAATGGAATCAGGCGATTAGCAGTTAAAGAATGTTGCAAGTAAATTGGTTAAGTTTTTTCTAGAAAGCCTTTTTACGCTTGATCTGAGCCTGAATCTTATTGATTAGTTTGCTTATGCTGATTGAGAGGGTTTTATGGACTTTTACTTTAGTCTAGTGTGAAAGAACTTATTTAAATATAAGAGCTCGTACTTAAGGTTACATAACTTACCAATTAGAGTGCGTAGTGTGAAAGCCGCTTAAGAATAAACGTGGGTGTATATGTGTGTGCGCTCGTCATGCAAGCTTCTTTCGCATCGCCAAGCTCATGGGCAGTGCAAAGAGGCACTCAAACCAATTCTATGGCATACGAAGTTAATGCAAGGCTGTGGTAAAAGTCATCATGCTATAAGGTTAATAACGTTCTTGTTATTACACTGATGTGCAAAATTTTTATTGGGTTGACCCAATATATGTAATGAATATTGTATGTACTTTCGCTGCAGGTGTATAAATGTTAATATCCCCCCCCCCATTCTTCTATGAATCTGATCAAGATTTACTTTAAATCTGTTTATGTGGAGCTATGTTTAATATCGTTTTTTATTATATTTTAATTCCAGGCTACTCATCAAGAAAATACTTCTCACCTGGGAAACTCATCTCCTATCGTAGCCCCTCCTAAGCACAACCGAAGACACACAACGGCACTTGTTCCAAATGGTCGTCGTGGCAAAGTCAATGCTCCAGAACTTCCACCAAGGACCTCTTTGCAAAAGTAATTTTCTTTCGTTTTTGAATTAGGATTTTTTTTTTTTTTATACTTTATACCGGTTGACATAGTGGCAAATGATAAAAAATTTCAGCTAAGTGACTTCAATATTCTCAGTACGAGTGGGGTGGAGCTGTGGGCTCTGAAAATTGTGTTTGCAATCTTTTGAAATGTTTGTGAGATTAAAACTGTTTCCCTAAATTATGTACTGATTTGTCCTCTGGCATATTTTAGAGATATTTTGACCTCACACGCTTCTCTCCTAGAAGTGGAAACCGAAATTTGAAGGATCTTTCTATAGCCTATTTAGAGGACTGTAGGTCTGTTCTTGAAAGTCTCATTCACGTAGCCCTACAGCCTCTCAAGCAACTGAATTTTCAGGACTTTTCTAGGCTTCGGGGGATGGAGCGTTGAGCTTAAAAATTCTGCTCATCACATACTTATAGTAAAACAAACGTCACCCGTCGATTTTTCTTATTGACTATTTCTGACTAAACTTCTTTGAAGTGCACTTAAAAATTGACGACTGAAAAAGAGAAATAACAGTCTTGAGAAAAGTGAGAAAAATAAAGACGGTCAGTCACATCATTTTAGCTTCAATTTTGGACGATTCAGACTATAGTTTATGTTACTACTTTCTTTTTCGACTGAGAAGCTAATGCTTTCCTTCTATAAGATGTTTTCGATATGCTTCTCAATACCTTACATGTTCTAGTTCTTCTTGTGGCAGTCAGGTTTTTCCACCTCATCTGGCATCGATGGTCTTAGAGACTTCATTGTACCTTGTTTAGCGATCTTTTGCCGGCTGCTCTGCAACGTCAACCATTCAGCAAACCTGCTGTGACCAACCTTTTTGAAACCTCTGATGTGTTGAAGATTTGACTTGACCAAGTTCCACTAGTTCTTCCTCTATCTTCCTTTGCGCCTCTTCCAGAAATTATCAGCCCCAACTAGAATCATTTGACTTGGCAGGTACTCTCATGGTTCCGCAATACATTGCCCAACCGTTTCAAACGGCGTTCTTTAATAGTGAGGACAGTATCTCTCTGAATATTGCACATTCGACATAAATCTGCGTTAGAGATTCACGTTCAATCACCTTCATCGTATTCTCATGCTTTAGCTCTACTCACGTGTTTTGCCTTCGTAGAGGAGAACGGTGCGGACCTGTGCCATATAAATTTGAACTTTCATTCGGACACTGACTTTGCGGTGATTCCCAAGGGGTTTTGGAAGGAGGCAAAGACTGTCTACACGTTTTGTATTCTCTGTTGTTTATCAGCGTCAGAAGATCCATCAGTAAAGAGCTGTGAGTCTAGGTATGAGAAATAGTTGACTTTCTGCAGCTGAACTTGACTGACGGTTAACGGGAACCGCCCCTTGTATTTAATAGCGATAAGTTTTGTTTTCTCTGTGCTGGATTTCATGCTGATTAGGTCCGCCGAGTTCACCAGATAATCAAGCATGCCTTGTGCATCTGCAGGCTCTGATAGAAGGCCAACGTCATCTGGATAATCGAGATAAGTCAGTGAAAGATTTTTCCGATCAAAATCCTTGATAAGAAGACAGTGTATTTTCAAATACCCAGTCAGCACAGTAATTAAACCGAGTCAGAGAAGAGAGGAGCCCTTGTTTTAACCCGATTTTAACAAGAATTCGTCAGTTTTTCGCAAAGACTCGAAATCAGCTCACTGACGTGACATAGTATGCCTTCATCAGCTCAGTAGACTTCAGTGGTATCATTCTCTAGGATTTGCCAAAGTCTCTGGTGAATGACAGAGTCGAAGGTGGCAACGGATTCGAGGAATATCAATATCAAGGGGCGGTTCTACTTTTCAAACTGCTGGATAGTTTGGTCAAGATCACAGTTTATAGACAGTAAGCTTATCGCAGATCATTTCTGGTCTTCGTTCTCGGTGCGAACAAAAAGCTCCTCCCACTTATTTCTGCATTAGCGGGAATGCGGGTTAGTCTGTTTCCAATTGTTTCCATGCACTTTGTTGGAAACAATCGGAAACAGACTAACCCGCATTCCCGCTAATCTGACTTCGCCTATGTTTATATCTTCAAAAACGTTCTCCGGAGCACTCGCACCCCGGTCCGGGTTTTTATAATGGGTGAGATAGAGAATGATCATACTGAATAATTCTATAAACTGTGGTCAAGATCAACTATACTATCATTATCCCCCTATCTTGCCGAAAACCGGCTTGATTTCCTCAATTCCGTTCTCCATTGCCCATTTGAAGCGGTTCTAGAATATGATCAATTAAAAAAACTTTGAAAAAATATAAATGTTTTTACTTTTATAACTTTAGTAAATCAAATAATATTAACATTTTGATTACTAAATATCAGTATATGTATATTAAACTGACAATGCATATTCATTTGTATTTTTTTCAGTAAAGTGCAAATTATGCTCTGGCCTTGGGAAGGCATAGGGGTTTTGAGCCCAACTTATGTTAATTTCTGCTCGTTTTGAGTTTGACTCGGTTATTAATTGTAATTTCTGTTCGTTTTGGGTTTCGTTTATTTATCGATGCTGATTTGTGGTAGTTTCACGCTTGGTAGATTATTTGATTTTTTTTGCTTATTTTTTGTTTAATGGAGTTCTTTACTTTTCTTTGAAAAACATATTTTGTGGAAAAAGTTTTTTAAATTAATTTCTGTTCGTTTTATATTGACATAGTCTTTTCAGAGAAAAGAAAATAATACTTTAAATCTTTTCGTTTTTTTAAGAATTTATAGTTTGGCCTGCTATTTGTATGCTGGAGAAAAATTTTCAGCAATTTTTAACAACATACACCCTCTTAAAAATCTGGACACGAATAGTTTATATTGACATAGTCTTTTCAGAGAAAAGAAAATAATACTTTAAATCTTTTCGTTTTTTTAAGAATTTATAGTTTGGCCTGCTATTTGTATGCTGGAGAAAAATTTTCAGCAATTTTTAACAACATACACCCTCTTAAAAATCTGGACACGAATAGTAGTGTTTAATTTTGTTTCATACCTCCTCTAGTTGACCTGAAATGGAAAACTTGATACCATTCGCAAAAAAATCTGTTTACTTTCTTTGATACCTTGGATACACTTACGCTATTTTGATCTGGTTAAATTTTAAGAGCAGAAGCAGCCCCGAAAGTTTGAACATTAAACCCTCAGTCGTTCTTGGGATACTACTGAGATTTACTGAGAATGGGATAAATCAAAATACTGAATCAAAATACTGAGATTGGGTTACTACTGAGATTCCCTTATTGGGAAATAGCATTAATAGATTGCATTTTGATTTAATCTTAAGGCAATATTTAGTTTTTAAACATAATGTCAAATGGAGGGCGGGCGTGGGAGGGGTTTTAGTTTCCCTCCAATCACTTTCGACTGTTAAAAAGGGCATCAGCCCTTTCTATTTTCAATCGAATGAGCCCTTTTCGAAGTCCCTGCGACAACTCCTTCGATACAAAGGGCCCTGGTCTAAACAACAACAACAACAAAAAAATAGTATATTATACCCACATCGATCTTTACTATAAAAACGTCGAGCCTTCCAATCACTTTCGACTATTAAAAAGGGCACTAGGCCTTTCGATTTCCAATCGAATGAGCCCTTTTTGAGTTTCTACGACAACACTTCGTATAAACACCTTATATGCCCCCAGGGCATAATTTACAACCTTACCCTAAAGGCTGTGAGGGTGGTTGTCATCCTCTAAGACCTAATTTCCTGAACTTTCAACTACGTTAAACAAAATGGCTATCTCAAAATTTTGATTGGATGTGTCTGGGAAAATGGTGGGCGTGAGAGGGGCGTTAGTTTTTCTGCGTTAGTTTTTCTCCAATCACTTTCAACTATTAAAAAAGGCACTAGCCCTTTCATTTTCCAATCAAATGAGCCCTTTTGAAGTTTCTATGACAAAGCTTTCAATAAAAACCTTATATGCCCCTAGGGGATAACTTACAACCCTCGCCCTGAGGGCTGGGGGGGTTCTCATCCTTAAAGACCTAATTTCCAGAACTTTCTACTACGTTGAACAAAATGGCTATCTCAAAATTTTGATTGGATGTGTTTGGGGAAATAGTGGGCGTGAGAGGGGGCTAGTTGCCCTTCAATCACTTTCAACTATTAAAAGGGCACTAGCTCTCTCAATTTTCAATTGAATGAGCCCCTTTTGAAGTTTTTACGATAACCCTATCATTAAAACCTTATATGCCCCCAGGACATAACTTACAACCTTTTGCCTGGGGACTCGGGGGGGTTTGTTATCCTTAAATACATAATTTCCAGAACTTTCAACTACGTTGAACAAAATGGCTATCTCTAAACTTTGATTGAATGTGTTCGGGGAAATGGTCACTCACTTTCGACTATTAAAAAGGGCAATTTCCAATCAAATGAGCCCCTTTTGAAATTTCTACAACAACTTCTGGGGTTATCATCCTAGAAGATCGAATTTCCAGAACTTTCGACTACGTTGATTAAAATGGATATCTCAAAATTTTGATTGGATATGTTTGGGGAAATGGTGGGCGTGAGAGGGGGGTTAGTTGCCCTTCAATCACTTTCGACTATTAAAAGGGCTCTAGCCCTTTCAATTTTCAATTTAATGAGCCCTTTTTGATGGTTTTCAGAAAAATGTCTTTATGTCTTTCAACATCGCTTTTTATAAAAACCTTACATGCTCCCAGGGCATAACTTACAACCCTTGCCCTGAGGGTTGTGGGGGAGGGGATGGTTTGTCATCCTTAAAGCCCTAATTTCCAAATTTTTCAACTACGTTGAATAAAATGGGTATCTAAAAAATTTTGATTGGATGCGTTTGGGGAAAAGGTGGGCGTGAGAGGGGGCTTAGTTGCACTCAAATCGCTTTCGACTATTAAAAGGGCACTAGCCCTTTGAGTTTCCAATCGAATGAGCCCTTTTTCAAGTTTCTACGACAAAGATTTCAATAAAAACCTTATATGCCCCCAGGGCATAACTTATAACCCTTGCCCTGAAGACTTCGGGGGAGTGTCCTGCTCAAAGGTATAATTTCCGGAACTTTAAACTGCGTGGAACAAAATGGCTATCTAAAAATTTTGATTGGATATGTTTGCGGAAATGGTGGGCGTGGAAGGGGTGTTAGTTGCCTTCCAATCACTTTTGACTATTAAAAAGAGCACTAGCCATTTCAATTCCAATCGAATGAGCCATTTTTGAAGTTTCTACGACGACGCGTTCTATAAAAACCTTGTATGCCCCCAGGGCTTAACTTACAACCCTTACCCTGAGGGCTGTGGGGGAGTGTCCCTCCTCATAAACATAATTTCTATCTGGAAATCCACAACACTGAACAAAATGGATATCTAAAAATTTTGATTGGATGTGTTTGGGGAAAAGGTGGGTGAGAGAGGGGGCTAGATGCCCTTAAATCACTTTCGACTATTAAAAGGGCACTAGACCTTTGAGTTTCCAATCGAATGAGCCCTTTTTCAAGTTTCTACGACAAAGATTTCAATAAAAACCTTATATGCCCCCAGGGCATAACTTATAACCGCTCAAAGGTATACTTTCCTGAACTATAACTGCGTGGAACAAAATGGCTATCTCAAAATTTTTAATGGATGTGTTTGGGGAAATGGTGGGCGTGGAAGGGGTGTTAGTTGCCTTCCAATCACTTTCTACTATTAAAAAGGGCACTAGCCATTTCAAAGGGCCACGAAACGGAGATCAGCACCGCCGGTTTGGACCTTAAGGGTCTAGTGCCGTCATACTTACTTAGCCATTTCAATTTCTAATCGAATGAGCCCTTTTTGAAGTTTTTACGACAACGACGTTTTTTCTATAAAAACTTTATATGCCCCCAGGGCATAACTTACAACACTAGTCCTGAGGGCTGTGAGGGGGCTGTCATCCTCAAAGACCTAATTTACAGAAATTAAAACTACGTTGAATAAAATGGCTCTCTCAAAATTCTGATTGGATGTGTTTGGGGAAAGGGTGGGCGTGAGAGGGGGGTTAGTTCCCCTCCATTCACTTTTGAGTATTAAAAGGGCACTAGCCCTTTGAATTTCTAATCGAATGGGCCTTTTTTCAAGTTTCTGCGACAACGCTTCTATAAAAAACCTTTTATGCCCCCAGGGCATAATTTACAACCCTTGCCCTGAAGGCTGTGGGGGAGAGTCCTCCTCAAAAAATAATATCTATCTGGAAATCAACTACGCTGAACAAAATGGCTATCTCAAAAATTTGATTGGATGTGTTTGGGAGAATGATGGGCGCAGGGGGGCTAGTTGCCCTCCTATCACTTTCGACTGTTAAAAAGGGCACCAGCCACTCCAATTTCCAATCGAATAAGCCCTTTTTGAAGTTTCTACGACAACTCCTTCGATACGAAGTGCCCGGGTATGGAGGGAAAAAAACAAAAAAAAACATTGTGCCCACATCGTTCTTTACTTAGGCAGCGCTATCGCGCTGCCTATGATCCCGAATGTTTTGACCTTAGTATTTATAAGAAATGTTCTTTGGTAATTTTTATCATACAGTTCTCCTTTCTTAAAGTAAGAGAGAATGACCTGATCCAGGATTCTTCAATAATGCCTTCAAGCTCTTCAGCAGTTACCTGAGGAAATTGTAGTATAGTTCCGGGGGGAGGCCATTTTCACCGGGGGATTTGTAGTTCTTCAGGGCCTTAAGCGCTTTGAATATTTCGTCTCTGGTCTGGTCTATCTTGATATTTATAGAATTCTTTTGAAACTGTATGGGAAAGTATTAGGAGAAGAATATGGAGGTTGGTTGGGCAGGGTCTGAAAGTGGTCCTTCCATCTTCTCAAACGCTCCTTCTGACAGCTAATTATTTTCCAGATCTGTCTTTGACCACTTCTGAGACATCTGCTTTCTTGCTCATGAATTCTTTTAAAATCTGGTAAAGCTCGCGGTGTTATATATGAACGCGCTCCTTCCTCTAACGATAGGCAGCATCTTCCCACATTTGACGGCCCTCCAGACGAAGAGAGCAATTGACCTATCTGCACAACTCTTTCGTTTCTTCTTTCGGGTCCCTCACATTGTGTCTTCGTTCACAGACAGCTCTAGCGGTAATCCAGTGCTGTCGCTCGATTCTTGTTCTACCTAGATTTATCGGTAAAACGATGGCTGGCGTTTACCCCCCCCCCCAGCGATTATCCCCCGGAAAATACCTCCCCTCTCGCGGACAATACCCTCGAAAATAGCCCCTCGGAAAATACTCCCCCGCGGACAATACCCCCCCCCCCCCCCGCGGAAAATACCCCCACGTGGAAAATAAGGCTTCCCAAATTTGAGAATTTTATTTGAGTTTTATTTTTTTCATTTCAAATTCATTTAATTCAAAAACAAGACATAGCTCTCGTGGGCAAAGCCCAAATATGATGTCTCTTGGTCATAATTAGCAAAATAAAGTTGTCTGATAAAGCTTCGTCAGGATAAATAAACATAAAGTATAAAAACACTTGAGATTGAGAATAAAATTGTCTGGTAAAACTTCGTCAGGCTAAAATAAACTAAACAATAAAAACACTAGAGATCATTGTAATATTTCACAAAGCTTGGCACAAAGCTTTTACTGTAGCGCATGGTGTTACAGTGGACTGGGGTTAGTTTCGGAACCTTCTGAGCCACTTCCCTGGGGGGACGATATCTTATAGGGACAAAAGGTGGGGGAAGGAATGATCGGTAGATGGGATGTTGAAGAAGGGAGGAGCCAAATCTTTGGCATAATTTTTATCGGCGGGAAGAAAGAGATTCAAGTTTAATCTCCTTGAAGTAAATGGAGTAAGGTAGAGGGGAACCGCCATAAATGATTTGCAGTGATCTCTTCTAAACTCGTTCTATTTTATCAGTTTCATCCTGGGTAAGGGCAAAGTGCCAAACCGGACAAGCATATTCAGCTAAGGGGCGGATGAAAGTGTAAAATATTAGTTTCAGCTTGTCCTTAGGAACTCGAAATTTTTTCAGTGTTTTTAGCATTTGGATTGCGCCGTTAGCTTTTTTTACAATTGTCTTTGTATTCTCCCGCCATGAGAGGTCAGAAGAAATCACCACACCAAGTAAAGTTATTTTATGGCTTATTAGCTCGGAAGCGATAGGAGGTTCGAAAGACGGTTGAGTATTCTGAAGAAAAGAAAATGTCGTGACCGAGCATTTGTCTTTATTCACGACCATGTTTAGTTCAGCCGCCTCTGAGGTAACTTGGTCGATGAAACCAGCAGCATTGCTCTTCGAATCCTTAGATACGATTTCCGTTAAGGACAAGTCGTCAACGTATTTCCATCTGTCCTCCAGCTCAGCAGCAATTTCATTTATCATGAGGAGGAAGCCCAGCGGCCCGATCACAGTTCCTTGTGGAATTCCACAAAAAACTGGCAGAGAAGTGGAAAATTGGTCTTTATACTTAACAGTTTGCTCTCTATTTGTTAAGAAGCTCTTGATGATTTTAATAATAAAGCTGGGTATGTTTTTTTCCGCCATTTTTTCTAAAAGGATTTTGTGATCAACAAGGTCAAATCCTTTTCTGAAATCAATTACAATTAAATTTATCCATTTTCCAGGTTCATCCAGGTGTTTAAAATAAAATCAATTAAATTAACGAGGTAATGAACTGTCGAACACTTAGGGATGTTACCAAATTGCTTTCGATCAGTTACTTTCAAAAGATATTTTTTCAGCCATGCGGCAACAAAGCTTTCGTATATTCTGCTAAAAACTGACGTAACTGTGATCGGCCGGACACCAGAGAAATCATTAGCTGCTCCTTTCTTTGGAATGGGAGTAATAAACCCTTTCTTCCATTTCTTTGGAAAATATCCTGTTTTTGTTATATTATTGAAAATTGTCTGAAGGGGAAATGATAATTCTTTAGCAAATGCTTTAATGAGAGCAACTGGAATGTCAAAAGGGGCAACGGAAGTTCTTTTTAACGAAGAGAGTTTACGGATTATAATTGCCGATGAAATATCAGCAATTAAATTATCATCTGAAGGAGTAGTTAAACTTACTGGAGGATCCTCGGGTGGAAGAGGGGGTAAGACTGCACAATTGAAGCAAAATGGGCATTTAAATCATTCGCAGTTTTCTCTAGAGGCTCCTCCTTCATGAAGTCAACTGGTTGAGAACCTTTGCCAGTCAGACTTTTTACTTTACTGAAAAACTGCGACGGCTATGACTCCAAAAGATGGTCAACTTCATTTTTCATAGTAATTTGCTTGTGCCTTTTGATTTTCCATTTTATTTGGTTTGCCAACTGTTTTGCTTTGTTCACTTGACCTTTTCGTATTAGGTGCAATTTATAATTTATCAGTTGCTTTATTTTTGAATTTACGTATGGTTTATCACTAGAACAGAATTTAGTCTTACGTTCGGGAAAGCACTCGAGAAATTTTGAATTTACTTTATTATGGAATTTTTCTACTTGGGAATCCAAGTCTGTAGCTGGAGAGATCGCGACCCAGTTTTCTCCCGTTATCCAGTAACCGAGTTGCAGCAGACCATGGTCAGTGATCGGCCTTGAAGTAACTTGGGTTATTGAATATTTAATTTTTACTTTTTCCAAGGGGTTCCACTGTATCATATAATGGTAACTTCCACCAAGTGGTGCTAGTTTACTTGGATTCGGATAATATTCCGAAAGATTAGTCAGGATTACATCCAGAGAAGTATTCCCCTTAGTTGTTGGGAAATTGACTAGAGTTTTAAGGTTAAGTGACCTGGCCAGCGATTTGCTATTCGAGTTCGTTAGCATCTCCTAGCATTACTACTCCAAAATATGGGTGAGTTCTCTGGACGTAATCTGTCGATTCCTGCAGCTTCTCCCAAAAAGCTTTTCTTGCTGCAGCTGGCTGATCAGGTGAATAATAGAAACGCACGCTGCTACGGCAGAGAGCGGCCTAGGGAGTTGCTTAGGTTGGGCTTTGGCCCAAATAATTTCATCATTATCTTCAAGAAAAGGTATATTTAAAAGCTGAGGTTTAAAATATTCGTGCACGAGTATCATAATTCCTCCTCCTTTTTCCCAAGAGGATGGTCATCAGGCCGAAGTTTAATAAAAGAAGAAAAGTTAGGAACCCTCAATAAATTAAGATCTTGCCGGTGGACCTCGGAAACACAGATAACGGAAGAGCCAAGCATTTGAGCCGTAGTCTGAAGTTCAGTAAATTTCTCTAGATTTAAACTTTTGGCGTTGCTGTAAAGGAAAAAAGGAAATACGTAACGTTTGTCATGAAACTCCCGGGAAAAAGGTTTATTCTGGAATTTCTTGCCCCCTATCGCGACTGGAGCAGCAACAGGATTATTTAAACTGAAGTCACCAACAATTTTTTCCTTCTGCAGGGGAAAGGGTAAAGAGGAGGGGGAATAGAATAGGGACGGGGCTGGTTTTTGATGAAATGGATAGGTGGGGGAGGAGGAGGGAGGGGGACTAAGAGGCTCAGCTGTTGGCCCCCTCGTCTCGACAAGTTTTTTGACACCGGCTCGGGTCTAGAATTATTGCTTGAAGCATTGCTTCCATAAACAATCTGGCTATGGCTTGGCATACTATAATCGAATACTGGATCACGGTTAAAACGAGGCAAACGGTCAAAATACTTAAAATGCACTGAACGATTAATGCGACATTTTAAATTACTTACACTGTGAGCAAAACTGCACAACTTGTTGGCACAAGCCATCATAGGGCAAAGATCGACATGATCGAAATTGCAATTTGTTGCTTTGCACTTTTTCAGTCTATATTTTCGGCATATATGTAGAAATTTACAATTTTTTTTTTGTTTGCAGGAATCTCCTTCGAAATACTTGCACACTTTATTTACACGGGAATTCTCTCGTTGATTTGGTTGTTTCTTCTTATCATCAACGTTTTTGCTTTCATGAATAAACGGACACTGTTCACCAAGTTTGCATGTACCAGTTGATATAAAAAAGAAACACTTTTTCTTAGTTTCTCGTCTTTCGGTGATTCCTAGTCCTTCAGCAATTTTCACCACAACGTCACAGCTTTTTTCAAATAGCTGTAAATTCAGAGCGTCGATTTCAGTCTGTTTTATCGATAGGGATCGGGCTTGAGATTCATTTTTTTCTTCCATGCTGTGAATCTTTTTTTCAAGTTGCAGGATTAAATTGTCTTTTGAAAGGCAATTCTCACAATTTCTGGGATAATTTTGAGGGGATAGGTTCTCCAAAGGCGGGGAAAACATATTCTTGGGGTTAACGACAGCGTATGCAGGAGTATCAGCCTCAATTACAACAGCCATAAGACATGAGCTGCATTTCCAGTTGGGGTTTTCTTGACATAATACTGGTGTGGTTCCAGCACAGGGGGGATAGAACCATATAAGGCATTTCGAGCACTGAATCGTCACACCTTTCCCACACGGCCTCTCACATCCAGGGCAAATATAAGTAGCTCTGGTTCGTGTCATATTCGTATTGAATTTTACTGGTAATACAACGAGTTAATGAGTCCAAAGTCAATTTCCTTCCAAAATGATTGGCTGTCAAATAATTCAAGTTCTGATTCTGAAACTATTTTCAATAAAAAGTCCGTAGGGTAAGACAGATCTGGATGAATTTCGAAATTCCCTCAGAGTAAGCTGTTTTTATCAATATGGAAGATTTTAGTGGTTGTGTGTAGAGAATGATTGGTTGAATGTTGTTGGTGAGATGATTGTTTGGGTTTTGAATGGATGAGTGATTTATTTCCCTTTTTTTTTCTTTTTTTTCTCCTCTCTTTTTGTGAATGTTGTGAGTTGTGTTGCGTTGTTTGCGTGGATGATTCTCAAGTTCCCACTTTTTTGTTGGAGGGGTGGGAGAGGGAGGCGAGAGAAGATATTTATTTGTTTTTGGGTTGGACCCTTTTTGGGTTATATTAGGGTCCGAGGAAATAAATGATAGTAATAGAAAATATTATATATATTTTTTAAAGTGTTTTTCTTTTTTTTTTCGGGTTTTGTCCGGCATGCAGTAATGCATTGGATTGTGTTTTTTTTAAATGAGATGTTTGTTTATTTATTTATTGTAACCCGTTTGTAAATAAAAAAAAAAAAAAAAAATCAAATACCTAAATAATAAATAATCCAAGTTCAAAAGTTCAAAAATGTTGATTGTGATAAGTCCGTAGGGAATCACAATTGAGTCTTACTGTATAATGAGATTATATCCAGACTTGATTATGTTAATTACAATAAGTCCGTAGGGAGTCACAATTGAGTCTTATTGTATAATGAGATTATATTACGCCCCTCTCTCAAGTTTACTCTGTGTAAAATTCGAGAACACACTATTTTTTTTGTTAGTTTCTTCGTTATTTTAGAAATAAATTTGGGCTATAGGTTTGCACATTAGGGGGGGGGGGGTAAAGTATAGTGAGTTAATTGGTCCAAAGTCAATTTCCTTCCAAAATGATTGGCTGTCAAATAATTCAAGTTCTGATTCTGAAACTATTTTCAATAAAAAGTCCGTAGGGTAATCAAATAACTAAATAATAAATAATCCAAGTTCAAAAGTTCAAAAATGTTGATTATGATAAGTCCGTAGGGAATCACAATTGAGTCTTACTGTGTAATGAGATTATATCCAGACTTGATTATGTTAATTACAATAAGTCCGTAGGGAGTCAAAATTGAGTCTTACTGTATAATGAGATTATATTACGCCCCTCACTCAAGTTTACTCTGTGTAAAATTCGAGAACACACCGTTTTTTTTGTTAGTTTCTTCGTTATTTTAGAAATAAATCTGGGCTATAGATTTGCACATTAGGGGGAGGGGGTAAAGTATAGCGGGTCTACGTGCAAAGTGTGTTTGGGACAACTATTCTGCGTATTAGATAGATAGATAGATAAGTGTATTTTAAAGCCAAATATACGGCCATGAACACAGTAAAATAATATAAATGAATATAGTGAATGGGGGGGGGGGGTGTTTAACCCCCTGGAAAATACCCCAACGCGGAAAATGCCCCCCATGAAAATTACCGCCCCCCACGGAAAGTAAACCCCGTGGAAAATACCCCCTCCTTGTAAAATACCCCCCCCCTTGTAGAAAATAAGTTTGAATAAGAAGGTTTCTAAATTTGAAAATTTTATTTGAGTTTTTTTTTCGTTCCGTTCAAAAGTGCGAAGGAACGGGAAAAAGAGGAATTTAACACCAGAAGTATCTTAAAAACTAAAAAAAAAAAAAAAAAAAAAACACAAATCCATTTGTGTTGAAAAGACTTCCAAATGAGCTTATGCAATTTTTGGCAGTATCAGGTGCCAAATTAAAAAAAAATGAAGAAGAAAAAAAATATAGGCGAACAATCATCAAAATTAAGCTAAATCATATGGCACCAAAAAATTTAAGAAGGTTTGGCTATCCTTTGAAAGGATAGTTGGCTTTGGGAACCAACAAGTTCTAATTTGTTTAAGTTTTTACGGACGAACGCGTTGTCAAATTCTACGAGTTTATTTTTCTTATCTTCCAATAGTGTAAAACTACCACAAATCAGCATTAACAAATAAATGAAACCCAAAACTAACAGAAATTACAATAGATAGCCTAGTCAAACTCTAAACGAGCAAAAATTGAAAGGAGTATGGCTAGCAACACCCATGTCTTCTTCAGACCAGAAAATAATTTGCGGTTTACTTAAAAAAAAAACCGTGTATTATCAGTTTGATATACATTCTGTAGTGTTGGGCGATATTCGATATCGATATTGATATACCGATAAATCGGACCAAATATCGATATCTAATATCGAAACATATTATCGAAATAGATATATTTTAGGGGTCTCTAACCCCCTATATTCCCCGCGGAAAATCCACCATATGAAAATTCTGCAAATTTTCGGTATACATCTTCGAGATTCTTTGTAGGTTTGAATTCTTTCATCTTTAATTGATTTTATTTATCCTTATCTTACATTTTACCCTGACATCTTTTTCGTAAGAATTCACTAATCAGAGGCAACGCTGTAGCGTTGCCTATAGTAAAGGCCAAACGGCTCCAATGTTTTATTATTAATATTTATTTTTTTTCCCAGAGGCACTTCATACGGAAGGGGTCGTCGTAGAAACTTCACAGGGGGCTCATTCGATTGGAAATCAAGAGTTCTGGTGCCCTTTTTAATAGTCAAAAATGATTGGAGGGCAACTAGCCCCCCCCCCCCCCCCACGCCCATCATTCTCCCAAAACACATCCAATCAAAATTTTAATATAGCCATTTTGTTCAGCGTAGTTGAATTCCAAATAGAAAATATATTTTTGAGGAGGACACTCCCCCACAACCCTCAGGGTAAGGGTTTTAAGTTATGCCCTGGGGGCATATAAGGTTTTTATAGAAGGCGTTGTCGTATAAACTTCAAAACAGGCTCAATCGATTAGAAATTAAAGGGCTAGTGCCCTTTTTATTAGTCGAAAATAATTGGAGGGCAGCTAGCCCCTCCCCCCCCCCCCCCCACGCCCATTATTCCCCCAAACACATCCAATCAAAATTTTGAGATAGCCATTTTGTTCAGCGTAGTTGATTTCCACGTAGAAAATATATTTTTCAGGAGGAAACTCCCCCACAACCCTCATGGGCAAGGGTTTTAAGTTATGCCCTGGGGGCATATACGGTTTTTATAGAAGGCGTTGTCGTAGAAACTTCAAAACAGGCTCATTCGATTGGAAATTAAAGGGCTAGGGCCCTTTTTAATAGTCAAAAGTGATTGGAGTGCAACTAGCCCCCCCCCCCCACGCCCATCGTTTCCGCAAACACATCCAATCAAAATTTTGAGATAGCCATTTTGTTCAGCGTAGTTGATTTCCAGATAGAAAATATATTTTTGAGGAGGACGCTCCCCCACAACCCTCAGGGCAAGGGTTTTAAGTTATACCCTAGTCTAAAGTGATTGGAGGGCAACTAGCCCCCCCCCACGCCCATTATTCCCCCAAACACGTCCAATCAAAATTTGAAGTTTCTACAATCAAAATTTGAAGTTTCTACAACATCGCTATCTATAAAAACCTTATGTGCCCCCAGGGCATAATTTACAACCCTTGCCCCGAGGGCTCTGAGGGGGCTATCATCCTCAAAGACCTAATTTCTAAAACGTTTAACTACGATGAACAAAATGGCTATCTATAAATTTTGATTGGATGTGTTTGGGGGAAAGGTGGGCGTGAGAGGGGGATTAGTTTCCCTCAAATCACTTTCAACTATTAAAAAGGGCACTAGCCATTTGAATTTCCAATCGAATGAGCCCTTTTTAAGTCTCTACGACAAAGCTTTAAATAAAAACCTTGTATGTCCACAGGGCTTAACTTACAACCCTTACCCTGATTGCTGTGGGGGGAGTGCCATCCTCAAAGATATGATTTCCGGACCTTTCAACTACTTCGAACAATATGGCTATCTCAAAATTTTGATTGGATGTGTTTGGATAAATTGTGGGCGTGGAAGGGGTGTTAGTTGTCTTCCAATCACTTTCGACTATTAAAAAGGGCACTAGCCATTTCAATTTCCAATCGAATGAGCCCTTCTGAAGTTTCTACGGCAACGTTTTCAATAAAAACCTTATATGACCCCAGTGTATAACTTATTACCCTTGCCCTGAGGGCTGGGGGGTTGTCATCCTCAAAGACCTAATTTCTACAACTTCCAACTACATTTAAGAAAGTTGCTATCTCAAAAAGTTGATTGCTATTGCTATCTCAAAGTGTTTGGAAAATGGTGGGCGTGAGAGGGGGTTAGTTGCCCTAGAATCACTTCCAACTATTAAAAAGGGCACTAGCCATTTCAATTTCCAATCGAATGAGCCCTTTTTGAAGTTTCTACGACAACACTTTCTATAAAAACCTTATATGCCCCAGGGCATAACTTACAACCGTTGACCTGAGGGCTGTAAGTGGGTTGCCATTCTCAAAGACATAATTTCCGGACCTTTCAAGTACGTTGAACAAAATAGCTATCTCAAAATGTTGATTGGATCTGTTTGGAGAAATGGTGGGCGTGAGAGGGGGGTTACTTGCCATCCAATCACTTTCGACTATTAAAAAGGGCACTAGCCGTTTCAATTCCCAATCGAATGATTCCTTTTTAGAGTTTCTACGACAACGCTTTCCATAAAAAAAACCTTATATGCCCCCAGAGCATAACTTACAACCCTTGCCCTGAGGGCTTTGGGGGAAGTTTCATCCTCAAAAACATAATTTCCATACTTTGTAACTACGTCAAACAAAATGGCTATCTCAAAATTTTGATTGGATGTGTTTGGGGAAATGGTGGGTTTTAGAGTGGTGTTAGTTATCCTCCAATCACTTTAGGCTATTAAAAAGGGCACAATCGCTTCTAATTTCCAATCGATTCAGCCCTTTTTGAAGTTTCTACAACATCGCTATCTATAAAACCTTATATGCCCCCAGGGCATAATTTACAACCCTTGCCCCGAGGGCTCTGAGGGGGTTATCATCCTCAAAGACCTAATTTCTAAAACGTTTAACTACGATGAACAAAATGGCTATCTATAAATTTTGATTGGATGTGTTTGGGGGAAAGGGGGGCGTGAGAGGGGGATTAGTTTCCCTCAAATCACTTTCAACTATTAAAAAGGGCACTAGCCCTTTCAATTTCCAATCGAATGAGCCCTTTTTGAAGTCTCTACGACAAAGCTTTAAATAAAAACCTTATATGTCCCCAGGGCTTAACTTACAACCCTTACCCTGATTGCTGTGGGGGGAGTGCCATCCTCAAAGATATGATTTCTGGACCTTTCAACTACTTTGAACAAAATGGCTATCTCAAAATTTTGATTGGATGTGTTTGGATAAATGGTGGGCGTGGAAGGGGTGTTAGTTGTCTTCCAATCACTTTCGACTATTAAAAAGGGCACTAGCCATTTCAATTTCCAATCGAATGAGCCCTTCTGAAGTTTCTACGGCAACGTTTTCAATAAAAACCTTATATGACCCCAGGGTATAACTTATTACCCTTGCCCTGAGGGCTGGGGGGTTGTCATCCTCAAAGACCTAATTTCTACAACTTCCAACTACATTTAAGAAAGTTGCTATCTCAAAATGTTGATTGCTATTGCTATCTCAAAGTGTTTGGAAAATGGTGGGCGTGAGAGGGGGTTAGTTGCCCTCGAATCACTTCCATATATTAAAAAGGGCACTAGCCCTTTCAATTTCCAATCGAATGAGCCCTTTTTGAAGTTTCTACGACAACACTTTCTGTAAAAACCTTATATGCCCCAGGGCATAACTTACAACCGTTGACCTGAGGGCTGTAAGTGGGTTGCCATTCTCAAAGACATAATTTCCGGACCTTTCAACTACGTTGAACAAAATGGCTATCTCAAAATGTTGATTGGATCTGTTTGGAGAAATGGTGGGTGTGAGAGGGGGGTTACTTGCCATCCAATCACTTTCGACTATTAAAAAGGGCACTATCCGTTTCAATTCCCAATCGAATGATTCCTTTTTAGAGTTTCTACGACAACTCTTTCCATAAAAAAAACCTTATATGCCCCCAGAGCATAACTTACAACCCTTGCCCTGAGGGCTTTGGGGGGAGTTTCATCCTCAAAAACATAATTTCCATACTTTGTAACTACGTCATACAAAATGGCTATCTCGAAATTTTGATTGGATGTGTTTGGGGAAATGGTGGGTTTTAGAGTGGTGTTAGTTATCCTCCAATCACTTTCAGCTATTAAAAAGGGCACAATCGCTTCTAATTTCCAATCGATTCAGCCCTTTTTGAAGTTTCTACAACATCGCTATCTATAAAAACCTTATATTCCCCCAGGGCATAATTTACAACCCTTGCCCCGAGGGCTCTGAGGGGGTTATCATCCTCAAAGACCTAATTTCTAAAACGTTTAACTACGATGAACAAAATGGCTATCTATAAATTTTGATTGGATGTGTTTGGGGGAAAGGTGGGCGTGAGAGGGGGATTAGTTTCCCTCAAATCACTTTCAACTATTAAAAAGGGCACTAGCCATTTCAATTTCCAATCGAATGAGCCCTTTTTTAAGTCTCTACGACAAAGCTTTAAATAAAAACCTTATATGTCCCCAGGGTTTAACTTACAACCCTTACCCTGATTGCTGTGGGGGGAGTGCCATCCTCAATGATATTATTTCCGGACCTTTCAACTACTTTGAACAAAATGGCTATCTCAAAATTTTGATTGGATGTGTTTGGATAAATGGTGGGCGTGGAAGGGGTGTTAGTTGTCTTCCAATCACTTTTGACTATTAAAAAGGGCACTAGCCAATTCAATTTCCAATCGAATGAGCCCTTCTGAAGTTTCTACGGCAACGTTTTCAATAAAAACCTTATATGACCCCAGGGTATAACTGATTACCCTTGCCCTGAGGGCTGGGGGGTTGTAATCCTCAAAGACCTAATTTCTACAACTTCCAACTACATTTAAGAAAGTTGCTATCTCAAAATGTTGATTGCTATTGCTATCTCAAAGTGTTTGGAAAATGGTGGGCGTGAGAGGGGGTTAGTTGCCCTTGAATCACTTCCATATATTAAAAAGGGCACTAGCCCTTTCAATTTCCAATCGAATGAGCGCTTTTTGAAGTTTCTACGACAACAATTTCTATAAAAACCTTATATGCCCCAGGGCATAACTTAAAACCGTTGACCTGAGGGCTGTAAGTGGGTTGCCATTCTCAAAGACATAATTTCCGGACCTTTCAACTACGTTGAACAAAATGGCTATCTCAAAATGTTGATTGATGTTGATTGGATCTGTTTGGAGAAATGGTGGGCGTGAGAGGGGGGTTACTTGCCATCCAATCACTTTCGACTATTAAAAAGGGCACTAGCCGTTTCAATTCCCAATCGAATGATTCCTTTTTAGAGTTTCTACGACAACGCTTTCCATAAAAAAAACCTTATATGCCCCCAGGGCATAACTTACAACCATTGCCCTGAGGGTTTTGGGGGGAGTTTCATCCTCAAAAACATAATTTCCATACTTTGTAACTACGTCAAACAAAATGGCTATCTCAAAATTTTGATTGGATGTGTTTGGGGGAATGGTGGGTTTTAGAGTGGTGTTAGTTATCCTCCAATCACTTTAGGCTATTAAAAAGGGCACAATCGCTTCTAATTTCCAATCGATTCAGCCCTTTTTGAAGTTTCTACAACATCACTATCTATAAAAACCTTGTATGCCCCAAGGGCATAACTTACAACCCTTGCCCCGAGGGCTCTGTGGGAGCTATCAGCCTCAAAGACCTAATTTCTAAAACGTTTAACTACGATGAACAAAATGGCTATCTATAAATTTTGATTGGATGTGTTTGGGGGAAAGGTGGGCGTGAGAGGGGGATTAGTTTCCCTCAAATCACTTTCAACTATTAAAAAGGGCACTAGCCATTTGAATTTCCAATCGAATGAGCCCTTTTTTAAGTCTCTACGACAAAGCTTTAAATAAAAACCTTATATGTCCCCAGGGCTTAACTTACAACCCTTACCCTGATTGCTGTGGGGGGAGTGCCATCCTCAAAGATATGATTTCTGGACCTTTCAACTACGTTGAACAAAATGGCTATCTCAAAATTTTGATTGGATGTGTTTGGATAAATGGTGGGCGTGGAAGGGGTGTTAGTTGTCTTCCAATCACTTTCGACTATTAAAAAGGGCACTATCCATTTCAATTTCCAATCGAATGAGCCCTTCTGAAGTTTCTACGGCAACGTTTTCAATAAAAACCTTATATGACCCCAGGGTATAACTGATTACCCTTGCCCTGAGGGCTGGGGGGTTGTCATCCTCAAAGACCTAATTTCTACAACTTCCAACTACATTTAAGAAAGTTGCTATCTCAAAATGTTGATTGCTATTGCCATCTCAAAGTGTTTGGAAAATGGTGGGCGTGAGAGGGGGTTAGTTGCCCTCGAATCACTTCCATATATTAAAAAGGGCACTAGCCCTTTCAATTTCCAATCGAATGAGCGCTTTTTGAAGTTTCTACGACAACACTTTCTATAAAAACCTTATATGCCCCAGGGCATAACTTACAACCGTTGACCTGAGGGCTGTAAGTGGGTTGCCATTCTCAAAGACATAATTTCTGGACCTTTCAACTACGTTGAACAAAATGGCTATCTCAAAATTTTGATTGGGTGTGTTTGGGGAAATGGTGGGCGTGAGAGGGGGGTTAGTTGCCATCCAATCACTTTCGACTATTAAAAAGGGCACTAGCCGTTTCAATTCCCAATCGAATGATTCCTTTTTAGAGTTTCTACGACAACGCTTTCCATAAAAAAAACCTTATATGCCCCCAGAGCATAACTTACAACCCTTACCCTGAGGGCTTTGGGGGGAGTTTTATCCTCAAAAACATAATTTCCATACTTTGTAACTACGTCAAACAAAATGGCTATCTCGAAATTTTGATTGGATGTGTTTGGGGAAATGGTGGGTTTTAGAGTGGTTTTAGTTATCCTCCAATCACTTTCGGCTATTAAAAAGGGCACAATCGCTTCTAATTTCCAATCGATTCAGCCCTTTTTGAAGTTTCTACAACATCGCTATCTATAAAAACCTTATATGCCCCCAGGGCATAATTTACAACCCTTGCCCCGAGGGCTCTGAGGGGGTTATCATCCTCAAAGACCTAATTTCTAAAACGTTTAACTACGTTGAACAAGATGGCTATCTATAAATTTTGATTGGATGTGTTTGGGGGAAAGGTTGGCGTGAGAGGGGGATTAGTTTCCCTCAAATCACTTTCAACTATTAAAAAGGGCACTAGCCATTTGAATTTCCAATCGAATGAGCCCTTTTTTAAGTCTCTACGACAAAGCTTTAAATAAAAACCTTAGATGTCCCCAGGGCTTAACTTACAACCCTTACCCTGATTGCTGTGGGGGGAGTGCCATCCTCAAAGATATGATTTCTGGACCTTTCAACTACTTTGAACAAAATGGCTGTCTCAAAATTTTGATTGGATGTGTTTGGATAAATGGTGGGCGTGGAAGGGGTGTTAGCTGTCTTCCAATCACTTTCGACTATTAAAAAGGGCACTAGCCATTTCAATTTCCAATCAAATGAGCCCTTTTTGAAGCTTCTACGACAACACTTTCTATAAAAAAAAACGTATATGCCCCCAGGGCATAACTTACAACCCTTGCCCTGCGGGCTGTGGGGGAGTGTCCTCCTCAAAAACTTAATTTCTATCTGAAAATCAATTACGCTGAACAAAATGACTATTTCAAAATTTTGATTGGATGTGTTTGGATAAATGGTGGGCGTGGAAGGGGTGTTAGCTGTCTTCCAATCACTTTCGACTATTAAAAAGGGCACAAGCCATTCCAATTTCAAATCGAATGAGACCTTTTCGAAGTTTCTATGACAACTCCTTCGGTACGAAGTGCCCGATACGAACAACAACCGTTTTTGATGGCCCTTTTATCAAAGGCAGCGCGCTAGCGCTGCCTAAGTAAAGAACGATGTGGGCACAATGTGTTTTTTTTTCTCCATACCCGGGCACTTCGTATCGAAGGAGTTGTCGTAGAAATTTCGAAAAGGGCTCATTCGATTGGAAATTGGAGTGGCTAGTGCCCTTTTTAATAGTCGAAAGTGATTGGAGGGCAACTAGCCCCCCCCCTAACGCCAATCATTTTCCCAAACACATCCAATTGAAATTTTGAGATAGCCATATTGTTCAGCGTAGTTGATTTCCAGATAGAAAATGTGTTTTTGAGGTGTTTATAGAAGGTGTTGTCGTAGACACTTCAAAACAGGCTTATTCGATTGGAAATTCAACGGGCTAGTGCCCTTTTTAATAGTAGAAAGTGATTGGAAAGCAACTAGCCCCCCCCCTCCCACGCCCATCATTCCCCCAAACACATCCAATCAAAATTTTGAGATAGCCATTTTGTTCAGCGTAGTTGATTTCAAGATAGAAGATGTGTTTTTGAGGAGGACACTCCCCCACAACCCTCAGGGCAAGAGTTTTAACTTATGCCCTGGGGGTATATAAGGTTTTTATAGAAGGCGTTGTCGTATAAACTTCAAAAAAGGCTCATTCGATTGGAAATTCAAAGGGCTAGTGCCCTTTTTAATAGTCCAAAGGGATTGGAAGGTAACTAGCCCCCCCCCCCACACGCCCATCTTTCCACCAAACACATCCAGTCAAAATTGTGAGATCCAATCAAAATTGATTTCCAGATAAAAAATAGGTTTTTGAGGAGGACACTCCCCCACAACCCTCAGGGCAAGGGTTTTAATTTATGCCCTGGGGGCATGTAATGCTTTTATAGAAGGCGTTGTCATAGAAACTTCAAAACAGGCTCATTTGATTGGGAATGCCAAGGGCTAGTGCCCTTTTTAATAGTCGAAAGTGATAGGAGGGCAACTAGCCCCCCTCCCCCCCCCCACGCCCATCATTCCTCCAGACACATCCAATTAAAATTTTAATATAGCCATTTTGTTCAGCGTAGTTGATTTTCAGATAGAAAATATGTTTTTGAGGTGGACACTCGCCCACAACCCTCAGGGCAAAGGTTTTCAGTTATGCCCTGGGGGCATATAAGGTTTTTATAGAAGGCGTTGTCGTAGAAACTTCAAAACAGGGTCATTCGAGTGGGGATTCAAAGGGCTAGTGCCGTTTTTAATAGTTGAAAGTGATTGGAGGGCAACTAGCCCCCCACGCCCATCATTCCCCCAAACACATCCAATCAGAATTTTGAGATAACCATTTTGTTCAGCGTTGGCTAGTTGATTTCCAGATAGAAAATATGTTTTTTAGGAGGACACCCCCCCAAAGGACACTCCCCCACAACCCTCAGGGCAAGGGTTGTAAGTTATGCCCTGGGGGTATATAAGGATTTATAAGAAGGCGTTGTCGTAGAAACTTCAAAACAGGCTCATTCGATTGGAAATTCAAATGGCTAGTTCCCTTCTTAATAGTCGAAAGTGATTGGAGGGGAACTAGCCCCTCCCCCACGCCCATCATTCCCCTAAACACATCCAATCAAAATTTTGATATAGCCATTTTGTTCAGCGTAGTTGATTTCCAGATAGTAAATATGTTTTTGAGGAGGACACTCCCCAACAACCCTCGGGGCAAGTGTTTTAAGTTATGTCCTGGGGTATACAAGGAAATGCATTTGTTTGGAAATGCAAAGGGCTAGTGCCCTTTTTGATAGTCGAAACTGATTGGAGGGCAACTAGCCCCCCCCCCCTCACGTCCATCATTCACCCAAACACGTCCAATCAAAATTTCGAGATAGCCATTTTGCTTAGCGTAGGCTGGTTGATTTCCAGATAGAAAATATGTTTTTGAGAAGAACACTCCCCCACAACCCTCAGGACAAGGGTTTTAAGTTATGTCCTGGGCACATATAAGGTTTTTACAGAAGGCGTTGTCGTAGAAACTTCAAAAAAGGCTAAATCGATTTGAAATTCAAAGGCTAGTGCCCTTTTTAATAGTCGAAAGTGATTAGTAATATTTTTTGTTGTTGTTGTTGTTTAGACCAGGGCACTTCGTATCGAAGGCGTTGTCGTGGGAACTTCGAAAAGGGCTCATTCGATTGAAAATAGAAAGGGTTGATGCCCTTTTTAATAGTCGAAAGTGATTGAAGGGCAACTAATCCCCCTTGCGCTCCCACCCTCCCATTGGCCCATTACGTTTAAAGACTAAATGTTGCCTTAAGATTAAATCAAAATGCACTGTGATAATTCTAATTCCCAATAAGGCATCTCAGCAGTATCCCAAGAACGACTGAGGGTATTATGTTCAAACTTTCGAGGCTACTTCTGCTCTTAAAATTTAACCAAATTAAAAGTGTATCCAAGCTATCAAAGAAAGTAAACAGATTATTTTGCGAATGGTATCAAGTTTTCCATTTCAGATCAACTAGAGGAGGTATTTGCACTTTACTGAAAAAATACAAATGAATGTGCATTTTCAGTTTAATATACATATACTGATATTTAGTAATCAAAATGTTAAAATTATTTGATTTATTAAAGTTATAAAAGTAAAAACATTTATATTTTTTCTGTAAAGTGCAAATTTTGTTCTGGCCTTGGGAAGGCATAGGTTTTGCGCCCAACTTATGTTAATTTCTGCTCGTTTTGAGTTTGACTCGGTTATTTATTGTAATTTCTGTTCGTTTTGGGTTTCATTTATTTATCGATGCTGATTTGTGATAGTTTCGAGCTTCGTAGATTATTTGATTTTATTTTTGCTCATTTTTTGTTTAATGGAGTTCCTTACTCTTCTTTGAAAAACTTATTCTGTGTAAAAAGTTTTTTTGATTAATCAAGTACTAAGGTTGATTGGCTCCTTTAATATCATCCTGATCGTAAAAGCTGTATCTCAAGAGATGTAGCTTTAACAACAACCGTTTTTGACGGCCTTTTTATCAAGGACTAAGTTTGATTGGCTCCTTTACTATCATCCTGATCGTAAAGGCTGTATCTCAAGAGGTGTAGTTTTGACAACAACCGTTTTTGACGGTCTTTTTATCAAGGACTAAGGTTGATTGGCTCCTTTACTATCATCCTGATCGTAAAAGCTGTATTTCAAGAGATGTAGCTTTGACAACAACCGTTTTTGACGGTCTTTTTATCAAGGACTAAGGTTGATTGGCTCCTTTACTATCATCCTGATCGTAAAAGCTGTATCTCAAGAGATGTAGCTTTGACAACAACCGTTTTTGACGGCCTTTTTATCAAGGACTAAGGTTGATTGGCTCCTTTACTATCATCCTGATCGTAAAAGCTGTATTTCAAGAGATGTAGCTTTGACAACAACCGTTTTTGACGGCCTTTTTATCAAGGACTAAGGTTGATTGGCTCCTTTACTATCATCCTGATCGTAAAAGCTGTATCTCAAGAGATGTAGCTTTGATAACAACCGTTTTTGACGGCCTTTTTATCAAGGACTAAGGTTGATTGGCTCCTTTACTATCATCCTGATCGTAAAAGTTGTATCTCAAGAGATGTAGCTTTGACAACAACCGTTTTTGACGGCCTTTTTATCAAGGACTAAGGTTGATTGGCTCCTTTACTATCATCCTGATCGTAAAAGCTGTATTTCAAGAGATGTAGCTTTGACAACAACCGTTTTTGACGGCCTTTTTATCAAGGACTAAGGTTGATTGGCTCCTTTACTATCATCCTGATCGTAAAAGCTGTATCTCAAGAGATGTAGCTTTGACAACAACCGTTTTTGACGGCCTTCTTATCAAGGACTAAGGTTGATTGGCTCCTTTACTATCATCCTGATCGTAAAAGCTGTATTTCAAGAGATGTAGCTTTGACAACAACCGTTGATTGGCTCCTTTACTATCATCCTGATCGTAAAAGCTGTATCTCAAGAAACTCTTAGCAAAGGGCTTTGACAATACCCACTTCAGTGAATGTAGATAATTTCTTAAACTACATTGGTGTACCATAATATAAAGAAGATACAATCGAAAATGGGTTTTTTTTTAAGGTCAAGTGAAAAAAAAAAAAAAAACACAAAGCGAATATTTTGAAAGGACAGCCCCTCTCTTCTTCAGCGCGAACAAAAAATATATTTAAGGAAAATTAAAAAAAAAAATGAAGAAAAAACCAAAAGCAAACGCAGAAAGTCAAAAGGTAAAAAAACAAAACTAATAAAAAACAATGGAAACCCAAAATTAAAAGATGAATAAAATTCAATAAAAGCCAAAATTAGAAGAATTAAAACCAAATACCTAACAACCATAAAGCGAGTCATTTAGCAATATCCGCGGTTTACAGAAAATCCCAAAATTTGAACTGTCATCGACAGATGCTACTCGCTAGTATCCGTCGATGGCAGACAGAGACATCTGAGTGAATGTCCACCGTATTTACTTCAAGTACTTTTAATTTCTTTTGGCGATTTTTGGAAACCTCTAAGTGATGTGTGGCTTGTATTAATTAAGGAATAATATTGATTGATACTCTGTTACTTAGAAAATAGGAAGATAAGACAAGACGGAGGAAAAAGGTACTTCTTTTAGGCTGAGATGCAGTAACATGCCACATATTCTTTTTAAATTGTTTTTGAATTAAAGTTTCTCCTTTCCACAAAACACTAGAAATTGAAACCCGACTATGTTATTATTTATAATTATATTATTAATAATAACATTATGTTATTATTTGAAGCCTATAAAGTTTACGTTTTCTCTTAAAAAAAAGTAAAATATACTGAATTAACCTATATATAAAAGAAGGGGTTGTCTCAGCTACTAACTAAAATACCGAGCGGATGAATTGCATTTATGATGAATCTAAGCTTAGTTTGAGTATTCGAAAGTTTTGATTTTTAAGAAATTTTAGACAATCAGTTCTATTAACTATAAAACAGGAAATATATGGCTTTCAGCTTTTAGAAGGCTTTTCAGCTAGGGAAAGCAGGTTAATCTGAGATTTTATAACAAGACCTTTAAACACCAAGAATCTTTGACCTTGCACAATGAAAACAAGCCGTAAAGATTTATTCTTGAACGATATGAAATGTAGGTACTGTAAAGGAAATAAGAGCTAATTTCAATTTGATGGTAATTGATAGAATAGTGAAATAAAAATATATATAAAAATAATGAAAAATAATATTCAATATTGGTATTTCAATTTGTTGGTTCTGTTAAAATGGATGTCTGATATATCTGAGCCTATCTCAGTAAAGAAGGGAGTCAGGCAAGGTGGTGTGCTGTCTCCATATATTTTCAAAACTGTTCTTGCGGACTGTTCGCAAATGCTGTCTCCTACTGTGTTTTTAGAAAATGCTTTTGTTAGTCACATTGCATGTTGATGACGTACTGCTAGTTAGTCATACTAGGTCAAGCCTCACAAAGAATCTAAGTGTTCTGATTAATGCTTTGAGTATTTGTAAGATTGGATTATTTGTAAATGCTTCAAAATGTGATTTTCTGTGTTTTAATTTTTCCAGCTCTGCTCCTCCTTTACATGTGGATACAATGCTCCTCAATGAAATGGCTTGGGATTACTTTTTCGGATACACTTTCGACTACTCTGGTTGCTAGTGCTCTGTAGTGTATTCGCATCTCATATGGTAAAATCTTGCCTCATAGAAGAAGGTACAACCGCTGAGGCTTATGTAAACTTTACCATAGTTGTTGTTCTCCTACAATTCTTTTTCTTTCCGATTTTCAGCCTCTATTGCGGGAAAAATGCCGTTTTCAGCTAAGGAGAGGTTATTTTAAATATTGTAAATTCCTGCTATATTTACCAAAATGGTACAGAAATCACAAAATTATTTATCATTTTGGACTTATCGACCCTCTAGTGCTGCTTGACAACATCGCTTAGGATCTGAGAACCAATAGTCCAAAGAAGTTATGTGCCAGTGATCCTCTCACTTATTTTTTTCCAGATCAATGATTCAGTGGATATTGTTATTTTATTTATGTTGTGTTTTTCCTTCTTATTTCCTTGTGAACTACATTATTTTTTTTTCTTTTTTCACTCCGCATTTATTTTACATTGCGGGTTACAAATAAACTTACTTACTTACTTACTAATATATGGAAGATCGAACAAGTAGCAAAAAGCTAATAACAAAAACGGCTTACGTTGGAAACTACAATCATATTAAATAGGGGTCAAATAAAACAGTCACTGACAATAGTTACTACTACTACTTCTAACAACTCACCGCAGCACCAAGCCGCCTGAGGCCAACTCAGCTACGCATGCTCCTCCTCTATCCCAATCTATTCAAAGCCTCCCTCTTTACATCCTCCCAGGAAGTTCTCATTTTCTTTAAATCATTCTTTATGACATCCTCCCACCCCAGACGAGAACGACCTGCTTTCCCTTTAGTCCTAGACGGTTGGCCGAAAAAGACAATTTTCGGCAATCTGTCATCCTTCATCCGCAGAACGTGCCCTAGCCATCTCAACCTTTCTTTCATCATAGCCCTAAAAAGGATTGAACCACATTTTTCGTACAGTCTACTGTTTGAAATAGGGTCAGTCAATCGGGTACCCAGAACAATCCGTAGGCAATTTCTCTGGAAAACGTCTAGTAAATCTTCATCCGCTTTTCGGAGCGCCCATGTTTCAGAGCCATATTTGACCACTGAATACTACCATACTTTACTACTATACCATACGATACTACCAATATTCTGATCTTGGTTGGCAGGATTATCTCCCTATTGTTCTAAACTTTTTTTATCACTGAAAAAAAAACACCCTAGGCCTTGGCTATTCTACATTTAACATCTTCACTGCATCCACCATCTTTACTAGTAATACTACCCAGGTAAGTTAAGCTGCCCACCTGATCAATCTTTTCGTTACCCAATGTCGCCTTTTCATCTTCACTTACTCCTAGCCTTAGTGACTTAGTTTTCTTAAAATTACTTTTCTAACCTATTCTCGTAGCACCTGAACTTGCAAAACCTCTTAAATAAAGTTCATTCATTTTGCTCACACTTTCATCTAGGATGCTTAAATCATCAGCAGGAGAGTGTTTCCTCCTCATTTGATTCCGTGGTCTCCCATTGCCTTTCCTGCGCTCCTTAAGACAAAGTCCATCAAAATGATCCATATAAAGGGGAATAGAACACAACCCTTCTTAACTCCTGATTTAATACAAAACCAGCTGTTAACCTCCTTCCCTACCTTAATCGAAGCAATGTTATACTCGTACAGAGCACTAATCACTTTAATCTATTTGTCTGGTATACCATACAAGGACCTTTGCTAAAGCTCTTCTATCAACAGAATCGAAGGCTTGCTCATAATGTATAAAACTGAGGACCAAAGATGTTTGCAAACTGAGGCACTTCTCAATTATTAACCTAAGAGTGAAAATTTGGTCGACACATCCTCTGCCTTTTCTAAAACTGCAATGTTCTTTTCTTAAAACTTTGTCTGCAGCATCTCTCAGTCTAAAAAGTATCATGTTACTAAGTAATTTGCTACCTACAGAAACCAGACTAATGCCTCGATAATTACCACACTCACTCTTATCAGCTTTCTTATACAGTGGTTTAATTAAAGTTTTCCTAAAATCTTTAGGTACTTCCCCTTTTTGAAAAATCATATTCATAATCTTTAGTAACTTATTTATAACCTCAGAGCCACCAAATTTAAGAAACTCATTTACCACACTGACAATAGATAGAATGAAATAAAATGAAAATTGATATAAAATGTGAATTAAATGAATAATTTCTCTTTCTTGAACCTACTCGAAATTTGGGTAGTCATTTTGTATTCCAATCCTTCTTTAAAAAATGTTACAGGGAATAAATGTCTTCACTTTGATTTTGTGTGCTTGATGTTGCTACCAATAGGTTTTCTTTTTTTTATGACGTTAATCACGACTTTTTTCGCAATTTTTTTATATTGAATTCAGATCTCAATATTCTTGTTTCTATTTAGGTCTCCTACTAACTCAACCCCAAAGAGACTTGTTCCATCTCCCAAAAGTGCCCCATCCAGTAGGCGTGGCTCTAGATGTGAAAATGATGTACCAGGGAACCGCTTAATGTCTCCAAGAAAATCAAATGGACGAAATTTGGAAACAGAAATAATTCCTAAAATTGCAGAAACGGTATTTTTTTCCATCTCCAAATTATATCAGTTCTTTTTTCCCCTACTTGAATGATTTCTTCTTGTTATTAGGGTTTTTAAGAATTTTTAATTTTTATTTCACTGAAATAAAGTGCAACCATAGAATAATTGACGGATCTACAAACAAAAAAGCAAATGAATATAACGCATATATTTTTTAAGACCAATTTACGAGCCTGACAAAAAATGTTTGTCTAATTCCCAACCTCCGTGGTGCTATGTTTTAATTTTAGCTATTGTTTAGCAAGTCTAATCAGATTTTTAATTTTTCGCCATTTATTTTTGCTAAATTGTTTCTTACAAAAGCACGAACAAAAACTAAGCTTTGCAAATAGTGTTCTCACTTGTACTTGACATTCTCATTGAAGATTCTTCTTATTTTAATATGACATTTAATGACATGAATGGCAGATTAAGCTTCTGGGCCCATGGCTGTAAATGAAATAGTAACATAAATATAACACTGATAATATTATATAAATATAATAAATATATACATAAATAAGCATAATAAACAAGATAATAGCAATATAAATATAATTAGTAACATAGTAATAAAAATAATTAAACATCTTATCAACATAAATATTTACATACAAACTAGACTTTATGTTTATTTCAAAATCAAATTCATTTAATTCAAAAACAAGACATAGCTTTCGTGGGCAAAGTCCAAATATGATGTCTCTTAGTCATAATTAGCAAAATAAAGTTGTCTGATAAAACTTCGTCAGACTAAAATAAACTAAACAATAAAAACACTAGAGATCATTGTAATATTTCACAAAGCTTGGCACAAAGCTTTTACTGTAGCGCATGGTGTTACAGTGGACTGGGGTTAGTTTCGGAACCTTCTCAGTCACTTCCCTGGGGGGACGAGATCTTATAGGGACAAAAGGTGGGGGAAGGAATGATCGGTAGATCGGATGTTGAAGGAGGGAGGAGCCCAATCTTTGGCATAATTTTCCTCGGCGGGAAGAAAGGGATTCAAGTTTAAATTCCTTGAGGTAGAAGGAGTAAGGTAGAGGGGAACCGCCATAAATGATTTGCAGTGATCTCTTCTGAACTCGTTCTATTTTATCAATTTCATCCTGGGTAAGGGCAAAGTGCCAAACCGGACAAGCATATTCAACTAAGGGGCGGATGAAAGTGTGAAATATTAGTTTCAGCTTGTCCTTAGGAACTCGAAATTTTTTCAATGTTTTTAGCATTTGGATTGCGTCGTTAGCTTTTTTTACAATTGTCTTTGTATTCTCCCGCCATGAGAGGTCAGAAGAAATCACCACACCAAGTAAAGTTATTTTATGTCTTATTAGCTCGGAAGCGATAGGAGGTTCGAAAGACGGTTGAGTATTCTGAAGAAAAGAAAATGTCGTGACCGAGCATTTGTCTTTATTCACGACCAGGTTTAGTTCAGCCGCCTCTGAGGTAACTTGGTCGATGAAACCAGCAGCATTGCTCTTCGAATCCTTAGATACGATTTCCGTTAAGGACAAGTCGTCAACGTATTTCCATCTGTCCTCCAGCTCAGCAGCAATTTCATTTATCATGAGGAGGAAGCCCAGCGGCCCGATCACAGTTCCTTGTGGAATTCCACAAAAAACTGGCAGAGAAGTGGAAAATTGGTCTTTATACTTAACAGTTTGCTCTCTATTTGTTAAGAAGCTCTTGATGATTTTAATAATAAAGCTGGGTATATTTTTTTCCGCCATTTTTTCTAAAAGGATTTTGTGATCAACAAGGTCAAATCCTTTTCTGAAATCAATTACAATTAAATTTATCCATTTTCCAGGTTCATCCAGGTGTTTTAAAATAAAATCAATTAAATTAACGAGGTAATGAACTGTCGAACACTTGGGGATGTTACCAAATTGCTTTCGATTAGTTACTTTCAAAAGATATTTTTTCAGCCATGCGGCAACAAAGCTTTCGTACATTCTGCTAAAAACTGACGTAACTGTGGTCGGCCGGACACCAGAGAAATCATTAGCTGCTCCTTTCTTTGGAATAAGGGTAATAAACCCTTTCTTCCATTTCTTGGGAAAATATCCTGTTTTTGTTATATTATTGAAAATTGTCTGAAGGGGAAATGATAATTCTTTAGCAAATGCTTTAATGAGAGCAACTGGAATGTCAAAAGGGGCAACAGAAGGTCTTTTTAACGAAGAGAGTTTACGGATTATAATTGCCGATGATATATCAGCAATTAAATTATCATCTGAAGGAGTAGTTAAACTTACTGAAGGATCCTCGGGTGGAAGAGGGGGGGGGGGGGGGTAAGACTGCACAATTGAAGCAAAATGGGCATTTAAATCATTCGCAGTTTTCTCTAGAGGCTCCTCCTTCATGAAGTCAACTGGTTGAGAACTTTTGCCAGTCAGACTTTTTACTTTACTGAAAAACTGCGACGGCTTGGACTCCAAAAATGGTCAACTTCATTTTCATAGTAATTTGCTTGTGCCTTTTTGATTTTCCATTTTATGTGGTGTGCCAACTGTTTTGCTTGGTTCACTTGACCTTTTCGTATTAGGTGCAATTTATGTTTTATCAGTTGCTTTATTTAAATTTACCTTATTATGGAATTCTTCTACTTGGGAATCCAAGTCTTTAGCTGAAGAGACCGCGACCCAGTTTTCTCCCGTTATCCAGTCACCGAATTGCAGCAGACCATGGTCAGTGATCGGCCTTGAAGTAACTTCGGTTATTGAATATTTAATTTTTACTTTTTCCAAGGGGTTCCACTGTAACATATAATGATAACTTCCACCAAGTGGTTCTAGTTTACTTGGATTCGGATAATATTTCGAAAGATTAGTCAGGATTACATCCAGAGAACTATTCCCCTTAGTTGTTGGGAAATCGACTAGAGTTTTAAGGTTAAGTGACCTGGCCAGCGATTTGCTTTTTGCAGTGATTTGCATTTAGACTTTATGTGTTAATATCCTACAATGTTTAGGTCGGTCCATTATCCGCCCAGTTGCCTATTAGTATCATAACTTCCACTCCCAATCAGCCGCTTTTCATCATGCTTCTCATACCCAAATTTGGACTGATCATAATACCCAAAGATGTTGTCTCTTAAAATTGTTGACACCCACACGTCAAATAGAACATTCTTTTTTCATAAACCCTCACATTGGGTGAGAATAAGGGTCTTGTTTTTACCTTACCAATATATTTTTATCTTGTTCTGTAAGGCAAACAATCATCCCTTAATTCATAACCCTTATTATATCATCCCCTTTTAAATCCACCTTAAAAACAATCGATCATTTTTTATTCGACAATGTGTTTTTAAAGATTATAAATAATGGTGATGAAGACCGTACTGCCTTTCCATCATGTAAAATATAAGAAGATAACGAGGAATTTTCTGAAGAAAGTGAATATATTACAATATATAACGTAAACGAATATTTCGGCTATGTAACCAACTGTTGTCTCAGCTAAAATCTAAAACAAAAAAGAGAATGGAAGAAAAGAGGTTAATGACGCTAGAACTCTATCAAAATTTATATATTTTTTATTTATTTTGTGATTTTACTTGGAAATTTCTTTTCGATGAGTTTTCTGAATAAGTTAAGTCTCTTTTCTTTGTTTTACATTGTATTTTATTTTCAGAAAATGTTTTCTTTAAAGATTTTAAATTATTAATTCTCTCAAAGCACTTTCAATTTCCTATTTTATAAACGATTTGTTCTCAAAATCTAAATAAAAAATTTAAGATTCGTCTGAGCCGTTAAGACGATGAATTCAACATAAGTTACTTGTTGGTGAATACAAGTACCTACATTTTTTTTTTTTCCGTGTTACTTATTTGTGTTTAGAAAAATTCAATGTTCATTTGAAATGCATTTGCAAAGTGAGACAAGCTACTTTTTACATTGAGTTAACCGCCCCTATAAATTATTTTGACATTTTAAAATTTAATTATGCATTCATGTGGATGCTATTTGAGAAAATTAAATAATTTTTTTTTTTTTTTTTTTTTTTTTTTTTTTTTTTTTTTTTTTTTTTTTTTTTTTTACTGAAAGGAACAACATTAAAACTAGCTGAAATTATTCCGTATACGAGGAGAGCTGCCCCCTCTCAGTACCTCGCTCTTCACGCTGAAGATTTTTAGTACTTTAAAAAAGCTTCTTATTCCAAGGAAACGTCCTTTGTATTTCAGGAGTTGCTCTGAAAGAATTGGGACAAGAAAATAAAAAATTAGGACGGGGCAGCTCCCCTCATATGTTTCTGTTCGTTTAAGTTTTAACGTTGTTTCTTACTTTCAGTTGAAATTTCTTTATTTATTTATTTAATTTCTGATTGTTTTAAAAAATTGCCGGGAGATTGGCCCCTACCATCCGTGGGAAATCAACCCATCCCCCCCATGGAAAATTCCTCCATTGAAAATCCCTTTCGCTTACTCCCCCCCCCCCTTGATAGTTCCATGTGTTCGATTTTGCCGGGAGAATTCTCCTTAGCCTACCTTCATTAAAAAAAAAGACTTCAAATCATGCCGGAAATCCCCCCCCCCCTGCAATGGAAGGTTTCTACCACAGAAAATTCCTCCGGAACATCTGCACATGTAAACTTGAGTCGCCAAAAAGAAAGTAAGACAAAGAATTTCGAATTAAAATTCTGGCGAATTCCCCCATGTGAAATTTTCTAAGCAAAGTTCACTCCCGGGAAAATCCCTCCCCACGGAAAATTCTCCCCGTGGAAAATCTCCCCCTCTCCCCAAAAATGTCTGGGTGCTTCTCAATAACAAATACTATTTGTAAACAATGGGTAAATTCCATAACTTATAGCTCTATCCCCATTGGTTGTAGGGAGGGGTGGGTCATATTATCCACAGAGCCACAATTTTTGGACCTTTCAACTATGTTGAACAAAATGGCTACCGGTATCTTAATGTTTTTCGGATAACTTTGGGTAAAAAAGGGGGTGTCGTGGGGGGCTAGTTACTCTCCAATCTTTTTGGTGACTTAAATAGGGCACTAGAACTTCTAATTTTTGTTTGAATGAGCCCCCTCCCGGTCTTCTAGGACCATTGGTCTGACGATAACCCCTGGGAAAAAACGAAAAAAAAACACGCATCCTTGATCTTTCTTCTGGCCAAAAAATGCAAAATTCCACATTTTTGGTGATGGGAGCTTGAAACCTCTAAAGTAGGATTCTCTAATACGCTGAATGTGACAGTACGATTTTCATTAAGATTCTTTGAATTTTTGGGTGTGTTTCCCCTCTTTTTCGAAAATAAGGCAAACTATCTCAGGCTCGTAGCCTTTGATAGGCAAAATTAAACTTAATGGATTTTACGTATTTTGAAATCAGCACAAAAAGCCAATTCTTTTGATGTATCGATTGTTATCGAAATTCGGTTTTATACCACGACCTGTTTGATCCATTTATGTTCAAACATAAATCTTAAGAAACTTTTAGAGACGAATAAAGTTAAGCACGATTCTCTTATTTTGTTTTGTATTTTGTTTGTTATCAGCCTTTAAACAGGTTGACTTCAGTTCGATATTCATTGTTTTAAAATGGCTGTTATTAAAGAGGCTGTCGCAAGATTGCAGGGAGATGCTTAGTGGCTCATTTAAAAGCTTTTGATCATATCTTCATGCTTTTTACATATTTGTCTTTATAACACTGTCGTAAAGTGCCGTATGGCACCACAATTGGCACTTTTTAATAAAGGTACCTGTATAACATTATATTATAGTGTTCTAGGTCTAGAATCTTTAAGGGGGGATTTAGAGTTCTCTCTTTTGTATTCAAATATGACGATTTTTATAAAATGATTTAGTTTTATTAAATTAAATAATTTAGTAAAATGGGACAAGTATAATTGAGTGAGCTTTTTGATACTTTCAAAATTCTTAGAAAGGTTCCTGTCGGCTTGAATTTTGCTTTTTTATTTGCCACTTATAGAAAAATTCTTTGAAATTATTATTAGAGCCACCTTTTACTTTGTTTACAAAATTGAAATAATTTACAGTCAAATATATAGAAATGCCAAGCAAGATCAGAATAGTCTTAACATCTAATCTTATTTTTGCTGTGAATATTATTAGATAGTAAAATTTTTAGAAGATTTGTTTAAAATGGATTTATGTTTCGTCTGTGTATCTATGTTTTTTATATGTTTATGTACTTATATAGTACCACAGTATAGATATATAACAGTAGCGAACAGTTTCTTCAGAAATGGCACAAATCAAAGCCTACGGAGACGAAAAATGGGGCTGCGTTATAGCAATAGTTTCAGTTGTTACCATATTATAGATATATATTCATTTGTCATTGCGCATGCGAAGGCGGAGTCATGGAGAGAGGTCTGTACTGATATGTGCCAAAAATCTTTAATGAAGAGAGTATAGGACTTTTGGCTACTGTTTATATATATTTATGCTGTGCATAGTACATAAAAAAAATATTACATTAATGAAATTATTTTAATTGAATTGAAAATGTGTAAATTAAATTAACCCATTACATTTTAGGTAGAAACTGTTTTTTAATTCTTAAAAATAAATCAAATATTTCACAATTTTTCTATGTTCAGGTAAAGACAATATAGCTTCTGTTCCTACATTTCTTCCTATAAGCAAAGAGTACATTTATCTGTTTATATGTACATGAAGTATGTTTATTAAATCCAATAGGTATACATACAACAAGAAAAGGAATCACAAGAATATGATAAAAGTCATTAATGTAATCTCAAGCAAAATAAAAACATAAAAAACATGAGCTAAAACATAAAATAAAAACGTAAATAAGTCAAAGAAAACAATTGCTGATTATAAAATTTTTCGCAACAGTCAAGTTGTTTGTTGTAAATGTAAGGATTATTGACAATATTATACAACAATGTAACCAATTCTTTTCCCGTGTATAATAGGTGCAACATAGACTGTGAGTGTTACTCGTATCAAATTGAAGCAAAAAGTTTAGGCTATAGGAAATAAGCAATCTGAATTTTAAAAGGATTAAAGTAAAAAAAATCCTAAAAAGTTTTAAGTCACCTATGAGCTCTCTAGCCGTTTATCATTAAATATTCCCTCACGAGTGGACTGTATTTTGTGCACGCGTGTGACCACTTTGTACTACGGCTGAAACGGTTTTATGGTGGCATCAGTAAATGACTGTAAAAAGTATTTAATGAAGTATATAAAAAAAAACAATGAAGTTTCGCCCCCCCCCCCAACTTTTTTGGATTTCTGTAAAATTTTCGGCGAAGGCGAAAATTTGGGCAGAAATGTTGCAAAATCGGCAGAAATTTAGGGAAATTCTTGATTTCTGCAGAAATTTCGGCATAAATCAGGTAGTGATTCGGTAAAATTTACGAAGACCCCCCCCCCCCCCCCCCCCAATGAAATGACCCTCGGGACGCTTCTGGTGGTACTTCATTGGCCAAAAGAAAAAAAAGCAATGAATACAACAATGAAGTTGTTAGTTTCAAATGTAAGGATTTTTTACTTAGGATGACCTGTTGAAATTCAATATTTTCAACAAGTAGTTATTGGTTGCTAGAACTGAAAAGAAAATCCGGGCGGTTTATGCTTCTTTAGTCCCGTCGGAGATGTAAAACGACGTTGTTCTTCCCCATGTTTTGTACTAAGCTCCGTTCACAGTTATTCTGAGCGAAAGTGATAAGCATACCATAAATAATATACAATATGGAAAGTTCTTATCTTCTCCATTAAATGTTTTTGGGACAGATCAGTCTCGCACATTTCTCCATGACCCCCCCCCCCCCTTCGCGCATGTGCAATGACAAAGTACCAAGTAGCAACTGAAGCCATTACGATTTGCGTAAAGGAAAAGTTCCCTTTGCGCGCGCTGTGACTGTGATTTGTCCCATTTCTGAATAAAATTTTCCATGCTATATGATATTTATGCTATGGTAATAAGAAGCCGATTAGAAAGCTATTTTTCCGTTACGCAAAGTTTCTCTTGAGTCTTCCGATATAGTCCCGTAACACTGCCTTCAAACAGTATTACTGAATCTTCGACCCGATTGTGCAGCTTGATAATTTGTATGCACAGTTGTCCGAAAGAGGTTTGCAGCATTTGGTGTGGCTTACTTTTTTTGAAAACTCTGGTTTATTCGTGTGTTTAGTTTGTATATATTTGTCATGGCCAAAAACGAACTGTATAATACTGAAAACTACTTTTTTTTAGATTTGTTCTCCCGCTTTAAATTATTAATTTTATTTAAACAAAATTGACATATGGATTTTCAGTTATTTGAATGAAATAGAGTGAAAAAGAGGCATTATTAAATAAAAGTATTCTGAAAGTAAAAGTTTACTGAATCCGTTCACCACTTCGAAGTTTTGTGGTAGCCTACTTTCTATAGCTTAAAAAATTTGTCTTGACAAATTGTTTATATGCATTTAGTAATTCCAAGCTATTTAAATTCGTTACAAATTTCAATTATTCTTTTGAATTTGCCTTTGCATATTTAATTTTTAATTGTAGGCCTACTCTTTGCTTTTTTTTAGAATATTTATATAATAATTGTATATAAAAAAGAAAGAACTATTTTCGAGGAGAGTTTACATAAAAGGCTTTTATGTATATGGACCCGACAGCATTTTGGACGTGATTGCGACCACTTGGTACTATTGTTTAAATCGGTTTTATAGTGACATTGGCAAATGGCTACATGAAGTCTAAAAAATTGTTTCCTTTTGTATAACAGGTCCCTGTTGCAAAAGAGAAAGTGAGTATTATTCAACGGTTTACGAGGAAGAAGGGGAACGCTTCTAGTATTATTTCAGCAGATAATCCAGCTTTCGAAGACACAAAAGGAATTACATCTAATAACCTGTCACCAGTTCTCAATCAACCTCATCATACAAGGTACCCTCTTGGCTCCTTATTTGTTTTTTTTTATTTATTTACTTGTTTAATTATAACAGTATTTCAAAAGCTTTAAGTTAGGAAATGAGGTTATTAGCTAGTTTTGTAATGAATCAGGAGTTAAGCAGGGTTGCTTTCTATTCCCATTCATATTGATCGTTTGGATGGACTTTGCCCTAAGAAATACAGCAAAGGCTATGGTAGAGTATGGAATTAAAAGAGAAGGTAAAACTGTCTCTTTTCTCTCACCTTCCAGCGTTGTGTCTTATTCCCATTCCTATGGATTAATGGACTTTCTCCTAAAAAAAGGCGATGGCTTTGGGACAGAATGGAACCAAATAGGAGGTAAAACTCTCCTAGACATAGATTATCCTGATGATCTAAGTATCCTAGATAAAAATATTAGCAAAACGAATGATTTCTTAGAGGTTTTGAGCGTTTAGGTTACAAGTTTGAACATTAATATTAAGAAGCTTAGGCTAGAACGGAAAAAGTAATCTCAAGAAGAAGAAAACAAAGGGGACTACGGCCAGTTGAAGAGAAAGACAAACTAAAGTGACGTGGATATTCACCTGTATAAAAAATACTTCTTCAACCCAAGAAATAAAGAACTAGCCTAAAACCAAATCAAATCTAAAACCGAAAAATAAAAAAAACAACATACTATTGTTGCCAATGTAATTCAGCAACACAGAAGCTAAATAGAGTTGCTTAGAAAAAAAATGAAAATACTGAAGCGACTGGATAAAAATAAAATAAACATGAAATTAATTATTTAGTTTCGGAATAATATTCTTTCGTGTTTTTACTGCTGTGATTCTCCTAGGTCTTGTATTTAATCTAATCTCCTGGTGATTTTGTAAAACTTTATTACCAACAAAATCTATTTGTTAACTATTCAGAAGAATGTTACAAAGCGCATCAATATTTAGATTACCTGTATATCTGTTTATTGAAAGAATAACCTGTTTATTTTTAACACTGTGTAACAAAATTGCGACTTGGCATGAAAGCAGAGTGAAGTTAGCAGATTATTTATCATTGCTGAGACTTCAAAACCTAGGATCCATGATTAGTTCGGATGGCATAATTTGCCGTTTGGAGGCTAACTGCGAAGAAAATTGGCTTTCAATTAATAGGAAAAAGTCAGCACTTATGAGGGTCTCGTTCTTGAAAAAAGAAGTTCCTTGTCAAAGTGATATAAATGTGCCAATTGTAAGTAATATGACAATTTTAGTCGTGACTCTTAACACGGAAATGTCTTGGATGGATCATGTAAATATTTGTACTAAGAAGGCGAATATAGCGTTGCGTAATCTAGTTACAATTCGGCCATTTGGTTTTAATTGTTTTTCAATGTTATTTTTATAAATTGTGCATTCTAAGTATTTTAGAGTATGCTTGTCCTGTGTGGCATCCGGGGCTAAGTAAAGAGCAAAGAAATGGCCTTGAGAATGCAGAAACATAGCTGCACTCCTCACTTGGTAGTTGTGTACTATAGCGACCACACTTACACATTTAAAATTCCCGCGTTAAATTCACCTAATGTAGATTTCCTATAAAAATGTAAAATCGATTTCATCCAAGCCAAATAAAAAATTTATTCATTTAACTCTTAATGGATTCACCGGGCCAATCATACTCACACAGATATTTGAAAATGATAACAATTAAGAATTTATAGATGAAGGGGTTAAGAAACCGTGACACTGACTCAAGCTGTCAATAATCTGTAATCTGTCAATTGAAGAATTCTAACGCCTCTCTGTAAAGTAGGTCAAATTCCTTCTCTTGTAAAGATATGCATGGTCGTAATATACGGTGGTGTTCTGGTCAGTTTATACAGTGTTGGGGTAGGACCTTTACCCTTGCCACCAAGGCCGTATCCAGGGGTGGGGTTACCCGGTTTGAACCCCCCCCCCCGAAATTTTTGACCGACTCGAAAATAAGTCGAAAATTAGTAAAACCTAGGTAAAATCAGTAAAATTAGTCGAAAACTGAGTCAAAAATTAGTAAACCCCCCCCAAAAAAAAAGTCAAAAATTAGTAAAACCCCCCCTGAACAAAAATCCTGGATACGGCCCTGCTAGCCACTACTCTTATTCCGCCCGAATAAGTATACTTAAAGAAGTGCCGACTATTCCTGCTCAAGCCCTAACAGTAAAATAGAAAGTTCCGATATTTTTGTGGTTTGTTGAGTAAAATCAAGTTTGCCGATAGTAGGCCGAACTCGCCGATAGTAGGCCGTATGATTTTAAAATAAATTAACGTAAAAGTATTTTATATTGTTTAATTGTATATCTTAGTGTAAGCTATTATATGACAAACTTGCCTTTTGGGTATATCTCAGTAAGCCAGCTTTTGGTTATTCCCTAACCAGTTTAGACTAGGGAAGTGATTTTAGACGAGTTCTTAGTATATGTTGAGGTGTGGCGCCAATATTTAGCAATCTCTTGATACCCTTCCCCATACCCCTCAATGCCTGCCTTTTTGGTATATTGCACTAAATACGTTAACGTAAAAGTAAATAGTGGTCTTTTCATTCCTTTTCCTTGTGAGTGGTGAAGATCAGATAAATTTACATATAATAATAATAATAATAATAATAACAATTTATTTGGACCCTCTATACATACAAAAAATGCACTTAGAGGAGTATGGAAAAAGAAATTTATAAACACTTATAAGCACTATATAAACAAAATATAAACACTTATCATCACAAACACTAGAAAAAAGAATACACTAGCAATGACTCACAAAACGATTAATACATCCCAACGGAAAATTTACGACTGACTCAGATCGCTGTCTGAATCTCCCTTCTAAAACATCCATCTTACCACATATCTCAAATACACCGTAACGTTTGGAGATAAAACTGTTACGAGACCAAATAGGAACACGAAGAAAATATTTACAAAATTTGAAAAAGACAGACCGAAACACATACGGACAGATGAATACAAGAGCTATAGCTGCTTTTGCGGTTGGGTTTTAACCCAACCGCAAACTGTTTTAAAACGGTTAACCCAAACCGTTTTAGCCCGGTTAGGGTTAACCGTTTTAACCCAAAATACTTACAAAATTTGAAAAAGACAGACCGAAACACATACGGACAGATGAATACAAGAGCTATAGCTGCTTTTGCGGTTGGGTTTTAATTCTTATGGGAATGGAATTGTCCATGGGAACTTGTTTTGGAGTAACATTTCTTACTAATGAGCATCATTCTTGAACGACCAAAGAATCGAAACCGTGGTCAATTGTAACTGATATAAATAACTATCTATATTATCAGTATACATTACAGGTAAACTGATATACTATACAAGTAAAATAATGTCGGTAGTTATCTATTTACATAATTATGTTTTTTGAGAGAATATTGGCAAGACACAACGAAGTAACTTAAATCGATTTAGCAGGGTGGCTCTTTGATTGTTTCTTAACTCGTGTTTTTTTGGTGGGTTTTACTGTTCTTGTATGGTTTGAATTCATTTTTTTTTTTTTTTTTTTTTTTTTTTTTTTTTTTTTTTTTTTTTTTTTTTTTTTTTTTTTTGCTTCATTTAATCATCAACCATTCATTTTATTCATACGAGAAAACTTTTACAATCACTGGTGATGGTTGTTTGCACTCAGATGCTGAAGAGCCTAACAACACAAATAAAATAAACAGTACTGTAAAAAAAAAGTGGATAGTAAATAAGTGGAACAGTAAAAAAAAGTGGATAGGCTAAAATACTCTAGAGTTTAGCAAAATACAATAATAAAAGAAAGTTACAAATAAAAAAATAACAGCAAAGAAGGAAATATAAATGAATAACAGAAATAACAAATAAAAAAAAAAACAAAGAAGACCTGATCAACATTATATGAGAGGGGGAAAAACTGCTGGAGTATACAAGTTAATAAGACTACTAAATATAGTATTAAAAGAACGGGAGGAAAAGATGTAAATAGGGATTGAATTACAAGACCAAATGAACTGAAAAATGAAGTGTTTTTTAGTAGCTGTTGATGAACGACGCCCGATTTTCGCCTTACGAGACCTTTGCTTTATTTCCTATGTATTTTTGTTGCTATTATTTATTCTATTCCACTGAGAATGGCATGATGGAGTTCATTACTGGAATAGTTGCTATTCTTCTTTTCCGTGCTGATTCAAAACTTTTTTTTCTTGTCTCGCTTTATCGTTCGCATTCTTATCCGAAGTTTAAATTGACTGAAGAACACAATATTTGTGTTGTGATGTCCGTTTAATACCCAGTAAACGGACTTGGTTACTCTGCGTTCCAAATTGAATAGAATAGAATTTATTTGCGCTAAAAGCCCATAGGCTATGGCGAAAAAAACGTGAAACAAAGAACAATCGCACAGAAATTATACAAATCATAATAACTTTATTTCATTTTCATTCCAACCCACCTTAAAAAAAAAAAAAAATTAACCCCACATTTCCTTCGACCGATAATAAAGACCCAGTGAATTTGAAAGCAAGTGCTGGGCCTGCCATGCCTGTATTTCCTGATTCTGTAAAAAAAATCCTTTCAACTAATCCACTTGCTTGGCCCCTCATATCTTGGAGCCCTAAGGCATCCCCCCATATATGACTTAATCCACAAAAATCTAGTATACTCTTAACTTGGTACGGCCAGCCCCTACCTGAGCCGCACTTTAACATTTCTAAATAAGCCGCCTTCATCGCTCGCATCCTAGGAATCAGAAAAAAATCCGAAAGCCTAACCATGTTAATTAGCCTTCGGCTTTTTAAAGAAAACAAATCTAAATCATCTCCAACTACCAAACTATTTGTATGCTTACTTGTCCCTAGCCGCCTCTTATAATATTCTAATTACGCTGTTTTTAGCCTATCGCCCTTCACATACCCCCAAGCCTCAGATCTATATAATTTTCCATAACACCAAAAATTTTAGCCCCAAAAACCTCTTTAACTATTTGGGTCTTTTTAATATTCCTTAGTCTACTTCTTAATACATATTAAAATATATCTTTCCCTTTTCAATCCTATTTTCTGTATGGCTACTAAATAAATTTCCTTTCGCCTTAAACTTAACTTCTAAATATGACCATTCCTCCGCTAGCCTAACCCTTCTACCCTTAAAACTAAGTTTGAAATCATCCTCAAGTCTACTACAATATGTGGAATTTGAAATGTAATGACTATGATGACCCCCACGTAGAGTTTACGTATTACGTATATGTTTACGTATATGTATATGTTTACGTATATGAGCCCCACGTAGAGTTTATATTTATTGAGAAAATGGGTCCAACTTCTTCCAAAAGGTTCTACAGAAGGCCGGTTCGTTTCTTAGCATTTATAAACTTGCTTTTTGGTTCAACAAGCCTAAAAAGGTTGAGTCTCGATTTTGTGTGGTTAGATTTCGTCACCTTTGTTCTTATAAAACAGCCTTGGGTTACCAATGTAGGCAAACCTACATACAAGAAAAATACGGAATTCATTTCATTCATCCCAATAAAAATTTCATTGAAAACATACTAAAATATGTGCAAAAGATGAAAGACGGGGGCAAATTATGCGGAAGATATTGAAATGCATTAAAAATCGGAAAGATTTAGACGTTTCGGGGGTGAAAATGACCAGGGTTAGAGGAAATTAATGGAAACCATGTTAAAATGGGCTTAAGGTGCAAAACTGAAAAAAATGGTTTTCCATTTTCTCCAAAAATGGAAAACATTCCACCTTGCATTAGTATTTTTTCGCCAAAAAAAGGTGAATGCTATAAAAGAAAAATTTTATGTATGTTTTTTCTGTTTTGCTTGTTTTTCAATGTTGCATGTTTGTGAAATTGTTTGATTGTTAAATCTAGTTATATAAGTACGCTGTATGTTTGTGAATTGTTTGTTTGTTAGATCTGGCTCATGTCCTACCCAGCTTATAAATGCCACTGTATTTGAAGTTCCTCCACCGAGATCACGGGAGCTGCCTGCCCGACTGCCACAATCAATGTTTGAGAGGTGCGGAATTAGCTGAAACCGATTTATTTTTGCTTTCATTCTATCAGCATATAATAGGCATTGTTGATTTAGGCTTAGCTTTTTTATTTTCAGATTTTAATATACGTGTATTTAATAATGGGTAAGTTATATCATTTAGACTTAAAAGATTGTTTTGTCTCGATTAACTCATTTCTACAAAATTGTCTAAAGTTATTCCTAGCTAAAGCAGTTCATCGACTAGGTCAAAGAATTTCAAGAAGAGTAATGTTTTCCCATTTCCGTCGAGTATTAATTATTCTTCTGCACAATATTGAATTTCTTTTATAATCAAGGAGATATTTTATGGCATCGCTTTTTGGTGGAGGCTTGCTTAGTAACAACATTGTATATTATAAGCTACATCTTTTATTTCTTCGAGTTTTGTAATTGTTGTTATATATTTTGCTTGATCGTGAGCTTAAAAGTTTACCTACGCTCTCTCTCTCTCTCTCTCTCTCTCTTCCTCCCCTCCCCCTCTCTCTCTCTCTCTCTCTCTCTCTCTTCCTCTTCCTCATTGGTTTAAGGGAGAGAAATATTATGTTTGTATCTTTATTAATGCATTTAACTTATAAGCAGTGTTTTAAAAAGGACATGTTTTAAAGTAAAACAAAAGGCTTTAACACTTTAATTTTCAAAGACTCTAATTACGAAGTATTGCGCGACCAGGATAAGTTGCGTTTTTTTAAGACTAGTAATTGTTTCCCAAACTTAAAGCACAGAATGTATTCAAAGACGCCTCACAAAGTATGGGGTAGATGAACTATCCCACGCTTTTGTTTCTAATATTTAAAATTTCAATTTCTTTGAATAACAGGAATTTATTTTCTCAACGTTCAGTTCATTGAGAAATACAAATCACTGAAACTTTTTTTTGTTCAAATAAAAAATTGCGAGCTAATCTACATTCTGTCCTTTCTTTCTAACTGAAGTATCGATTGAAGAAATTTGGAAGCCAAGCTGGTAAACTGTTTTCTATGCAACAATATTCCTATTTATTCTTCTACTGACTTGACCAATATTTATTGTACTGAGACTTATTACTGAAAGTCCTTGAGCCAAGAAAACCCCAATACACAAAAGATATAGGAAAGGTTATGTTTGTGTGTTTTATTTTTATTAATGCAGTTAACGTGTAGGCAGTTTTTTTCCTTTCTTAAAATTGTCCCCTTCATTCCCATTTTGTCCCATTTTTTTAATCTGGACAAGTTCATTTATTTGCTTCGAGTTCAGGAAGTGGCTTCAGGAAGCAGACAATCCCAAATTCCACTTATGAAGAATTTTTTTATTATTTTCTTGTTCTGGCTCGAATCTAACAAATGTTATTACAATAATCATAATTTCTTTTATTCTCTTTACGAAATTAAAATAAAGGAGCAAATAAATGAAAAAAATACAAATGAGCCCGAAGTACAACAATACATATAGAAAGCAAAGCATTGCCAATAACTTAGATATTGTACAAAATACTTTGTTTAGGCGGAAAAAACTTCAACTCTTATGCAACAGACATACAGCATGAAGACAGTATAATAATAAAAAAACACCTGGTTAAAAAACCTGGTAACACTATTTAAACATGGAGGCAGTTCAGAGGAAAATCAACTATAGGTTCTCGGCACTTCTAAAATCTTGTCAATAGTCCATGCATTTTCCCTGTAATATCAAGTGCTCTATATTTCTTGGTGGTGTAAGCATTTTTTTTTAAAACAGGAGAAAGCCAAAGAGAAAAATACTTAAATTTTCTGAAGAACTCTCAATAATTTTTTTTTTAATTTGTTATAGTTTATATATTAAAAAAAAAAAAAAAAAAAAAAAAAAAAAAAAAAAAAAAAAAAAAAAAAAAAAAAAAAAAAAAATCCAAACCAGTGCTGTGGTGTAAACATTATTTTGTAAAGGCTTTGTAAATACTTTTTATTAAAGTGCTTTTTTCATCTGGAAAGCATGTTATAAGTCTTTGGAGGTTTTTCCTTGAATAACAAGAGTTCTCGTGTCCTTCACAAATACACTGAAAGGTATTCCCAGATGCTTCAATGTGTCTGTACGTCTGATGGAAGATGGTCTAATTACGAGAGACTCCCTTGCTCCAAAATTTGGATTAAATCTCAAATATTAGGACCATCTAAAAAAAGACTCATTGCTAAAAGACTAGATTGGAGAACGTTCACGGCCACATAAGAAATATGGCTGATATCAATAAAACGATCAATCAATAAGGGGGGGGGAGATATTTCTAGTAGCTCTACGAATAGCATTATTAGAAGTGAGAAGTGATATTATTAATATCAGAAGTTATTAATATCAGTGAGAAGTGAGCCAGAACACCTAACATGAGGGTCCCAATACCAATGGCTTAGGCGAAAACAAGTGATGGGGTGGACGCCATTGCGAGGGAGTACAAGAATAGCACGAGAATGAAGAATTGAATTAAAAGCTTCGGAAGTATCTAACGCACACTTGTCCAGTCTTTTAATATTCAAATAGTGCCGTACAATGATTTCTGAGAAAACAGGGTGCATTTTGAACTCATTTACCCCTTCTGAACCCAAACTGATTGTCGCCAAAATTGCAACGCTCATTGAAAAGCGGAAGACTCTTTCAAGAAGTTTGCTGACTTTCGAACCAACCGTAATCGGCCTGTAAGAACTACGCGCTTAAGAATCTGTTGTTTCTTTTTCTGGTGCAAGTTACAACAGTTTAACAAAGGGCTTTGGGTAGACTATACATTAGTGGGACACAATTGCCTGGGACAAAAGAGAAATTTGACCTGAAAGGGTTAGCGGTGTCATGCTTCAGGTACTCAGTGTGCAGACCCTCCAGATTGGGAGGTTTGCCCTTTTGCAGCAATTGAACTTGTGTAACTACAGATGAGGGTGAAATATTAACATGGTTATTACTATAGTCAATATTTAAAAGGTGGCTATCAAAAATATCATGAAAAGAAGACTCGAATGGTGGTGGCTCGGCTGGGAAAATCGACAAAAATACGAGCACGATGGCTCTAGGCATTTACCCCACCCCCCGGAAAATACTCCCCGTGGAATCCCCCCCCCCAGAAAATTTCCCCGAGGAACCCCCCCCCCCCCCCGAGGAAAATACCCCACACGGAAAATATCCCCCAGGAAAATTCCTCACGGACCCCCCCCCCCCCCCTGTGGAAAACTAGGCTTTCCAAGTTTGATAATTTTATTTCAGTTTTTTTCGTAGGGGGAAGTAATTTTGGTACTTGTGTATTATACGCCACTCACTCAAGTTTACGCTGTGTAAAACTCGAGAACGAACCGGTTTCTTCGTTAGTTTCTTTCAGCTTAGCATGAGACAAGCTAAAGACAAGTGATAGAATAGAAGGGAAATATATAATTTGGGCTGTATATTTGCGCATAAGGGGAGGGGGGTAAATTATTTTGACAGTTTGAAGTCAGAAACCAATTCTTACTTCATAATATGCAGAGAATTGTACCTAATAGATTTTGCATGCAGACCCACTATACTTAAAACAAGTATAAAAAAACAAGTTTTTTCATCTGAAAGTAAGGAGCACCATCAAAACTTAAAACAAACAGAAATTATTACGTATATGAAAAGAGTTGCCCTTTCTACAAGACCTTGCTCTTTACGGTAAAGCTTTGAATTTATGTCCTAATTCTTTAAGAACGATTCTTCAAACACAATGGCCGTTTCATTAGAATAATAAGGTTTGTTTTAAAATTCTAAAAAAAACCTTTAGCGTAAAGAGTGAGGTCTTGAGGAGGAGGCAACTTCTTTCATATGCGTAATAATTTCTGTTCGTTTTTAAGTTTTCCATGCTGCTCCTTACTTTCAGTTAGCAAAACTGTTTTGTTTTTTTTTTAATTTATTTTCTGATCATTTTTAAATAATACCGGGAAATCCGGCTCTCTCTCCATGAAAAATTTCGGTACTTGTGTATTATACGCCACTCACTCAAGTTTACGATGTGTAAAACTTGAGAACAAGGCGGTTTCTTTGTTACTTCAGAAACAAATTTGGGGTATATATTTGCACTTAGGGGGTGGGGGGGGGGTAAAGTATAGCGGGTCTGCATGCAAAATGTATTAGGTACAATTATTTTGCTTATTATGAACTAAGAATTGTTTTCTAACTTCAAACTGTCAAAATAATTTACCCCCCCCCCCCCTCCCCTTATGTGCAAATATATAGCCCAAATTATATATTTCCCTTCTATTCTATCACTTGTCTTTGGCTTTTCTCATGTTAAGCTGAAAGAAACTAACGAATGCTACCTGGCCACCAAGGGCATTCAGAGATGCTAATCTGTTGAGATTCGAAGGAATATGAACGAGTAAGTTTAGGAGCTTGCTTGTATTGAAGATGAGGATTATTTTGGACAGAAAAAGACAGAAATTTGCCGTTTATTCCCATTTCCAACAATCTTACGGAATGTACGTTTCGCTGATTTAACGGTTTCAAGTATAACTACAAAACAGGGGTATCATACTCCAACCATGGATCGTACCAGAAACAGTATCAGAACCAGCAAAATTGAAAATGTTTCTTGCAGCACATTGGCTTACCAATTTAAAAATTTGATCTGGATACATCAGTGGAAAGTAGGTCTTAGCCATCATATTTGTGAAACAAAATTTTGCTCTGTATTTTTGCTTGGATAAATTTTGAACTGTTTTGAATAATTTTCAAAGAAAAGAATGAATTTACTCAATGTTTGCTCCGAAGGAAAAATTACGGTTGATCAAATAGTATTTTTTATTAAAAATCTATATAATTTAAATAAACAGAAAGAACCATTCAAGAGACCTTTTTGACGGCTTTAGCAGATATAATTTCAACGATAGTTCAATAATACAATAAATTATGGAAAAAAATTGCCAAAATATCTCTATTTTTGGGGCAGGCCATGTTCCTAAGGCTCCATCCGCTGAGATTATATTACTTTGTATCGTATTTGCACAATTGTGACAAAAACTTACTTTTAAAAATCCATTCAGCAAATGGATTTGCTGAACCCTGAGAGTCATCTACCAATTTTTTTTAGCGAAACAGTTAAAAAAAAATTGGCGGGAGATGGGTTAGGATTTTGGTGTATCTCCTAAACATCAGTAAAAGTGAAAAATTCATTCAGCAAATGGGTTTGCTTAATTCTGAGAGTCATCTATCGGTTTTTTAGCGAAACAGTAAAAAAAAAAATTGCGGAAGATGGATAAGGAATTTGGTGGATCTCCTAAACATCAGTAGAAGTGAAAACGCTGATTAAAATATGAACAGTACCAGAACTTATTTAAAAGGCAGTCAGTTAGGTGTGAAGAAAATTTTCTGTCTGTGACATTCAAGTAAATCCAGGGCGAAAATTCCATTTTAATAAAGTTACGACCCCACTGTAAGGCGTGAACTTCAGACAAAACCCCAACAAAACTAGACACAATGAAACGAAACTGTTTTCTTGTCTCAGATCTAAGATGTTGGAATCCAGGCTAAATAACACGATTAGTTTTTTTAATTTTTTCAAAAATCAAAACTAAGTCACAAACCTTAATCTTTTTTTTATAACAGATATAATGCAACGATAGTGATAGTGCCATATAGCCAAAATGTCGAAATCAATAGATTCTACTGGATTAAACCATATATGGACTTAAAGCTAAATTGTTCCTAAACTAGGTCCTCTATCATCCTACCAAGGCTTATCGGATACTTTGTATATAAAGTCAGGATTGCTGCTTTACTAAAATTAAACTCGATATTTTGTTGGCAAAAAATAACTGTTGGGTGATAAAAAGTACTGCTTGCGATCCACAGTTTGAGGGTGGACAAAATTCATCAGAATTTGACTTGATACTTTTGGACCAAAAATCACGGTTCATGTAAAAACTTGGTTTTTCAAGAAACTAGCAAAGCTTCCAAGTCTATTATATATTGCTTCATAATCATGTAAAATCCTTAATCAATTACTATAGGTCTCCGCCATCCTGTGTCTTCACACGCCTCACCTGTTTGCCTACTCCGTATTTCTCCATGTACCCATTTAGAGCTGGGTTGACTCTGGCACCGCTGAGTAGAGTTACGGCACTGGCCCCCGTTCCAAACCAAATAATCAGCGTTACCTTACATTAGCATTATCAACAAAACCAAATAACCTTGTATTATTCCTTGGTCTTATCCAGAATAAAATTGTTGGGAGTCAAATTGGTTTTCATTATTTTAATGCATTAAGTTCGAATTTCAATTAAGATCAAAGATTCTTTGAATCCAATGCGAAATTTTTCAAGTGTTGGGAGATTTTTTTTTCATATTCTTTTTTGGATTATGAAATGGTTAGAACTGGGCTAGTCTGTGGAATATCGGCTAGTTAAGATATCGGAAGTTAAGATTTGAATAAACCTAAATTCATTTGCATGCTCCACATACAAGTAAATAAAGAAGTCAACTGCAAATCAACGTTTTCAAAGTTCGTCATATTTAAAGCTAATCATGATGACTGAATCTAGCAAAATTTGCTTCTTAGGAGTCAATTTTACTGTTCTTTTAAATTGTGTCGAATGGACTGTTGTCCATTTGCCATAATGCTGTTTTCCTAATTACACATCTTATAATTATTCTTACAATTCCTTTTCCACGAGCTTGTACCTAGGAAATATAATTGTGTATTCTCCTTCTTCTAGATTACGTGGGAATGATGGAACCCCTGGTTCAACCAAGCAATCTCGAGAAGAAAGTCCCACCTCAATTGGAAGTGGACATTTCGTTCCGGGTACTAAAAGATCAAAACAACCAATGCCGCCTGCGAGAGAAAGGTTTTTTTTTTTTTTTTTTTTTTTTTTTTTTTTTTTTTTTTTTTTTTTTTTTTTTTTTTTGAGAGAGAGAGAGTGAGCTACAAATTTTATCTAATCAAAAATTTTATCAAATTTTATCCTCTTTTGTCTTCTTTTTAAAAACATCAATTTCGGGATGGTTTAGAAATTCTCCTATCCCAAAGATTGTGTAAACCCAAGGAACCGTTGCTTCTAATATTTCTGGGTTTTCATAGGCAGCGCGCTAGCGCTGCCTAAGTAAAGAACGATGTGGGCACAATGTGTTTTTTTTATTTTTTTTCTCCATATCCGGGAACTTCGTATCGAAGGAGTTGTCGTAGAAACTTCGAAAAGGGTTCATTCGATTGGAAATTGGAGTGGCTAGTGCCCTTTTTAATAGTCGAAAGTGATTGGAGGGCAACTAGCCCCCCCCCCCAGGCCCATCATTTCACCAAACACATCCAATAAAAATTTTGAGATAGCCATTTTGTTCAGCATAGTTGATTTCCAGATAGAAAATATGTTTTTGAGGAGAAAACACCCCCACAGCCCTCAGGGCAAGGGCTTTAAGTTATGCCCTGGGGGCATATTAGGTTTTTAAAGAAGGTGTTGTCGTAGAAACTTCAAAGAAAGCTCATTCAATTGGAAATTGAAATTGCCCTTTTTGATAGTCGAAAGTGATTGGAGGGCAACTAGCCCCCCCCCCCCCCTCCCCCTACACCCATCCTTCCCCCAAACACATCCAATAAAAATTTGAGATAGCCATTTTGTTCAGCGTAGTTGATTTCCAGATAGAAAATATGTTTTTGAGGAGGACACTCCCCCACAGCCCTCAGGGCAAGGGTTTTAAGTTATGCCCTGGGGGCATATTAGGTTTTTAAAGAAGGCGTTGTCGTAGAAACTTCAAAGAAAGCTCATTCGATTGTAAATTCAAAGGGCTAGTGCCTGTTTTAATAGTCAAAAATGATTGGAGGGCAACTAGCCCCCCCCCTCCCCACACCCATCCTTCCCCCAAACACATCCAATAAAAATTTGAGATAGCCATTTTGTTCAGCGTAGTTGATTTCCAGATAGAAAATATGTTTTTGAGGGGGACACTCCCCCACAGCCCTCAGGGCAAGGGTTTTAAGTTATGCCCTGGGGGCATATAAGATTTTTAAAGAAGGCGTTGTCGTAGAAACTTCAAAAAAAGCTCATTCGATTAGGTTTTTATAGAAGGCGTTGTCGTAGAAACTTCAAAAAAGGCTCATTCGATTGTAAATTCAAAGGGCTAGTGCCCTTTTTAATAGTCAAAAATGATTGGAGGGCAACTAGCCCCCCCCCTCCCCACACCCATCCTTCCCCCAAACACATCCAATAAAAATTTTGACATAGCCATTTTGTTCAGCGTAGTTGATTTCCAGATAGAAAACATATTTTTGAGGAGGACACTCCCCCACAACCTACAGGGCAAGGATTATAAGTTATGCCCTGGGGGCATATAAGGTTTTTATTGAAATCTTTGGCGTAGAAACTTGAAAAAGGGCTCATTCGATTTGAAATTCAAAGGGCTAGTACCCTTTTTAATAGTCGAAAGTGATTTGAGGGCAACTAACCCCCCTAACCTAACAGAAACCAGAGATGACACACACACACAGACGACACACACATAGAGACGACACACACACAGAGACGACACACACACAGAGACGACACACACACAGAGTCGACAAACACATAAAGACGACACACACACACAGAGACGACACACGTAGAGATAATACACATAGATACACATATAGATAAGGTTTTTACTGAAATCTTTGTCGTAGAAACTTGAAAAAGGGCTCATTCGATTTGAAATTCAAAGGGCTAGTACCCTTTTTAATAGTCGAAAGTGATTTGAGGGCAACTAACCCCCCTCTCACGCCCACCTTTTCCCCAGACACTCCCCCGCAATCCTCAGTGCAAGGATTATAAGTTATGCCCTGGGGGCATATAAGGTTTTTATTGGAATCTTTGTCGTAGAAACTTGAAAAAGGGCTCATTCGATTTGAAATTCAAATTGCTAGTACCCTTTTTAATAGTCGAAAGTGATTTGAGGGCAACTAACCCCCCTCTCACGCCCACCTTTTCTCCAAAAACATCCAATCAAAATTTTTGGATAACCATTTTATTCAACGTAGTTGAAAGTTTTGGAAATTAGGTTTTTAAGGATGACAACCCTCCCCCCACAGCCCTCAGGGCAAGGGTCGTAAATTATGCCCTGGGGCATATAAAGTTTTATTGAAAATGTTGTCGTAGAAACTTCAAAAGGGCTCATTCAATTGGAAATTGAAAGGGCTAGTGCCTTTTTTAGTAGTTGAAAGTGATTGGATACCGACTAACGCCCCTCCCACGCCCACCATTTCCCCAAACACATCCAATCAAAAATTTGAGATATCCATGTTGTTCAACGCAGTTGAAAGTTCTGGAAATTCGGGCTTTTAGGATGATAACCCCCTCAGCGCCCTCAGTGCAAGGGTTGTAAGTTATGCTCTGGGGGCATTAAAGTTTATGTCGAAAGTTGTTATAGAAATTTCAAAAAGGGCTCATTTGATTGGAAATTGAAATTGCCCTTTTTAATAGTCGAAAGTGAGTGGAGAGTAATTAACCCCCCGCTTACGCCCACCATTTCCCCACAAACATTCAATCAAAGTTTAGAGAAAGCCATTTTGTTCAACAGAGTTGAAATTTCTGGAAATTATGTATTTAAGGATGTCAAACCCTCGAGAGCCTCAAGGGCAAAGGTTTTAGTTTATGCCCTGGGGGCATATAAGATTTTATAGATAGAGTTGTCGTAAAAATTCAAAAGGGGTTCATTCAATTCGAATTTGAGAGGGCTAGTGCTCTTTGTAGTAGTCGAAAGTGATTGGAGCGTAACTAACCTCCCTCTCACGCCCACCATTCCTCCAAACACATCCAATCAAAATTTTCAGATAGTCATTTCGTTCAACGTAGTAGAAAATTCTGGAAATTAGGTCTTTGAGTATGACCTTAGGGTAAGGGTTGTAATTTGTGCCCTGGGGGCATATAAGGTGTTTATAGAAAGCGCTGTCGTTTCCAAAAGTGCTCGTTCGATTGGAAATCGAAAGGCCTAGTGCTCTTATGTTAAGAAATTAACATAAGTTGGGCGTAAAACCCCTATGCCTTCCCCAAGGCCAGAACAAAATTTGCACTTTACTGAAAAAATATAAATGAATTTTCATTGTCAGTTTAATATACATATACTGATATTTAGTAATCAAAATGTTAATATTATTTGATTTATTGAAGTTATAAAGTAAAAACATTTATATTTTTTCAGTAAAGTGCAAATTTTGTTCTGGCCTTGGGAAGGCATAGGGGTTTTGCGCCCAACTTATGTTAATTTCTGCTCGTTTTGAGTTTGACTCGGTTATTCATTGTAATTTCTGTTCGTTTTGGGTTTCATTTATTTATCGATGCTGATTTGTGGTAGTTTCACGCTTGGTAGATTATTTGATTTTATTTTTGCTCTTTTTTTGTTAAAGGGAGTTCTTTAGTTTTCTTTTAAAAACTTATTTTGTAGAAAAAGTTTTTTTAATTAATCCCAGAAAAACCGTTGCTTCTAATTTTTCTGGGTTTTCCCAAATTCCCTGGAAAGAAAGTTCTGTAAGTTTGTATTTAGCGTTGATGTTCGTGCATTTCCCAATGTTAATTTTAGGCGAGGTTTTGAAGAACCCAATTTTCGTTGGGAGAAGTCCGAGTAAATCCCTGGAAAATCATGGAAGTGATGGCACTGATATTAATGCCCCCTATTTTTCTAAAAGAAACAAAAAATTGTATCTAAAAAGTGATCAATTTTATTTTTGACTCTTCAAACATTTCTCCTGGGTACGCTGGTGTAAAATTACAAATATGTCAGTTATTCTAGAAAGAGCTTTTTTTTCCAGGAAGTAAACTTTCAAAGTTGCCAATCTTCTTTTTTCTAAATGATATGTGGTTTGAATCGAACATAAATAAATCTTAAATGGTTTATCTTTCGAAAAGGGGACGGGGTCAAGCTCGATTATAAAAAGGAACACGCCTGAGAACCCACAAAAGTATTTTTTAGTGAAGGGGACAATAGTAAAAAAAAAATATATGATAGTTTGAATAAGAAGTACCCAGGAATTCGGGTAAAGTTAGAATTTTGGGGAGACAAAAAACTTTTTAAAATTATTTTCTGTTTTCAAAATAAACACAATGAACCTCACATACATGTCAATATGAGTCTCACATTCAGAGTAAATATGTGTTTTTGTTAAAATGTAGCGTTAATTATTGGTTCATGCCTCTCTTTAACTTTTCCTTTTTTTTCAATCTGCAATTTTCTCACATAAAAAGGTCCAAGGAATATATTATCCTTGGTATCTTTGAAGAGTTGCAAGGACATTGGAAGAATTGTAAATGTGTAGTTTATATAGTTTACGGGAATTTGTGCTATTATTCATGCAATTTTTCTGTTGGGGCAGGGGGCAGCACCCTTCCCCAGCCCCCGACGGATCTGGGTATCATGTCAAAACCAGTGACCAAGTCATGCCCACCTTTACGGGTTGGGGGAAGTAAAACCCTAATTATAAAACCTTCGTATGGTTATGCCAACGTTCCTAAGATGTCCCAGTGCCCCGCCAGCGTTGAAGAAAAAGGCACATTAGGGTCTCAATCTGTTTTATGAAATTACGAAAATGGGCTTTAGTATTTTACCTTCATTGTTTGGATAAAAATAAAAATTTTTGATCATTGTTCCTAAATAAGTTCTGAATTTAAGCGAAAAATTTTTTCACTATTAATGTTTTTTTCAAAACTGTTTTTTTTCTTTTTCACTTACTAACAGGGCGCTGAGGGGAGAACCTTCAAAAGGGTGGTTTTAAGCAAAGGCTAAAGATTGTTGGAGATTTCAATCAGCATTTCCACTCGAGATTTGGCACCCAAAAGTACCAATTTCAGCACCATGTGGTACTTTATGATCGTACTATCAAGCCAAACTTGTAAAAAAACATGTAGATAAAAAAAATTAGCTGTCAAATGAGCCCGTAAACAGCTCTCTACGATATCCCAGTGCCCCACTAGCTGCGAAGAAGAAAAAAAAAAGAAAAAAGGTGACATCAGCGCTTCCAATGCAAAATGATTTGTTGTCACAACTGAGGGACTGTAATTGTCCTGAATTGGGTTTTCAACTATGATGATTTCAATGGTGCAGTTCAATCTTACACCATTTGCGAGGGGTTTCTGGCTTTTTTCGAAACTACCACGAATTCGTTTTTGTAATGAATTTCTGCTGTTAAAATTAAACGACATATTAGTTACCATTCTCGAATTAGCTCTGATTGCAATTTTTAACTCATTAGAAAGTTTTTCTCAAAATATTTTTTTTTTAATTTCAGATACTATAGGCCATGATTTGCTCTTTACTACGCTGCAACCTTCATTTTGGTTATCGGTGTAAAATTAAGATATTTTTTTCGATGCTAGTAAACAAAAATTCCTTTATTTCTTTTTAATTCAAACATACTGGACTCTTCACAATAATGTTTGCTCTATCCATTATTTTTTTAATTTCATCTTATTTCAGATACCGTTGTGTCACTGCCTATCCACCTAATTCAGATCATGAGCTGGAACTGTATGTTGGTGATATTGTCTATGTTCATAAAAAACGAGATGATGGTTGGCTTAAAGGAACATCGCAACGTACTGGACGTTCTGGTCTCTTTCCTAGTATTTTTGTTGAGCCACTATAATCAAATTGTATAATACTCTTGTAAGTAAGAGTTCTGTTTGTGCAAAATTTATAATGGTAAGGGTCTTCTGGGTTCTGCTTCGGTCAGCAGCGCAATGGTGTTGTTCTTGTCAGCAGAACTTTTGGGTTTAAATAACCAGGGGGGTCAAATGGGGCAGGGGGCTATTGCCTCCCTCCTAGATTTTGAGAAGTAAGATTTTTTTTATTTCCATTTAAATAATTTTAAAAAATCAAAATGTCGTTTAGGTTTAAGAAAATAATTTTTTTGTATCTTCGCAAGAAAAATCGAAAAAAAGGACTTTCCCTTCCCCCTACATTTTCTTAAATTTCCTAACAATCGCCTCGTAGATTTTTTAAACCCTCTGTCCTGGATTTTGAATTTTACTCGAAGGTTTTTGATGTTTTTCGTTAAAAGAAATAGGAAAAAATTGTCTCTCGCCCTCCTTACATTTTGAAAAAGACACTTTATGTATCTTCATTAAAATTCCTTCTCCCCCTCCCCCGGTGATGACTCTAGACCATTTAGTTCATTCATTGATGATTCCCTTGCAAAACACTGTAGTTTCTGGTAGGCTGTTGGATAGGATAACGACTCATACAGTGGGTAATTATCTGATTACCGAGACAAGGGGGATCCAAGGAGGATCCTGGTTTCGCAAATTTTGCTATAAAAATTGGGTCTAAAACTTCTTTTATGAGCCTTGAGAAGGTTGAAATCTAAGACTTGTTCTGTCCTACTCGTAAATTATTTTAGTAATTCACTTATTTAAACATTTAAAAATTTAAAAAGAAAAACAGATTTGGATTATAATTCAAGAGTTATTCTTCATGAAACATAGGCGGGGCTACCTGTATTGCCTAAATAACGGCTGAAGTCGTCGTTATTTTTATTCCCAAAAATGACATTCTCGTGCTCAAAATCCAAGAATGTATTTTGTGCCCTTTTTAAGGAGTATACTACTGCAATTAATGTGCCCATGAGGTAGTGGTTTGCGTGGATTCTTTGTCTAATTATTGGGCTATTAGATTTCGTTACTAATTGCTCCTAAAATAAAAGTTAAAAATAGGGATAAAATCCTTTTTAATAGACAGTGCGTAGGAATTCACGATAAAATACCAGATATTTCGGTCACATATACAGTGACCGTCATCAGTAGTAAAACTAAGCTATTTAGCTATTTATAAGCCATTTATAAGCTATTATATAAGCTATTTAGTTTATCCCTATTTTGAACTTTTATTTTATCGTCATGGAAAGGCAGTGTGGTGTCCGAAATTATCTACTGATGACTCCTGTTGACTTCTAGACCATGTAGAGAGCTTGGTAACCCTGTTTTTAGATAATTCGATTTGGTCTTAATAAGGAGGTCCTCGTTAATTTTGTCAGACATGTCCAGAAACTTTATGGGGCTATCTTTCAACCGGACACTGCATGCATAACATTCAATCGGAACCCAATCGTGGGCTAATGGACTGAAGTCACATGTGTGGTTCGTGGTATGTGGAGGTTTATCTACACCATCCTCGTGTTTGGTTCTGTTTTGACAGTTTGTGTGATAGTGTCACTTGAAACGTAAAGGACGCTGTTTTTCCCTTGGCAAAGAACTTATACCAACGATCAGGGCCAATTTTTGTTCGGGATAAAGGAGGGGGTACCAAAGGAATTTCCGCTCGGCGAGAGGGGTTAACAAAAAAAAATGAAGAAGAAGAAGAAGTTTATCTCCCATGGACTGTGTCTAACGGTCTCAAATAAGACTTTTTTACTTGCATTTTGTAGACCAATGTACGAAACAGAGAAATATTTTTCTTTTTTCTAGGAGAAATAGTTTCTTTCAGCTGTATTTTTACGATCAATTTACGAGTTGGTGAAATATTTCGGGAGGGGGGGGGGAGTCCTAACTGGGCACCCCTCTGGCTATGGCTTTGCCAACGACGCCCTACAATTGTGAAGACTATTCTCTTAGTAGACCAAAGAGCATGGGATTGCGATAGAGGTAAAGTTTCGGCACCATAACATCGATTTGATAGGAGTTAGAAACCATTGTCGCCGCGGATCGGGAGTGCTACCTAGCCTAATTGTAATTAAAAATTTTTAATTTCAGTGAAAGGTTTAGGTTTATTTAAAACCAACCTGAAAATCCACAAAATTAAATATGTTATTGTGTTTATGCAACTATCTTTTTATTGATTATACAATAATTAGAGTGGTTAATCTGGTTAATCAGCGGAAGATAGGCTAGGGTAAGTTATCGCATCTTGGACGTACCGCATTATTGACTTCTGTGAGGCAGCTTCGTGCGAAGCCTAAAATCGCGGAAGATTGGCCAGGGTAAGTTATCGCATCTTGGACGTACCGCATTATTGACTTTTGTGAGACGGCTTCGTGCAAAGCCTAAAATCGGTTTTATGATAGTGGAAAATAATGCGAGGACAATTTGGGCAACGGTAGAAACAAGTTTTAGACAAAGGATAATGCGATTTATGCAATATTTTACAAGGAAAGTTTTGTTTTTGTAAATGCATGAGCTAAAAAGCGAAAAAGCAATTCAAACCTTTTCATATTAATTTCCTTCTTTTTGAGAAGTTTGACTGCAAATCTCAAAAACAGAAATTTGTATTATTTCGTCAGTACCTGGGATCCCAAACTACTAATATCACTACTGTTACGAATAACTCACTGCAGGACCAAGCCACTATAGGGTAATACACCTACACACGTTCTTCCTCCTTCCCAATGTATTCAAAGCCTCTTTGCACCATCCTAAGAAGTTCCAATTTCCCTTAAATCTCGTTACGACCTTCTCCAACCCCATTTGTGGACGACCTGCTTTTCGTTTGGCCGACCAGATTGTTGGCCGAAAAGGACAACCTTCGGAAATCTGTCATCTCGAGCCCTTATTCATTGGTCCCGAAAGTATCGGTAGAATTTTCACCTTGGTACTTTTGTTCAACAGTCTGGAGCAGTCACTTAAAAAAAAATTTCAAAAATTTTTTTGGGTAAATTAACTGTTTGCTAAGAAGGATCTTGAAGACAATATATAATTCAATCACACTTTGATCCTTTTGTTCTGCATTGACCTATTGAGTAGCTCATTGAGCAGCTTAGCAGCCAGTTTTGGCAATTAATTCACACTTTTAAAGGTCAAATACGATCATAAAATTTAAAGGTTAGATACAGCTTAAGAGTATTAAGTTGATATTCCCAGGGTGTGATGAGGGGAATATTCAACTGACCAAGAGCAATATGTGCATACTACTACTGCTGTTATGGTTACTACTACTACTAATACTACAAATATTTTTGTTTGTGAAAAGTCAAAAATTTTAAAATTCAGATATAACCTCTAGGCGTGAGAGTGACGAAATGGCTTTAATTAAGTACTAAAGAAAGTATTGTCCAAAAAGCGATTATTTACCCAAGTTTTAGCACAAATGTAGGGGGTATCTATTATGCCCATTTGTAGAAACCAGTCCTTTTATTTTAGTTCCAATCATGGTAGTGTCTGGGGGGAGTACTGGGTTACATCCCCCCCCCCCCCAAAAAAAAAGCAAATATCGTCCGGCTTGTAAAAAAAAGTAACAAAAATGTGTATAAACAAATTTTTGATGTGTTTTGTAAAGTTTTTTTGTAACCCCCCCTCTTGAACAAAAATTTGGAATAAGCCCTTGGGTCCAATATTAATTTAAAGGTAAACGAGGATATTATTATATAGAACTACAAACATGTTTAGGCATTCTAAAATAACCTTATTACTTTACTGGGCTGTTGTAGATAGCAGTGATTTTTTTCAAAGATTCAAAATTGAGGATTGAACATGGTGGGAGGTATAAGAGACCGGCCAAGGTAATGTAAAAAATAAGAATGTATTGAAACATCTAGTCTGGTGAATAAATATTTATTTCATTTACTGAAATAAAACAACATTATTCAGCTATGCAACATCAGTTTCTAAAGATTTTGTTAAAAAAATTTTGAAAAGGAGTTTTTCCAAAGAAACCGAAAGCTATATTTTTTCCTCTCTTCTTAAATTATAAGAATTTTATGTATGCTCTTTGATTTTGGACACAATCACATATAGGTAAAAATACAAAAAAAATGCACTTGCAGTATTCCTTGTTATTAAAGTGTTAGGCTATATATTAATTCTCTCAGTGTGACAGGAAATGCAATAGTTTCAAGGTTTTTGACTTTAGTTACTGCTGTTTAATCAGAATTGTTGACAGTTTAATTAGTCTGTGTTTATATCTCATTTTTGAATACAAACATTTATTTAAGTACAAAATTGTATATCTTGAAATATTTTTGTACTTTAACCTATTGTAATTTTGTAAGGTGTGAAAGTTAAATTGGTTAATAAACAGTTTTAAAACTAAATTAACATCTAATCTGCTCAGCAATGTATTACAAGGCCGTATCCAGGGGGGGGGTTACCCGGTTTGAACCCCCCCCCCCCCTTCCCCGAAATTTTTGACGGACTCGAAAATTAGTAAAACCTAGGTAAAAATCAGTAAAATTAATCGAAACTGAGTCAAAAATTAGTAAAAAAAACCCCAAAAAAAGTCAAAAAATTAGTAAAACCCCCCCTGAACAAAAATCCTGGATACGGCCCTGATGTATTAACTAACTTGAATGAGATAATCTTGAATGGCTTAAAACCTTTAAAACTAATTTCACAAAATTCGTTACGAAATCGTGCTTAATACATAAATGGGAAGTAGAATAAGGAAATACATAAAAAGGGAACTACATCGAAACAGAATAAAAAATAAAAAAAAAGGAAATAAAATGTTTTTTCATAATAACCACATAGTTTCCTGTCTTTTAAGTTTATTGTTGAAGCCTGCAATTTTTTTCCTTTTCAGTTGATCCTTTTGTTTTAACTCGATTTTTTTTTATTCTTGACATATTCTAAGACCATACTGACGTATGAAAGTAAGAAAAGGAAAAAACGAAGAAATAAAAAACAAAACACCCGTTAAGAGGATCTTCAGTCAACAAATAATGAAGTCCGAGCAGATATTTCAGCAAAGACCCCCGCTAAACCAGCTTTGGTGCCAAAAAAGAGATAATATTGAAGAAAAAATCAAACTTGAACAGGAAAAAAAACTACTCTGTGGTAACAAAAATGAGAAGGTGACTCTTTTTGGTAATTTGGCGGTATTTTGGCGGAGGTCTCTGCCAAAATACCGGAAAAAACAAAAATGAGGCTTATTTTCAGCCAGATACTTCAGCAAACACCTCCGTTAACCCATCTTCAGTAATAAAAAAATGGAGTGCTCGGTGAAAACAGTCACCTTTTCACTTTCGTAACCATGAGATGGCTCCTTTTTTCCTGTTCGGGTCTATTTTTTATACCCACGAGTTCCAGAGGCTAGTTGTTCTGTTATATCATCTATATATTTTTCTAAATATCTGTTTTGTATCTGTTACTCATTGGTTGAAAATTATCCTCTTCGTTGTTTTTCGCTTTTTTTCGGCGTATTTTTCCGGCTTGCACTACAACGCTTAAATTTGTCGTTATCCTATTGAATTACTTTGTCGCTCATCTACTTTTGAGCCCTGTCTCACAAGGCTCAAACAAATTAACTTCCGAAAAAAAAAAGAAAAAACTAAGTCCATATTGTGGTTCTTTATCTCATTCGGCTGTCTTAAAAGGAGTATTTTATGATCGTTTTGATGTGAGGCAAGAAAAAAATAAATAAATTAGCGTACAAAATCATCAATTAGTCCTGGCTAGTGATAATTTTTTGGCATTAATTGTTGTTCTGTAAGATTTTGTTTTCTTTCTTCAGCTTCTGTACTGAGAATTAGCTTTAGAAATTGCATTAGTTACTAGTAGTTTACTATCGAATGCCATTGTTAGAATATTATTATATTATGATTAGAATATTATTATTATATTCTTGTACAATTTATTAAACACATTATAGTGTGTGTGTTTTTATTGACAAATAGAGTTGTTGGTTTTTCTTTTTTTTTCTAATAAACATTTTCACTGTATATTTTGTTATGTTATTTTAGAAAAGCCTTTTATTGCATCCTTGATCATGTCATTCTGTTAAAGATGTTGAGAATGAAGATTCAGCAAAATAGAAGTTACGAAGAAAATATAATAAAAAAAAAAAAAAACATTTGAACCGTGATTCTTGATACTGGATACAAAAGTTTTCGACTCTGACAGTTCGGCCTTTTATTTGATCCAGAACTCCGACTCCTCGATTTGTACTCGAATTCTAATTATTGAAAAAAAATGGCTGACCTTTGTCAGTTGAACCAGTTATGAATTCGAACCAATTCTAGCAATTCCGCGTATATCAAAAATTGGATGCCGGCTATATCATTAAAAATTAACTTCGAAGAATTTATTCAGTACCTTATCAATATTTAAAACAACACTATCTTAAAGCTTTATAAGGTAAGAGCAAGAACATGTAGATCACGGTTTTTCAGCCAAAAAAAAATATAAATGTTTTTACTTTTGTAACTTTAATAAATCAAATAATATTAAGATTTTGATTACTAAATATCAGTAAATGTATATTAAACTGACAATGCACATTCATTTGTATTTTTTTAAGTAAAGTGCAAATTATGTTCTGGCCTTGGGAAGGCATAGGGGTTTTGAGCCCAACTTATGTTAATTTCTGCTCGTTTTGAGTTTGACTCGGTTGTTTATTGTAATTTCTCCTCGTTTTGGGATTCATTTATTTATCATTGCTGATTTGCGGTAGTTTCACGCTTGGTAGATTATTTGATTTTATTTTTGCTCATTTTTTGTTTAATGGAGTTCTTTACTTTTCTTTGAAAAACTTATTTTGTGGAAAAAGTTTTTTTAATTAATTTCCGTTCGTTTTATATTGACATAGTCTTTTCAGAGAAAAAGAAAATAATACTTTAGTTTTTTCGTTTTTTTAAGAATTTATAGTTTGGCCTGCTATTTGTATGCTGGAGAAAAATTTTCAGCAATTTTTAACAAAATACAAATATAAAAATTTACAAAATACAAATATAAATAGTGGGCGTGAGAGGGGCGTTAGTCTTTCTCCAATCACTTTCAACTATTAAAAAAGGCACTAGACCTTTCAATTTCCAATCAAATGAGCCCTTTTGAAGTTTCTACGTCAACGCTTTCAATAAAAACCTTATATGCCCCCAGAGGATAACTTACAACCCTCGCCCTGAGGGCTGGGGGGGGGAGGGGGTTGTCATCCTCACAGACCTAATTTCCAGAGCTTTCTACTACGTTGAACAAAATGGCTATCTGAAAATTTTGATTGGAAGTGTTTGGGGAATGGTGGGCGTGACAGAGGGGTTAGTTACCGTCCAATCACTTTCAACTATTAAAAAGGGCACCATCCCTCTCAATTTTCAATTTAATGAGCCCCTTTTGAAGTTTTTGCGACAACTCTATCATTAAAAACCTCATATGCCCCCTGGGCATAACTTACAACCTTTGCCCTGGGGACTCTCGGGGGTTTGTCATCCTTAAATACATAATTTCCGGAACTTTCAATTACGTTGAACAAAATGGCTATCTCTAAGCTTTGATTGAATGTGTTTGGGGAAATGGAGGGCGTGAAAGGTGGGTTAATTACTCTCCACTCACTTTCGACTATTAAAAAGGGCAATTTGAATTTCCAATCAAATGAGCCCCTTTTGAAATCTCTACAGCAACTTTCTATATAAACCTTATATGCCCCCAGGGCATAACTTACAACCCTTGCACTGAAAGCTCTGATGGGGTTTTTATCCTAAAAGACCTAATTTCCAGAACTTTCGACTACGTTGAACAAAATGGATATCTAAAAATTTTGATTGGATGTGATAGGGGAAATGGTGGGCGTGAGAGGGGGGTTAGCTGCCCATTTCAATAAAACCTTATATGCCCCCAGGGCATAACTTATAACCCTTGTCCTGAAGACTATGGGGAGAGTGTCCTGCTCAAAGGTATAATTTCCTGAACTTTAAGCTTCGTGGAGCAAAATGGCTATTAAGAAATTTTGATCGGATATGTTTGGGGAAATGGTGGGCGTGGAAGGGGTGTTTGTTGCCTTCCAATCACTTTCGACTATTAAAAAGGGCACTAGCCATTTCAATTTCCAATCGAATGAGTCATTTTTGAAGTTTCTACGACGACGCGCTCAGTAAAAGCCTTATATGCCCCCAGGGCATAACTTACTACCCTTGCCCCGAGGGCTGTGGGGGAGTGTCCTCCTCAAAAACAATTTCTATCTGGAAATCCAAAACACTGAATAAAATGGCTATTTAAAAATTTTGATTGGATGTGTTTGGGGAAAAGGTGGGGAGAGAGGGGGGCTAGTTGCCCTCAAATCACTTTCGAATATTAAAAAGAACACTAGACCTTTGAATTTCCAATCGAATGAGCTCTTTTTCAAGTTTCTACGACAAAGATTTCAATAAAAACTTAAATGCCCCCAGGGCTTAACTTATAACCCTTGCTCTAAAGACTGTGGGGGGAGTGTCTTGCTCAAAGGTATAATTTCCTGAACTTTAACTGCGTGGAAAAAATGGCTATCTCAAAATTTTGATTGGATGTGTTTGGGTGTGATTGGAATTTTGATTGGATGTGTTAGTTGCCTTCCAATTACTTTTGACTATTAAAAAGAGCACAAGCCATTTCAATTTCTAATCAAATGAGCCCTTTTTGAAGTTTCTACGACAACGCGTTCTATAAAAACTTTATATACCCCCAGGGCATAACTTACAACCCTTGTCCTGAGGGCTGTGAGAAGGTTGTCATCCTCGAAGACCTAATTTCCAGAACTTAAAACTACGTTGAACAAAATGGTTATCTCAAAATTTTTATTGGATGTGTTTGGGGGAATGATGGGGGTGGGGGGGCTAGTTGCCCTCCAATCACTTTCGACTATGAAAAATGGTACTAGCCCTTCGAATTTCCAATCGAATGAGCCTATTTTGAAGTTTCTACGACAATGCCTTCTATAAAAACCTTATATGCCCCCAGGCCATAACTTAAAACCCTTGCCTCGAGGGTTTTGAGGGAGTGTCTTCCTCAAAAACATATTTTCTATCTGGAAAACAACTACGCTGAACAAAATGGCTATCTCAAAATTTTGATTGGATGTGTTTGGGGGAATGATGGCCGGGGGGGGGCTAGTTGCCCTCCAATCACTTTCGACTATTAAAAAGGGCACTAGCCCTTTGAATTTCCAATCGAATGACCCTGTTTTTAAGTTTCTACGACAATGCCTTCTATAAAAACCTTATATGCCCCCAGGGCATAACTTAAAACCCTTGCCCTGAGGGTTGTGGGGGAGTGTCCTCCTCAAAAACATATTTTCTATTTGGAAATCAACTACGCTGAACAAAATGGCTATCTTAAAATTTTGATTGGATGTTTTTGGGGGAATGATGGCCGGGGGGGGGCTAGTTGCCCTCCACTCACTTTCGACTATTAAAAAGGGTCCTAGTGACTCCCATTTCCAATCGAATGAGCCCTTTTCGAAGTCTCTACGACAACTCCTTCGATACGAAGTGCCCGGGTATGGAGAAACCAAAAACACATTGTGCCCACATCGTTCTTTACTTAGGCAGCGCTAGCGCGCTGCCTATGAAAGTTCCGTTTGAAATCAGGAGATTTCATTTTTAAAATTAAAGTTACTTCGTGTCGCGCTCGAAGTTTCTTGTTGTTTTTATTTATTTACGGTCATTTTGATTTATTGAATTTTATTTGTTTTAATGTAAATTATTTGTCTCGTTTAACAACATCTAAAAATTTATCGCTCTTTTAAACCTTCATGAAATAAAAACAAGAACATATAGATTGTAGTTTTTCAAACGTCACTTTGAAACGTGTTTTTTTCAAAAGTTCAGTTTGAAATCAGAAGCAGCCTCTGTATGAGGGGGTCTGTCCCCTCCTCAGTACCTCGCTCTTTACGCTAAAGTTTTTTTTACAACTTTTAGAAAAGCTTATCATTCTAATTAAATGGTCCTTGTGTTTCAGGAGTCATTCTTAAATGATTGGAACAAAAAGTCAAAATTTTGCGTAAAGAGCGAGTTATTGAGGAACTGGCCTCCCCCTCCTGTACATAATAATTTCTGTTCGTTTTAAGTTTTAATGTAGCTTCTTGATTTCTGATGAAAAATACTGTTTTTATTTAATACTCTAAGGTGTAGCTGTGATACTGATAATGCAACCCTTTGTTGACCCACACGTAGTGTGTTTAGAATTAGTTCAGCCTCCCCGTCGAAATGCCCTGAAAGCTTCGCCTAAACACTCTATGGTGCTCCTTGGATATTGCTGATATGCCCTTTTGTCTTCTGCATGCATATAGTATGTTTTGATTCAGTTTTACATCGCCCTTACCTCCCTTGAAAGTTTTACCTAATACCCTTAGTACTAGAAGTCGTAATAGTAGAAATAACAGTAGGAGCATTGGGATGAGTGGTAGCGATAGCAGTAGTAGTATTAGTAATAGTAGCAGTAATAGTGTTCACACTGTGCCTTTTTTGTCTAGTTCAACATCTCCTCCTCATGCCCTGATAGTTTCAACTTAATAATTTAAGCCATTTCTGGGATATTGCTGATACGCCTTTTTGATAACCTTCATGCACATAGTGTGTTTTGATTAAGTCCAACATCCCCCTCAACAATCCCTGAAAGTTTCTATTTAACGCTATTAGTAGTACCAGTAACACGAGTTTTGTTAGTTCAACATTCTCCTAAATATGCCCTTAAAGTTTCAACCTAATACTATAAAACGTTCCTGGGGTATTACTAATACGCCCTTTTGATAGCCTATATACACATAACGTGTTTCAGTTATTTCAATATTCCTCTCAACATTTCTTGAAAATTTATCTTTGCTACTCTTAGTAGTAGCAATAAAATCAATAGTGGTAGTATGTATTTTGTACCTTTCCGTTGGTTCAACATTTCCCTCAACGTGCACCAAAGCTTTAACTTATAACTCTAAGCTATTCCTCGGATATAGCTGTTACCTCCTTTTAATAGTAGTAGTATGCGTAGCCTTACTAGTAGTAGGAACCATAGCAGCACTAGTAGTATGCACAAATTGCCTTTTGGTCAGTTGAACATCCGCCTCGCCATACTCTGGAAGTTTCAACTTAATATTCTAAGCCATTCCTAAGATAGTGGCGATACGTCCGTTTGACTATCTGAATGGACATACTGTGTTTTGATTTTGTTCAACTTCGCCCTCTATTATTTCCTGAAATTTTCACTTTGACACCCTCAGCCTTAGTATAGTCGCAATAGAAGTATAGCAGTCATATGTGGCCTTTTGGTCAATTGATTATCCCCCTCATCATTCCCTAAAAGTTCCAGGTTCATGCCCTAAACCATTCCTGAGATGCGCCCTTTTGAAAATCTGCATAGTGTGTTTTGGGTCAATTAAATATTCAACCCCCCCCCCACCCTCCCACGATAAATTTTGCGGAGGCACTAATGATATCCAACCCCTACCTCTCCACTTTTGCGCCGCTAGTCATGTGTATATTACCTTTTCTATTACACAGAAAAAGATTATCTGCCATAAGTGGGCGCATCACCCATCAGCACTAATATTACCGGCGTAATCTAAAATTATTCCCGAGAATCAAGGAGGATTAGAGAATAATTTTTATCCCTCCCCTCTCGCAAACCTCCTAATGCACTTATTTGATTGCTCGTAGAAAGTTTTGACACAAAAAAACACTTTTGTTGTTTCAAGCACGCTCCCCCCCCAGGGGCGTCCCAAGGCTCATTTTATTGGGGGGCGATCTTCGTACATTTTACCGAATTGCTACCTGATTTATGCCGAATTTTCTGCAGAAATTGAGAAATTTGCTAAATTTCGGCCGATTTGGCCAAACTTCTGCCGAAATTTTCGCCTTCGGCGAAAATTTTACAGAATGCCAAAAAAGTTGGGGGGGGGGGGGTCGCCCCTTTCCGCCCCTGCCCCTACCTCCCCTAAGATCCACCAGTCTTCCTCCGAAATGGCTGATGTGCAATTATACCATACTCTGCGTATATTATTGAGCCGCGAAAAAACTTATATTATCAGGCCGCGAATAAATAAAGTAGTAAATCAAATTTTAAAATGAATATTTACGTTAATCGTTTTGACCGGACTCCGTGCATCTTTAGGAATGAATGAGTCACCGCGCGGCATTGCTGTCTCTGAAACTGGGATCTTTAGTGTACGGATTTTCGATGATTTTGAATCGACACACTTTCTTAGAATTTTCACTCGATGGCTTTTTGACACCCTTTGGGTCAAAATGATTGTTTTGCGTCGCAAAATGGCAGAAAAGGCCACTTTGTTGCGGCACAGTCTTTTGTCTTCCTTAAAAAGGTCAGTAGGAATTTCAATTTTGTTTAAAATGAACCTTCTCCCGATATTCTAGGACGATTAGTTCGATGTGATCACTCCTGAAGGAAAAAACATACAAACGAAAAAAACACACATTCGCTGTCATCCTTGTAGGAAAAATACAAAATTAAACACTTGTATACATGAGCTGGAAACTTTTACAACAGAGTTCTCTGATATGCTGAATTCGATTGTTTCACTTTGATAAGAATTACTCACCTTTTTGGGGGATTTTCCCCCTTTACCGAAAATAGGATAAATTTTCTCAGGCTCGTAATTATTTGGGGTAGCTCTATAAATAATGAATGTTGTATATTTGGAGTGTAAAAAACTGATTCTTTTATTTTATACATTTCTTGTCAAAACTTTGGTTACTATTAGCGCGAATTGCACCTTATTTGCAGTATGGGAACATCCTGGGAGGGTGTAAAGAGGGAGGCTTTGAATAGATTAGGATGGAAGAAGATCGTGCACAGCTGTGTTGGCCTCAGGCGGCTTGGTGCTGCGGTGAAGTAGTAGCAGTATCACGAACTTTTCAATAAAGTTTATAAAAGAATGTTCAATCTACGTTCGAATGAGCCTTCTCTCGATTTTATATGACTATTAGTTTGATTTTGATCACCCTTGAAGAAAAAACCAAATCGAACACTTATCCCTGATCTTTTTTTTCAAAAAAGTGCTAAGTTCCTCATTTTTCTAGAAAAAAAAGATTTAATCCACTGAAATTGGGTTCACTGATATGCTGGTTTTGATGGTGTAATTTTCACCAAGATCACTTGCCGTTTCAGGGCTATTTTACTCTTTTTTTGAAAATCAAGTAAATTTTTTCAGGTTTGTAGCTTTAGGTGAGCAATTTTAAAATTAATGAATTCTATGTAGTTGGAATGATTTTAAAAGTTAATTCTTTGATGTTATTAAAACTCCTTTTTTAGAGTTTCGATTGTTAGCTATTAGCCTCTATCGTTTCTTACTTTAATGTTCCTTACTATGAACTGTTTGAATTTGGAATCCCCGATCTTTCCTAATTTTTAACAGATTAGTCGTTGTGTAAATTTCCACTTAATTAATTCATATGTATGAATGAGTTAATCAGATTTCATTTTCGCTTTCCTTGGTAGGCTACATTAAACAGAGCCACCACAACTGCTGCAACAGCTCAATGATAATTGTAGAGCATTATATTATTTGCTTATGAATAGAAAATGACAAAAATTTTCTGTTTAGCTCTGTTGATATGGCGACGATGAACATTTTTCGTAGATAAAGCCAATCAGGTGATAAGGCTAAACTCAAAGTTCTATATTAAACCTGACTACAATTTTCTTAACATGGGCAGTGATTTCCAAGTTGATGAGTGGTTGGAAGAAACCCTGAAAATGTTGGAGGATAATGATTCAATACCAGGAATAATAGTGGATAAAGGAGTTTTTAATACGTTGGAAGATGTTATGACGAGAAGTAGTCGAAATAGCTCGATAAATCATGTAAGTTTTGTCGGTACTGTTGTACTAAAGGGACTCTTTTTATATCTCAAACTCGAGACGCGTTGAAAAACTCGTTTTTACGGGATGGTACAAAACACCGCTGTAGAGAAATACAATATATAGCGTGGCTTTTTAATTGCGTATACAATATTTAAAGTGTTGTTTTTGGGGGATTTTTTTCGGGGAGGGGGGGATACCTAGGTTAGGTTACGTTACGTATTTAATATATGCTATGCTTTGCCCCCCCCCCTAATGTGCAAATAAATAGCCCAAATTTGTTTCTATACTATTATATAGTCATCCTATTTTATTTTATTTCATTAGCATTAACAAAACTAGCACTATATAAATGAGTCCATTTAGTACAAAAGTACCGTTCTGTTAATATAATTTCTTACACCACACTACCGTCACTGCCTTTTTATAAATAAATTTAAAGGTACTTTCGTATTATGCCGACCACACTCAAGAAGTGAAGTTAGGTTAATCGTAATGCAATACCGTAATCTGATGAAAATGTAATACTTTAGTAACAAAATTATGGAAACTGCGACAGAGGATTGTCGAAAGCAGGCCGACCAGAACTCATTATATTAAATGCCTAACCTAACCAACTCTATATATTAAATATTTAGTTAAAATATGCCTACATAGTACTTTATCTCACTCAGGCTAAGTTATATTATCACCGAATGCAGACAGAGAAAGTGGTTTTACTCAGAACAAGAATTTGAGTATGGTCGGGATAACAAGTAAGAACCAAATTAAATATATGGAAATACATAACAACGGATACAACTTATAATTAAGACAATAAACTAAATTAGAGGCAGCTCATTTACGTTACCTGTATTTTAGAGACAAGTGCCTCGCATTTACGTTATTTATTTGTATATTTCTTTCTTTCGATGATCACTTCGTTTGGAAGAGTGGCCGTAGGACTTCAGGGGGGGGGGAGGGCTGATTCAATTGGAGGTTCTAGAGCCCTTTTGCGGAAGTTATTGTAAGGAAGCCAGCTCCCATTTGTGCCCCTTTTTTCTGCCAGATCCCCCCCGTAGCCCACCATGGTGTAGCATTAAATTTTTAAGATAACTATTTGGTATAGAATAGTCAAAAAGTCCGTTGAATATACCTCTGGGGATGACTTGACCCCCAGAGTACCTGGTGGCAATTACCATAAATTTGACAAATTGACAATTGTTCACAGGCTTTTATGGTGGAAAAGGGTGGACATGTTTGATCTTAGGTGTTAAACTTGTTCGCAACTTTCAGGGATCGTTCCCTGGGCCAAGAGGAATACATATTTTGTTAGAAGGGATAGGGTGCTAAGAAGTCCGAGAAGGGGCCAAAAGTAGTCTTTCCGAATGACTTGAAACTACAGCTTTAATTTTCTAAGTCAATGGGACCCTAATGTAAGATGTAGAAACTGAGACTAATAATATATTGGTTTGCCGGAAAATAGGGTCTTTTTCTGAAAAAGCTTGGAACTTAAAATTTATAAGTCCTGGTTTACGGTAATCCTAAAAGACAAGAAAATTTTCTTTTTGGAGAAACACCCAAAAATTCAGTTTCAGATAAGCTTGAAAATTATATCCTTTATTTCTCGGGCCGTAGAGGCCGCAGTATGCTAAAAGAAACTTGAACAAAAATCTGGTTCCCCTGAATTTGAGGCTCGAAAATGCCTAAATGTCCTTTTTTCAGTTTAGTTACTGACCCTTGAATAGGTGACCAGAAAATAGTCCAAAAACTTTATTTCCCGTCCAACCTAAAATTTTCAACGATCGATGCTCTAAACTAAGGAGATCACACATTTTGTTTTCAGGAGGAGGCTAAACTTGTAGTTGTTAGTCCTAACTCCTAAGCCTAAGAGGAGCCTAATACATAAAAATTAGCTTGAGGGCATGCCACCTCAAAAGTGGGGCCCAAATAGGGCCATAAACGTTTTTTTTATTTTCTCAAAATATATATCCGGCCGTCAAAACTTAAATATCAACCGGGGTTCTTGAGAGGATCACATTTTCTTGCAAGACTTTTATTTTATTCCACATTTAGTGATTATATTAGACTAATAATATTATAATGCATTTAATTTGCAACAGCACCACATTTTAAGTCATCGTAAAAGGTTTAAATTTTATTTTATTTACATTTTAAGTGAATACGACGGTGTTAACTCTCACTTCCTTTCATATTCGTTTTATATGTTAGTGATGATATATATATATATATATATATATATATATATATATATATATATATATATATATATATATATATATATATATATATATATATATATATCAAATAAAAAAAAAACAAGTTTGCTTAACTGAAAGTAAGGAGCGACATTAAAACTTAAAACGAACAGAAATTATGCCGTATAAGAAAGGGGCTGTCCCCTCCTCAACGCCTCGCTCTTTACGTTAGAGTTTTTTTTGTTTTGTTTTAAATAAAGTTGTGAGACAGAGTCAAACTTTAGCATAAAGAGTGAGGCGTTGAGGAGGGGAAAGCTCCTTTCATATACGGAATAATTTCTGTTCGTTTTAAGCTTTAATGTCGCTCCTTACTTTCAGTTGAAAAAAACTTGTTTTTTTATTTAATTTCTGATCGTTTTTTAAATAATGCTGGGAAATCCGGCGCCCCCTTCATAGAAATGTCCCTTCCCCCAAGGAAACATCCTCCATGGAAAGATTCTCCCCCGTAACCCCTACTCCAACCTCCCCCCCACCAGAAAACAATTCCTCCTGAAAACGCCTGTATACTTCCCAATAACCAATATAATAGTAGAGATCTAAGTTATACTTTACTTGCAGGTATAGGAATTCCCATGCTATTTGCTTGCAGCTATAGGACCATGCTATTTGCTTGCAGCTATAGGACCATGCTATTTGCTTGCAGGTATAGGACCATGCTATTTGCTTGCAGCTATAGGACCATGCTATTTGCTTGCAGCTATAGGACCATGCTATTTGCTTGCAGGTATAGGACCATGCTATTTGCTTGCAGCTATAGGACCATGCTATTTGCTTGCAGCTATAGGACCATACTATTTGCTTGCAGGTATAGGACCATGCTATTTGCTTGAGGCCATAGGAACCACGTTCTATAGAAGTCTTAGGAGCCACTGAAATGTATCAAGTTGAATGAACTTTATCTAGGCCATCCCTTAGGGCACTTTTCACCTTTCAAAGAGATTTGCTTGAGGCCCTAGGAATTCCCATACTATTCTACGGGCCCTCTACACCTTTTCAAAGAGAGTCAGTACTCCCTCACACAGTTTGATGTAGACTTTTTTTTTAAATTGGCAAGGTATAATGTGGTCAAACATGTTTTGAGAGTATGGTCGAAATTATACATACATACATACATAAATTTATTTCCCATCATAAATGTAAAATACAACACTGATGGAGTATAAAGAAAGAAAATGGAAAAAAAAAAAAAAAAAAAAAAAAAAAAAAAAAAAAAAAAAAAAAAATAAATTCTGACAAATACAAACAGAACCAAAACAGAGCAGAACAGACAAGAAAAAAAAAAAAAAAAAAAAAAAAAAAAAAAAAAAAATACAAATAGGGGCAATTATCAATCAATCAAACAATCAATAAATTTATTTCCCGAAATACACACATGATGTAAACTCGGAGTAAAACTTTAGACGGTAACAAATTACATAAAGGCACTAAACAAGGTATTCGTCGGATCCAGCGACTTCTCAAATCGCAGTCTCCGTTCCGCGATTGCTTTAAAAGGATCTGTGACCCCATATACAGAAACCAGGCACCGGTTTCTGGCCCAAAGAGGTATGCCAAGGAGGAACTTGGCATACCGAAAAAACAACGTTCGTAGCGTCTTCTTATCCGAGATAGTTAATATACTCCAAAAGGGTGATAAAGCAAGCAAAAGGGGCATAGCAAATGCATTGTAAATTTTTGATAATATACTTCTTTTGTATCGAGCTTTACAGGGAACAAGCATACCATATGTCTTACGAAGCTTCGAACCAACAAATTCTAGCAAAAGCGATCGGGTATGCCTCAGATCACTCCCAATCGGAAGTCCAAGGTAACTGATACTTGGCGATAGAGGTATCGGATGACCATCTAGACAAACATTATTCGGGGAGGGCCGGTTACGCGATTTACCAAATGCGACAACCTCACTCTTCTCAGCATTAAACTTCAATCCGATTTTCCTATACTCAAAACATAAAATATCAAAATTTTCCTCTATACCCGAGACAGTCCTGCTGAGATTCAATATATCGTCAGCGTAGTTCAGAAGCGACATATCAAGGCCTCGGTAGATAAATGTCGTGCGAACTTTCTTCTGGGCCTCCAGGACACTGTTATTATATAGTGGGGGTGAAGATACACCCCCCTGCCTAATACCTTTCCATACACGTATTACACACTTCGAAATTGCAAAACCATCTCGTGTCGGCACTTTAATAACAACATACAGTTTGCTGTACATATTCCTGTAAACACGTAAAATTGAGCGATCAAGACCACGATCCTTAGCGCTGATTAAAAGCTGAGGATGAATTCCCGAGTCAAACGCACGCGAAACGTCGTGACCGGCCATAAGAAGAATATCGTCTTTCTCTTCAACATCAACTAAAACATTAGCAATAACTCTATGTACATGTTCACGACTGTAACCATTTTTAAAACCGAACTGATTTTCTGGTGTCGAACAGACTTCTGTTATCTCATCAATAACTATCAGCTCTAGCAATTTACACATTACCGAGGAAACCGTGATTGGCCGATATGAACTGCATTTACTTTTATCCTTTCCTTTCTTAACCACCGGGGTTACAACACCAGCACAGAACACATCGGGGACTAACCCACAGTTGAATATAGTTTGGAATAGTAGACCCAAGTGGTGCAACAGATTTATACTTCCGTGCACGAGGTGCATACCGCATAACTGATCGATTCCACATGACAATTTCTTTTTCAGTTTTAGAATGCACTGTTTAATTTTTTCCAGACTAACCGTGAAACTGGGACCCGAATCACAATCACCCAGAGTCGCAACAAGCTGCGTAGAGAAATCTTCTTCCAAAACGGTATCTGGGGGTGAAAATTCACTAGTATAATATTTAACCCATTCTTGCTCTGATGGTATCTTTTGATCACTTGACTCGCAATCACCTTTCTTCTTTGAAATGAACTTCCATATTTCATTGGGATTTCCTGACAATCTTTCACTATATCCATCAATCACAGCTCTTTTGTGTTTAGTAAGAATTTTAGAAAACTGACGCTTGGTGTAGAGTCTTACATCATTCACAGCGCCAGAACGGGGTCTACCACAGCTATTCCACAAACGGTACCAAAATTTGGAAGACTCGCACGCGTGAGCCAGCTCTGGATTAAGAGACCACTTAGGAACTTCAGACCCCACGCGCACTTTGCGTTTGGGTACAGCAGCTGTTTCGGCACACCGCATCGCATGGGTAAGCTCAGAGCAGTATATGTTTAGAAGAATCTGCTTTTCACTGACTGATATTTTAGCGTTCTGCTGTAGTAACTGAACCGGTATCTTGATTTTCGCCAACACGCTATCAAGAACACTAGAATATGCACTAGGGTTGACTTTATTCCATTCGGATTTAAAATACCACTTCCTTTTCCTTGGGTAGCTGATTTCAGGCACAGCAATTTCAAATGAGCAGGTTATAGGGAAATGATCGGATACCGATAAGCCAGTATCGACACGGCTAACACTAAGTGATTTCACACTGTTCGAGCAGACGAAGAAATCCAAAGAGCTTGTTGAGCCTGAATTGTGCACATATGTGAAACAGCAGTCATTTGGTACGGGGTGCATGTCGGCAAGAGCGGGCAACAGGATTTGAGACCTTGCGCTATTACTATCGTTTAAGTCACAGTTGAAATCTCCCACAACAATCACCTGCCCATGCTTATCATGACAGTCCTGAACGGAACGCACCAGTTGGGAGCATGCAACACTGAATCTCTCCTCTGAAGCAATGTCGCGGTAATCGGTTGGGAGATAAACAGAGAATACGTAAGCTTCACCGATTTTTACAGCCACAAAACATTCATTTTGACTAAACAGCTGGACAGCCAGGTGAGAATTAACGAGTATGGCAACGCCACCTGATGGTCTTCCTCGACCCGAAGCCACAGCAGGCACCGAAAATACTTGAATATTGTCACTGAACTTCAGAAGAGAAACCGAGGATGTCGACAGGAAGTGCTCCTGCAAACAGAGCACATCGTTGCAACATAGCGCACTTTCGAGAAACGGTAGCTTTTCAATAACATTTCCGTTAATGTTCCACGAGCAAACCTTTAGTTGAGGAGCAATCATTTACTAGCCATGATTTTCATTGCTACTGGGCATTTGATACTAAAGCAAGGATGGTCCGCAGAACTGCATAGTGCGCATTTCACATCATTATTGCAAGGGTCCTCTTTCGAATTTTTATGACAAGCGGCACAGCGAGAGCACTTGGTATCATTTTTGCACGTTTGAGCTGCATGTCCAAACTGTTGACAGTTATAGCAACGCATGGGCAGGAATTTATACTCCTGAATTCGGTGTTTCTCATAGCCAAAGGTCACAGGGTTTTCCATTGCTTTGAGTAAGTGCATCTTACTGTCGAAAAGCAGCTTGAACGATCGAGTTTTTCGTATCCTTTCTGCTTTAACACAGTTCTGAATCAAACCACATAGATCAATGTCCTCGATATCATCTGGGATATGACGTATAATACCAAAGCATGAAGGCGACTTCAATTTAGCATCCTTAACTGCATTAGCAAGTGTAGTCGCGGCGTCCTTATCGTCAAGGACAATCCGCCACTCTTTCTGAAGAGGTTTCAGGTCCATAATATGAGAACAACAAGCGGCATCCGCGAGGCTCTCAATATAGCCTTTGCGGTCATCCGGCTTTACAAGACCTTTCGCTGGTTGTTTCAAGATAACCGAGTACGTAGGTTTCGGCTGAGAAGTGACACTGGGGACCTGAGGCACAAAGCTAGGCTGAGACTTTAGAGTGGTTATATGTTGTTTAAGGTCTTCAACACTGCTGCAGACTTCGTTCAGTTTCCTGGTGAGAGTAGCAGTAACCTCACCAGGAATTATCGGCACTTCATTCGGTTCATATATGACAAACTTAGGAAGAGCTATTTTCTTTTCGTCACACTGCCGAACAGCTCCGATCAGATCAGTCACAATATCAAGCGCCTTGACACGCTCTGACACACGAGTAGTCCTTCCAGCCATCGGCCAGATAATTTCCTTGGCTTTCAACAGTATATCAGGCTTATAATATTGTGTCGCTTTCGAGATAATATCTACACTTGCGTTTCCCGCCTTATTCGCACGATAAACAAAGTTCAGGACAGGATTATAGATCATTTTTATCTCTCTCGAATCAGTCCCCATTTCACCCGCAGAATGAAACAGCAGAGCGTCCAAAAATCACAGTCGGTGGGCAGGAATGAATGCTCGGAGCGTACGTCGATCACCGGGAGCAAGGGAAGCGTCGAGACCTGCTCACCTGTTCCCTGCAATTTAAGGCTAATTAACCGGCAGGTACCAATACGGCGCTTCCGGCAGGTTCTCTCCCCTCTTCTGCTTGGTCCCAAGCGATCTAAGCAGTCCACAGGACTTCACTTATTCAGCTTATTCCCAGTAAAAAACCAGCACCTTAATGATATGGGAACAAATATGGCCCTCTATGAAATTGGCGATATAGATGGCGTGCCAGTCTACTTGAGAAAAAAGATGGCGTTGGCGAAAATACCCAGAGTTAAAGACCTGTTCTAGGAATTGGAGAAGATCTCTCAATTTAATTTAACTATAAATCTATCCATAAAGGGTAAAGATCAATAGGAAAAACAATAGGAAAAAAATTATATAACTCAAGCAGACTGTTTTTTTTTTTAAAAAGCTGGCACGGTATAAAGTAGTCCAACATGTTTTGGGAGCATAGTCGAAATTATGTAACTCAACCAGAGTGTTTTTCGAGCCAACATCCATGTTTTATTCGTCCTTCAGATCTTGTATAAAATGTTAATACCATACGATTTAATTTTCATTATGATTTGATATATTCTAGATAATACATCGAATACTATTAACTTTGGAACAATGGATCCGTCAATTTTCAATGTGAGTACAGCTTACTGAATTTCTTAATTTATTTCCAGATAAAAATCATTTTACCAGTAAATTCAAATTTCAGGGGGAATTAGCCCCCCCTCCAACAATACAAACCCATACAATAGTATAAGTATACTCGTTAGAAAACGCAAAGTACGCTTTTTTCTATTATTTAAACAAAAATCCATCCCCCACTGCTTTTGTTTACGAGCATAATTCTGTAGTTTTACTTATCTCGTTCAAGATGTCTCTTTTCCCAATTGTGCATTTAAGATTTGTTCTCTTTTTTTCCGATCTAAATGGAACCAGCTGTGTTATAAGAAAACGGTTAGTTTTGGAAAACAGACTTGGGACGCAATGTTATCACCGAGATTAGTAACACATGTCTTTGTCTGTTTCAAGACATGTTGAAAATATAGATTAAAGTTGTTATTAAAATCGTTAATTAAAAGAATAGTGCACTAAACTTAGAATTTATATACATCCAAATCGTATTCAATTTTTTTTTTTGGGGGGGGGGGGAGAAATTAAAGTTTTGTATAAAAAGGACATAGGGCGCTACAAATATCAGAATCGACTTTAGGGGGTAATTTATATTATTGGAAGATGTTTTTGAAACCACCCTTCCCCCAAACTCAAAATTTCCAAAATTCTACTTTAGAACCTTTTTGAAATATTTCTAAAGTGCTAATAGATATAGGGTTACAAATATCAGAATCGACTTTAGGGGATAATTTATATTATGGGGGGATGTTTTTGAAATCCCCCTTCCCCCCCAAACTAAAATTTTCCAAATTCTACTTTAGAATCTTTTTTAAATATTTCTAAAGTGCTAATAGATGTAGCGTTAGAAATATCAAAATCGACTTTAGGGGATAATTTATATTATGGGGGGATGTTTTTGAAATCCCCCTTCCCCCTCAAACTAAAAATTTTCCAAAATTCTACTTTAGAAACTTTTTTTTTAATATTTCTAAACCACTAATAGATATAGTGTTACAAACATCAGAATCAGCTTTACAGGGCAATTTATCTGTAAAAGAGGGGTCATTATTTCAATCTAAATTTTTCTTCTTTTTTAAGGATGAGGATTCCTACAATTACTCCCCTCCAGAAAAGAGACCAAGATGGAATGGTACCACATCGATGCAAGCTGCACGGCCATCCATTACAAGTTCTCTGAACCAACCAGGACCCTCTCATGCCAGTGTCAGCTCTGCACAGACCACTATGCAACCTGGTAGAAAATTCAAGAGGGAATGGATGCTTTCTCATAATGCGTCGGTCTTGTCCACTCAAGATCGGGAGGGGACCCTCCTTCATGCTTTGCCAGGGGCTTCAGGCATACAAGTGCAGTCTGAATTTGTAAATGTATGTATTTTTACCTCTACCTTATACGTAATTATTTACTTTAAAAAATGCTAGGAGGAATTGAGTTTTGTGGATGGTACGGAAAAATGGTACGTTTTAAATATTCGGGTAAACATACGACTAAGAAACGCTTCACTATAGATAAGGCTACTACATCTTTCTGAACTTTCTGTGGGAGGCGGGGGTAAGTATTTAGTTTAAATAATTCTAGGAGGAATTGAGTTTTGTGGCTGGTGTGGAAAAATGGTACGTGTTGAATATTCGGGTAAACATACGACTAAGAAAACGCTTCACTTTAAATAAGGCTATTGTGTTTTTCTGAACTTTCTGTGGGAGGGAGTAAGTATTTACTTTAAATAATTCTAGGAGGAATTGAGTTTTGTGGCTGGTGTGGAAAAATGGTACGTGTTGAATATTCGGGTAAACATACGACTATAAATAAGGCTATTGTGTCTTTCTGAACTTTCTGTGGGAGGCGGGGGTAAGTATTTAGTTTAAATAATTCTAGGAGGAATTGAGTTTTGTGGCTGGTGTGGAAAAATTGTACGTGTTGAATATTCGGGTAAACATACGACTAAGAAAACGCTTCATTAAAAATAAGGCTATTGTGTTTATCTGAACTTTCTGTGGGAGGGGGTAACTATTTAGTTTAAATAATTCTAGGAGGAGGAATTGAGTTTCGTGGGTGGTACGGAAAAATGGTACGTGTTAAATATTCGGGTAAACATACGACTATAAATAAGGCTATTGTGTCTTTCTGAACTTTCTGTGGGAGGCGGGGGTAAGTATTTAGTTTAAATAATTCTAGGAGGAATTGAGTTTTGTGGCTGGTGTGGAAAAATGGTACGTGTTGAATATTCGGGTAAATATACGACTAAGAAACGCTTCACTATAAATAAGGCTATTGTGTTTTTCTGAACTTTATGTGGGAGGGGGTAACTATTTAGTTTAAATAATTCTAGGAGGAATTGAGTTTTGTGGGTGGTACGGAAAAATGGTATGTGTTAAATATTCGGGTAAACATACGAGTAGAAAAATGCTTCACTATAGATAAGGCTATTATGTTTTTTTTCTGAACTTTCTGTGGGAGGCGGGGGTATGTATTTAGTTTAAATAATTATAGGAGGAGGAATTGAGTTTTGTGGGTGGTATGGAAAAATGGTACGTGTTAAATATTCAGGTAAACATAAGACTAGAAATGAACATGATTTTTCAACTTTATGAAATAATGCTTATTTCACATAGAAAATAAAACCTTTTTTCTATAGATTAATGAAATAGCAGCGCCATTGGGTCATGAAACATCAGCATTAACTGGACCTGAACCAATTCTAGCACCACCAATGGAGTTTAAAGACGAACCTTCATTAGTTCTAGACAATATCGAGTGGCATAGGGGTCTTCTTAATGATTGTTTTGGGGATTTGGCTAGCCTAGACGATTTAACTTGTGACATTGACATGATGGAGGATCTGGAGTGGGCAGATAGATTTATGCGTGAGCATTTAGGGGATGTTACTAGTGCATCTGAACCGGGTCCTCATAAAGAAATCCCATCACAGGACAATTTTTGGGTGGCTTGATCAGCTGTCCCCAAACACCTTGGAATACGTACTAGCAGGCCTAGGGGACTTCATGCCATCTCCAACCATTACAATTGAACAGACTGGGGGTGGTGTTATTGACAGTTCTATGTCAAACAAAAAATCGCGAAGAAAGGAAGAAAACGAGGACAATTAAAAGCCAGTGAAAAAATTGAAAAATTATGCAAATATTTCGGTAAAGACCTCCGCTTGACCGTCCTCAGTGCAGAATAAAACTGATAAAAATATAAAAACCAAACCTTAAAATAAAAACACCAAACTAAAATTGGACGACCCTTTCCTAGTAACGGTGAAAGGGTAACTGAATAAAAAACACAAGTCTAAATGGCATTTCAGAATTTCATTTTGCGTAAAGCACTTTTAAAGGCTGATCGCTTTCCAGTTTGATTGTTATCGGAGACTCTATTCGATTGCACAATATAACTTTGTGGATGTATGTAAAAACAATCAGAATTAATAATTTTGTCATAAATGGGACTTAGAAAAATTTCTCCAGTGTCTCTATTGAGAGCTACCTTTTGGTGAATGTGCTTTTTTATTTCAACTGCCTCTCTGAAAACTTGCGTGAGACCTTTAACGGGGCAACGATAGAGGCCTCGTCAAACAAAAGGAAGATGACGAAAGACGAAAAAAGACAGAAAACAAATTATAGACAAATTAAAGACAAATTAGACAAATTATAAATTATAATATTTATAAGACAAATTATAGACAGAAGACGAAAAAAGGCAGAGGGGAGTGCATCAGGTCCACAAGTCCCAACAGATACCGTCCCATTGGTGGATGATAAGAAACTTTTCACTGTTCTACCCTATATTCCAAAATTGAGTGACAAATTGAAAAGAATCCTTAAAAAACATAAACTTAGCGTCGCCTTTAAAAATTCAAATATTAAACAGAACTTTTTTAACAACGGCAAAGATAAAACCAGCCCCATTTTGGGTAGTGGTGTTTATAGAATTCCTTGTTCTTGTGGCTGTTTTTATGTTGGTAGAACCCAACAGCAATTGGGGGAGAGGTTATCTGAGCACAAGTCCTCAATCGACAAGGCAATGAGGTTACGCCAAAGGCCTGAGGTTTTTGATTCTTCCTTGGCGCAACATGTGTACGAGAATCCACACCATTTCATTTTGTTTGACGAGGCCTCTATCGTTGCCCCCGTTAAAGGTCTCACGCAAGTTTTCAGAGAGGCAGTTGAAATAAAAAAGCACATTCACCAAAAGGTAGCTCTCAATAGAGACACTGGAGAAATTTTTCTAAGTCCCATTTATGACAAAATTATTAATTCTGATTGTTTTTACATACATCCACAAAGTTATATTGTGCAATCGAATAGAGTCTCCGATAACAATCAAACTGGAAAGCGATCAGCCTTTAAAAGTGCTTTACGCAAAATGAAATTCTGAAATGCCATTTAGACTTGTGTTTTTTATTCAGTTACCCTTTCACCGTTACTAGGAAAGGGTCGTCCAATTTTAGTTTGGTGTTTTTATTTTAAGGTTTGGTTTTTATATTTTTATCAGTTTTATTCTGCACTGAGGACGGTCAAGCGAAGGTCTTGACCGAAATATTTGCATAATTTTTCAATTTTTTCACTGACTGTTAATTGTCCTCGTTTTCTTCCTTTCTTCGCGATTTTTTGTTTATCATGATTAGCCAGTGTGGTCTCAGAAATTATTTAATTCTATGTCACCCCCCACCATTCCGCTTAATGATGCACCTAGTGCTAGTAATAGTAGTAGTAATACAGCAACAACAATGCAAATAGTTGGACCTGCTGTTCCCGGGGATATTTTTGACGATGACTTTATAATTAGTGAATTAGATCCTGTGCAAATAGGTGCAGGACATGAAAATAGTGTCATGTCCCCGGAACTACGTGAATTTTATTTGTTAGAGTCTGCTCTAGGTCACTTACAAACGCATAGGGTAGATTTTAATCCTCCCGAAGAAAACGTGGTTGACGGGGGCGTCATTTTAACAGACCCTGTAAATGCTCTTCATACCTACATCGACCGAATTTGAGCACTTATTGATATTCAGATTCAGAATTGGGGGGTCAAGGGGGGATTAAGGCATCGGTAAATCAAAAAGTTTATTTACAAAAGGGTACATCTGGGGACATTTTTTATTTTATTTTTCAACTGGTAATCAAACTTTTTACCCTGGTCTAAATGAATTTGAGGGTAACTTTTTCAACTGGGTTAATAAATTAATATCAACTTTGGACAAATTTAACGTGAGGGGAAGCGGGTCCACCATTTTATACATTGAACACATGGATCTGAATCTCAGTAGATTTTAAAAAAAACTTTATTTTAAGGGGGGCGGGTAGTAGTCGACGACTAAAATGCCACCCAGATTTGTCGGCTACAAGAGGGGTTCAGGGTTTCAATTTTGAAACGGGGATGCAATGCTTTAAATATGCACTTTTAGCAGCAGCCCATAAAACATTAAAAATGAGTCATCAATGAAAAATCTCGACGGACTTGCTCGTAACGGTGGTGAAAATTTCCCTAAAGTAAGTTTTGACTGTTTAGAGGGAAAATATCTGGTGTCCTTAAAAGAAATAACCATATTTGAAAAAGCAAATGAAAATCTTGGGTTGGGGGTGGTTGTTCTCCAGTATGGCACAGAATTTGTAAATGGGGGAAAGAAACCAAATAAAAAAGGAGTTTTATACTCAGTTAGGACACCGTCGGTAGATAATGTTAAAAATTGGGTTTGGGTTATTTATGAGCCCCCCAAAGATGTAAATTCCTATGGTCATTTTTTCCCCGTTACAGCAATAAGTCGACTCTTATCCCAAGGTGTGAAGAAAGGGGGTCGTCACTATTGCCCCAAGTGCCTTTCTCCATTTAGATCTGAGCGAACATTCTCGGATCACATGAGATATTGTAAAATTCATTGCAATCAAAGAATAGAAATGCCGGCAGAAGGCAAAGATACTTTATAATTTAAAAACTTCCAAAATTCCCTGCTACAAGTTGATAAATTATCTTTAGACTGTGAATCAAGACTGGTGGAGGTATCGGACACATCAAGGCCAAATATAGTCAAGGAACCCAAACTAGTTGCGTGTTCCTATGCGCATGCCCGTCGTGATTCCAATAATAAAATGCAGCTGGAAGAGTTTTTTTTGGCTATGGATGAGGAGGGTAGCATGGAGAAGTTATTGGTGTCTTTAATAAAAACAGCAAACGGTGCAATTTCACGATTGCGTCATACCAACTACCCAATGTCATTATCAGATAAGGAGCAACTGGCACTAGAAAAGGAGACAATTTGTTGGGTTTGTAGGGGTGCCCTTGCCCCAAAGACGCGGTCCAGGATCATAATCATCTTATTGACCCCAATTCAACGGGAAAAAGTAACTTTCGGGGTGGGCTCACAATTCATGTAATTTAAAAATTAAACAGCAACTCTTTCTTCCGGTTTTTATACATAGTTCTAACTACGATCTGAAGTTTGTGCTACCAGCAATGGCACATCTTCAAAGAAATGGAACAGTGGATGATGCATGGGTGATAGACAGCTTTTCCTACAAAATCATTCCTAAATCGTCGGAAGAGTTGCTTGTTTTGGAATTTATGTGGAGATTTGTTGAAGACGACATTGAGTACACGAATAAAATTCGCTTTTTAGATTCCTACGGTTTTTTCCCAAATCATTGAGCGAATTAATTCAAGTGCAGAAAAACGATGATGGCTGCAACGCTTTCCCCCTTCTCAAGCAACAATTTCCAAATGATTTGTATGATTTGTTGACGGTCAAGGGCATATATCCGTATGATTATTATTGTTCCATGTCGAGATTCGCCGAGGAAACTATTCCCTCGATCGAATCGTTTTACGACAGTCTACACGATCGTAGGTGCACCCCCGATGAATACAGTTTTGCTAAAAAAGTGTGGGCAGATGGACGGTGTAAAAGTGGGTTTGGCTACTGCAAGCTGTATTTGTCGAGTGATGTGTTAACTTTGTTAGACAGTATGTGTAAAAATACGGACAAAATCTATGGGGAATTTAATCTTGATTTAGGATATTATTTTTCATCTCCTCATTTGGTGATGGACCTCATCCTAAAAATTAGCGGGGAAAAAATTGGGCTAATCACTGACATCGATCAGCACCAGTTCATCGAAAGGTCAATGAGGGGTGGATACGTTTTTCACGGGGACTGTATCTTGGAAACTGATCCAACTGGAGAGAAGACGGGGACAAAATCGGATGCAGTTTTCCTTGATATGAATTCTCTCTACCCCTCGGCCATGTCCCATTATGCGCTACCTTGCGATGACTATAAATGGCTCAATGACCCTCAAGCTCCCCATTTCCCCAACATTGACAGTGTTGAGGAGAATGGGCCAGTTGGATGGTTTTTTGAAATTGATGGGGAGATACCAGTATAGCTTCACGATTCAGTAAAGGATTTTGTTTTCCCGTGCATCAATAGACCTGTGACTAGGGACTCTTTGAGCCCTCGCAATAGGCGTTTAGTCGAGGTGGACGGATTGCATTGATCACCTTCAAAACGAAAACTTATTGCTGACCTTCTGCCGAAAAAAAAATTGTTGTACATAATGTGGCTTTAAAATGTATGTGCAACAACGGTTTCAACGTCACAAAGGTTCATAGAGCCCTCCAGTTTAGCCAAAAACCCTATCTGAAAACGTTTGTTGACACTTTTGTCAAGAAACGTTCCGAAGCACAAACGAAAGCCGAAAAAGAAATTTATAAGTTCATTTTGAATTCGGCTTTTGGTAAAATGTGTGAGAGTGTTCGCAATAGAAATCATTGTGACGTCGTGACCGATCCCAAACAATGTGCTTGAATTATTGCCGATCCAATTTACACTTCCTTCACAATCATTGGCCCCGACATGGTACTATTGAATAGAAAAAAAGAAGCACTGTCCTGAATAAAAATATTTCTGCAGGCAGTGCGATCTTGGAGATCTCTAAAAAGCTCATGTTGGAATTCTACTACAATGTGGCTAGGGTACAGTGGCCGGAGAAGGGGCAAGTAGAGGTGTGCTACGGGGACACAGATTCTCTACTGTTAAAAGTAAAAACCCCAAACCTAATTGATGATTTGGCGCACGGTGAAATTATCAGCTCACGGATGGACTACACCAATTGGAGTGGGCTTTACCCAGAGCTAGTGAAACGTCGGGCGCCAAATCAGCTTTTATTTTTTAAATCAGAAACGGGAAGCGACATGATTTCCCGTGGTATGTTTGTAAGTCCAAAGGTGTACTTTATACCGACACACGACGAGGAAATCAAGAAACGTTGCAAAGGAGTACCCACGCGCTATGTGGATAAGAATTTCGACATGGACATCTATAGGAATTGTATTGTTGAAAATACAATTCCACGAGCCAAATTGCTGGCAATTCGTTCCCTCAACTACAGGAATTTTACTGTAAATGTAGAAAAAATTGCCATAAGTACCATTTCCGACAAGGTCTATGTTTGTCAAGACGGTGTGACTACCCTCCCCCTTGGGCACTATTTAACTTCAGACTGGGCCGAATGTGTTAACCATAGGGAAAGTCTCGGTTTGAATAAAGTCCAGTAAATTTTTCCCAAAACCTTGGGGGGGGGGCTCACGGCCCGGGGGGGGGGGCGGCCGCCAGCGGGGGGGGGGCGTACCACCACTACCAAAGTTATCTTTTTTGACTTAGAGCAGATTTTTTTTTTGTAAATATACATGTTGCATTGAAAAGGAAAAGTGATATTATTTTAAGTGCTTTTTCTAGTGCATTTTTTTAATGAATAAATTTAAAAAGTGTATTTTTCTTTGTTTTCTGTAAAGTGCTGTTTATAATACAAGAAATACGATTCTTTTTGATTTTGTTCTTGAACAGACTAGTAGGGAAATTATTTGGTCATTAGACAACTATAGTCTACAGTTAGTTGTCCAGGTGAATTGTTGAAAGGAACATGTATCAATTTAAAACACCATTCAGATCGTTTCTGTGTGGGCCGTCAATGTCGGGCAAAACAACACTCTTAACTAAAATAATTAAAAATTGTGATAAAATGTTTGTGGAAAAGCCGAAAAAAATCTACTATTGTTACAGTATTTGGCAGGAGTCATACGATATAATAAAAGCAATTGCCACGACGGGGTTGGTGCAGATACAATTCATACAGGAACTTGATGTTTTCAACATTATTGAAGCAAACTCTTGGCTGATTATTGATGATCTGGCTGAATCTATTGAACAATGGTCCCAGGAAATGCTGCAATTGTTCACCGTTCGCTCTCATCATGAACAGATTTCCGTTACTCTGGTTCTACACAATCTCTTTCATCAGAGCAAATGTATGCGAACACTTGCATTGAACTGCACCTACTATATCATCTACAGAGTTGTTCGTGATTCTAGCTCCCTAATAACTCTCAGTAACCAAATCTATCCAGGCACCCCTAAATTTCTGCTCTCAGCATACAATCAGGCAACTAATAAACCCTACGACTATATCCTATTGGATCTTAATCAAAATACACCCGAGGATCTGCGTGTAGTCACAGATATTTTCGAAAATGAAATTACAGTATATCTCCCCGTGAACACTAAAAAGACCTATTAGTTGCTATCATGACACTGAAGAAACTACATGAAAATAGACATCTGTTTTCAGTTCTAAGCACTTCAAAACCCTCGCTTAGGAAAGCCATACTCAAACATGGTATTGACAATGATTTCATTAATCTAATATCTGAACTTTGTTTAAATTTGACCGAGGGCAATGTTCAACTGCCAGAAGTAGTTAAGCAACAGGAAAAGCAACATCGTTCCATTGTACGTACATTGGCCTCTAAAAAGAAAGGAAAGAATTTTAAAAAGAAACGACTTCTTCAGGTGGGCGGTAGCTTTTTCACACTTTTACTTCCAATAATTGCAGGACTTGTAAACAATTTTCTCTAGATGGCAAAACCCTATAAATTGACTCCAATAGAACTCGCTCTCTCACCCGTGGAACACTTTGAGAACAATCTGAGTAAATACCTTGACAACGAGAATATTGAGGATGATAAAAAACTGCTTTTACTTCAAGATGCACTTCGCCGAGTGGACAAACATAAGCCCTATCGTGCGAAGGATACTGGTATTGATCACAAACAAGAATCATCTCCTCAGGATTCTGCTGCTGCTACTGGAACACAATTAAAGAAGGAGGAATTGGATTCAATTGTATTGAAAATTGGAAATCTAATGCCCCACTCATATGGTGAAAAAAGTAAACGACTCCTAACCTATCTCATGGAAAGTGGTCAAGATCATATTCAAGTTGAGAGCAATGGGAAAGGGATTATAATTCAGGGCAAGAGCTATAATCTACTTGATTTAATCTATGATATGGTTACAAATCGTAAATAACTATTATCATTTGACGCTCATCTATACAACTTTCTAAATACATTAAACTTCCTCAAAAGTCTTATTAGCAATAGACAAATTCTAAAAAAATAAATGAACATGCATCAACAACAGCAACAACACCCTTAAAATATGAACATGAAGAAGAAGAAGATTTTAAATCAATCTTGGAAAATGCTAGCACACCTAGTGGAAACTTGACAATGGTGGCGAGGAAAAAGCGAAAACGTATCATGTCACCATCACCAACCACAACTAGCATACAAAAGGATAGCGGACGTTACACAACGTGTTTACGTTCAAAATGGTTGAAGTTCTGAAAGGTGTTTATGAAAATAATGGTGAAGCGGGGAGTTTAAGTTCCCCCACCACTCTTTCCAAGGTCACTGGTGTTCACACTAAAAGTGTACAAGACAATCTACAAAATGAATCAAGTTACACTCTGCATAGAAATCATAGACTTCGTGCTAATCAATATCGAAAAACTAAAGCCTTTTTCCCATTGCATATAATGCAAGCAGATCTCCTAACTCTAGATGAGATTCAAAGACGTCACAATACACCGTACAAGTACATTCTACTTGCAATCAGTGTTTTTAGTCGCTATGCATATGCAATTCCATTGCGATCAAAGAGAGGCGTTGAAGTTGCTCAGGCCATTGAAAGTATTCTCGAACAGGATTCATATAAAAAAAATTCAAATGGATCGCGGTAGTGAATTTGTTAATCCCCATGTTGCAAAAGTACTAGTGAAATATAGTACACTGCTCTATCATAGTCATAGTCCTATAAAGGCTGCATTGGCCGAACGATTGATAAGAACTATTCGACTCTTAATTTCAAGATATTGTACATTGAAAAATACACCGGCTTTTATTCATGATTTATTTAAAATCATGTTGATTTATAATCAACGACCTCATCGATCATTGTCCAACTCAACCCCAACGGAAGTTCATCATTCTGATCATGATACAATTGACACCTTTCTTAAACAATTTTCCAATGAAACGATTGTCAAAAAGAAAAATAAATTCAATGTTGGTGATACTGTTCGAATTAATAGAACAACTAATGTTTTTGAAAAGGGGAATTACTTGAGGTCCACCGAACTTTTTAAAGTGGCAAAAATCCTAGACACTAAACCCATAACTTATCGTTTGCGCGATACCAAAGATGAAGAGATTCTCGGCGGCTTTTATGACTATGAACTACAAAAAGTTAAAAATAATAGTGAAATCTATCAAATTGAAAAGATATTAAAGACACGTACTCGCAGGGGTAAGAAACAGTTACTTGTTCGGTGGCTAGGATACAACTCTGATTTTGATTCTTGGATCGGTGTTGAAGATATTGACAATGCCTAATGATTTCTATGTAAAATTTATGTCCAACGTTTCCAATCCTCTCTACAACGACTTGAATAGGACAAGTGATTTTTGGACAAAACTCTCCCCCGCCATGAAATTTGACGGTGCGTATGAAGTGGCTCTTGTCGACTGTATTCTCAAAAATACCTATGACATCCTTAGAAAGGATCGTGTGTATGATATAAAAGTCATACCATTCGATTGGACACTCTTTGTCGACTATGAATGGGTTGAAGCACTTAAATCTAGCGAATATCCACATGCCAAATTGAAATATATTGAATACGATAATATGACAGATTTGTGTCGTACGATCAATAGAAATATCTCATATCGTAGGAATGGTAAATTCCATTTTAATTATTCATTGGAATACGATAGGATTTACATTACCTCACCTTTTGACACTGAAATGATTATTCTCAATGATAATCTGAGAAACGTTCTTGGCTTTAAACAGAATATGATCAATGGGAAAAATGCTGGCACCGTTTACGGGATGGATCAAGTTATTTTCGCTGATTATCCATTAGATTTCGCCTCGGACTCTTGCATATTTCTCTATGCATCCTTTGTGGAAACGTCGAGAGTCGGTAATTCAAATATACCCCTCCTACGTGTTCTTGATCGAAAAACATCTCATGAACTTGTTCATAACTATAATATAAAGCATCTTCAGTATGTTCCTGTAAACACTTCGTATTTTGAACTCTGTCAGTTAACACTAAGAAGTGAATTGGGTGATCCTCTAGCAATAAAAAAATGCTTAGCAGTGATTACATGTCATTTTCGACCCATTTTCGGTGATAGCACAATCACTTAAAATGAACAATAGAAGAATTCCATTTCTCTGCCCCGATATCGATTGCTATGTTGATGCTTTGAGTCCGCGTCAAATAGGCAATGGATTGGACTACTACAAGGGACATACTACGATATCTGGCTATGGTCTTGGTAGCTGGTTTGCTAGGCTATTTCGTTCTGCACTACCCCTTGCCAGAAAATATCTTGTACCTGCTGCATCAAATTTTGCTGCCTCCACACTACAGGACTGGGGGTCGGGCAAGAATTTCAAGGAGAGTGTTAATGAAAATATTAGATCTTCAGCAAGAGCCGTTGGTGAGCAATTAAAATCTCGGCAAAATGGGGAGGGACTGAAAAGGATGCGTGCACGTCATTCAATCATCAGTCTCCACCCAGGCGGGAAGCGAAGGACGTCAACAAGGATTTTGAGGAATAAAACAAGGAAGACCAATAAGCAGAAGAAGAAGAAAAAGATTGTTAGATCAAAGAAGGATTTAATCTCTTAAGATGACTTATCTCCCCCACAAGGAATCCTATCCATCAATCAGTTCCTCATTGAATCTATTCAATGCTGAAAACGTTGATGTCAGTGTCAAGTATGGCTACTATGAACAATTTCATCCCCAACAACCCCTCTCGGAAAATATACACTTTCAAATATTTTCCAATGAAGACTATTTCATTGATTTGTCATCAACATTTATTAATTTAAATGTTGCGGTGAAGAAAAAGTCAGATAATACAACTCCAACTGTTGCCGATGGTCTCTCCTACGAAAACTGTATTCTACACAACCTATTCAAACAAATTAATGTATTTATTAATGGAACATTGGTGAGCACTAGCAATAATTTATCCAACTATGCGAGCTACATAAAATTTATGATAATGACACCAAAGGCATACACGGAGTTGAGAGGACAATCATTGGGCTATGAATATCGATCAGGTGTTGATACTGATGGTGAGTTGACTACTGCAGTGAGCCAGGATTATCATCTGGTTGGAAAATTAAATCATGAGATATTCAATATATCTCAATGGTTACCCCCCAATGTCAAGATTGACATAAAGTTGCAACTGGCCCCATCGAATTTCATTTTGAGAAAAACACTTCCTGCAGCACCCGATGCAAATGTCATTATCACATCGGCAATTCTCCACGTCCACACCTCATAAACCTCATAACAACAGGTTATGAGCTCTGTTGCATTGGCAGTGAAAAAGCTAAGAGCCAATGGTAACAACATTAAACTTCTTGTCCCCCATACGATCACCAATCAACGTCACATTGCCACCGGCTCTCGTAACTATTGCGATTCATCATTTATCAGTGGAGAAATCCCATCAAAATTGGCTTTGGCCTTTGTGAAGAGTGGCAGTGCCGTTGGATCCTGGACTGAATCCCCCCATGATTTTAATTTTTTCGGTCTATCTAGCCTTGTGTGCAAAATGAATGGTATTTCACTGTACACTCTATCATTTGACAAAAAATCCTATAGAACTCTGTACCAGTTGACCATGCAATCCCTAGATCATGACTCTCAACTATTTGAAAATGGAATAACCGATTCAATGTTTTCAAAAAATCATGGGGTAATTGTTTTGGACTTGTCGGGGACTCAGGATATGAGCATAGCACGAACAGGGAATGTACGTTTAGAGTGTACATTTGCCGATGCTTTGACTGAGAGTATCACGCTAATATCATTGAGTCAATTTGAAACCTATTGGGAAATCACACCCGACGGCAGTGTTCTACTAGACCTAGCACCAAGAACACAAACCAAATAATCAACGTATTTAGTATGGATCCATACATGTCCCAGTACAAGTCCTATTGTATACCTTCGGACTTCATTGAAAAAATTCCAAGTGTTAACAATACCTTATTCATTGTTAATAGCAGTCCATCGACATTGAAGACTGGCCATTGGCTATGCATCTTTCAAACAGCAAAGAATATTGAATTTTTTGATCCTCTTGGCCTATCGTATAAATTCTACACTCCATACATCAGCAACTTTATTGAAAGCAGTGGGAAAACCATTATTCAAAATCAACAAAGAGTACAGGATTTAACGACTAAGACATGTGGCTTTCATGCACTACTCTTTTTCATGTTCAGATGTCGTGGCTATACCTACAAGCAGTTTCTCAACATTTATGCGTCGGCTTACCTCGATTGAACGACTTTCTAGTGGAAAATATACTTACAAGCGTATTTAATATTGATTTTAGTGCCCTACGAATAAAATGTTCTAAAAATGCATGTGAAATTGTTTATTAATTAATGATAAAAATTTATATACACGATAAAAAACGACTTTTCTACTCTTTAGATTTCATCTTCTACTAGGTGTAGGTATTTGTCGACAACAACTAGTGCAGGTAGATTATCTGAATTCACAGTGTACTGATCCTGATGTACTGCAATGTCGGGGTCACATTTTCTACAATAGAGTGTAACTTCACTTTTGTCATATCTCTTTGTATAGTCAATGATACTTTTTTCATTCATTCTATAGAATTCACATGTTTTAGTTTGCCTATTTGAAGTAATGTCACAAACAGTGTCCTCAAGTGTCGAATCACATTCCGTCACAGCCAAATAAAATTCAGTGGGCTTATAATCATAACACCCATTGTCTTCACAACGATGACGTAGAAACCATACTCTTTTGTTGTTCCAGCAGTTGAATCGCTGACCCGGCTCCTCCTCCCAGAACAATCTAAAACCACGACGATACCAATCTCGTAGCAATAAACTAAAATCACGCTTAGGATCTTTGCAATTATACCGGGATATGTATTCTCCCACTGATTACATTTATCATAATGGCAATTGGAGCATAGGTGTCCTCTAGGATGAGAGTCACACACCTCTTCAAGACAGGAATTACAATCTTTAATTTGTACAGCATATCCCTTATGCAATTTACACGGGTTGCATAATCTACACTTTTCATCATACTCATCAATCATTGTGCACTTCTCACATGATGACCAGCTGCCCAGTGTGTACATACATAGTGGACATGGATGGAACATTTTTTCATGTGTTGACACTCTCACTGCCACAATGAAACTGAGCTAGCAACAACAAAAAATTGCCTGGGATAGAGAGAGAGGAGTAAATCATCCTTGAGCACCATCTTTCTCATGAAAAAAAGTCCTAAATTTCTAAACTAATGTTTAAAAGCATATCCATAATATCATTTTGCCGTTTCGTGATCAATATATCAATAAATTGTGTAAATGCATTTTGACCACGATGTAGAAGCTTCATACAATAGTCTAATGATGGAAAATCAGTTTTCATTGAATAGACAACTCTAGAAAATCGTCATCTAGAATCAAACGTTTTTCCATAAGCACTAGATTCCCCATGATTCGCTCTTTCTCAAATCTATCCATTTTTTAGAGTCCTAACACTCTCACAACCAACTTCAGACTAACCAGAATTTTTTCTACTCTAAAAAATATACGCTAGTCTACTATAGAAAGAAAAAAACATTTGATTTAGAAACAATTTTATTGAGCATAATTACAACAATAATATTCACTGATGCATTTTGTTCTCATCAATATATTTCGATAGGACATCTAATGCTGGCCGAAGTTTATTTATATGCACAATATTCACTTTTCCAGCAAAACATAGTTGCTCCTCCTGCTTAAATTTCCTTAATGATATCACGTATCTAGCATACATATTGTCCCATTCAAGGCATAGTCTACAACCACCGGTTATTTCCACAGCCACATTTGGTACTCGTATATCATTGCTGCTGCTGCCGGCTCCATCATTAATCTCCAATAATGTAAATGCACCACTCATCTTTCTCTACTAATATCCTCTCAAATAAACTATTCTCTCTGAATTCAATTCTCTTACTAATATGAATTGTAATGAAAACCATTCCTTTTATTCAAATTTCAGTGGCTCCTAGGACCTCTATAGAACGTGGTTCCTATGGCCTCAAGCAAATAGCATGGTCCTATACGTGCAAGCAAATAGCATGGTCCTATACCTGCAAGCAAATAGCATGGTCCTATAGCTGCAAGCAAATAGCATGGGAATTCCTATACCTGCAAGCAAATAGCATGGTCCTATACCTGCAAGCAAATAGCATGGTCCTATAGCTGCAAGCAAATAGCATGGGAATTCCTATACCTGCAAGTAAAGTATAACTTAGATCTCTACTTACAATATGTAAACAATCGGCAAAGCTCACATTTTGAAGCCCTTCCCCCGGGAACTGTGGGGGTAATTAAGTCTTCCTTAAAAACATATTGATTAGATTTTCGACTATGCCGAACAAAATGGCCATCTCAAAATTTTGATTGGGTGACTCCGGGGAAAAAATGAGCGTGGGAGAGGGCCAAGTTGCCCTCCAATTTTTTTGGTCACTTAAAAAGGGCACTAGAACTTTTAATTTCCATTCGAATGAACCCTCTTACGATATTTTAGATATAAAAAAAAAACAAACAAACAAATAAACACACATCCGTGATCTTCTTCTGGCAAAAAATACAAAATTCCACATTTTTGCAGATAGAAGCTAGAAATTTCTATAGTACGGTTCTCTGATATGCTGAATCTGATGGTGTGATTTTCATTAAAGTTCTATGACTTTTAGGGGTTGTTTCCCCCTTTTTTCAAAAATAAGACACATTTTCTCAGGCGCGTAACTTTTGATAGGTAAGATATATTTGAAATCAGCATAAAAATCTGATTCTTTTGATGTATCTATTGGTATCAAAATTCCGTTTTTTAGAGTTTCGGTTACTATAGAGCCGGGTGACTCCTTATTTACAGCTCGTTACCTCGAACTGTTTGATAGAATGTTAGACTGCAGAATGTAAAGAATAGAACAGAATATACATATTTTTCAATGTGATAGAGAGCTTAAATTAGTTTAGAGTGTTAAAAGAGGGGTTTCTCTTTCAAAACAACGTATTGTTTCCTAATATTGCAAAATAACCCAATACAATGTATTTCACAATAGACACCGTATCTTAATTTAGCGCGACAGAGTCAACTTTTATCTTCTTTCACGTCTACTGATCATATTAGACTAAGGACCATCCATCTTTTTTTCTTCTTTTTTTTCACGCCAGTTTCAAATAGTTCGTGGTAACGAACTGTAAGTAAGGAGTGACCCGGCTCAATAGTAACCGAAACTCTAAAAAACGGAATTTTGAAACCAATAGATGCATCAAAAGAAGTGGACTTTTATGCTGATTTCAAATATTAAGTTTCATCAAGTTTATTCTTACCCATCAAAAGTTTACGATGAAAATCACACCGTCAGATTCAGCGTATCAGAGAGCCATACTGTAGTGGTTTCAAGCTCCTATCTGCAAAAATGTGGAATTTTGAATGTTTTGCCAGAGAAAAGATGACGGATACGTCTATTAATTTTTTTCTTCCCGGGGGTGATTGTATCGACCCAGCGGTCCTAGAATATCGCGAGCGGGCTCATTTGAATGGAAATTAAAATTTATAGTGCTCCTTTTAAGTGACCAAAAAATTGGAAGGTAACTAGGCCCCAGAAATTATAATAATAACAGAAATCATTCCGTACATGAAAAAGGCTAATCCCTCCTCAACGCCCCGCTCTTTACGCTAAAGTTTTTTCTCTTTCCTACAACTCTGCTTTTTAAAATGATAAAAACTTTAGCGTAAAGAGCGAGGCGTTGAGGAGGGAACAGCCCCTTTCATATACGGAAAAATTTCTGTTCGTTTTGTTTTAATGTCGCTCCTTACTTTTACTTGAAAAAAACTTGTTTTTTAATTTTATTCAAACAGTTTGTGGTAACGAACTGTAAGTAAGGAGCGACCCGGCTCAATGGTAACCGAAACCCTAAAAAACGGGATTTTGATACCAATAGATACATCAAAAGAATCATATTTTAATTCTGATATCAAATATATAAGTTTCATCAAGTTTAATCTTACCTATCAAAAGTTATGCGCCTGAGAAAATTTGGCTGATTTTTGAACAAAGGGGGAAAGACCCCCTAAAAGTTATAGAACCTTAATGAAAATCACACCATCATATTCAGCGTATCAGAGAACCCTACTGTAGAGGTTTCAAGCTCCTATATACAAAAATGTGGAATTTTCCATTTTTTGCCAGAAGAAAGATCACGGATGCGTGTTTATTTGTTTTTGTTTTTGTTTTTTTTTCTTTTCTTTTCCCCAGGGGTGATCGTATCGACCCAGTGGTCCTAGAATATCGTGGGTGGGCTCATTGGAACGGAAATTAAAAGTTCTAGTGCTCTTTTTAAGTGACCAAAAAATGGAGGGCAACTAGGCCCCCTCCCACGCTCATTTTTTTCCCAAAGTCACCCGATCAAAATTTCGAGATAGCCATTTTGTTCAGCATGGACGAAAATATTATAACTATGTCTTTTAGGATAACTTAATCCCGCGAAGCCCCCAGGGGGAGGGCTGAAAGTTATGAACTTTACCCAATGTTAGCATATAGTATTGGTTATTGGGAAGCATACAGAAGTTTTCAGGGGGAATTTTTTCTGGTAGTGGGGGGTGGGGTGGGTCGGGGGTTATATGGGAGGATCTTTTCATGAAGGAAGTTTTCATGGGGGAAGGGACATTGCTATGAAGGGGGCGCCAGATTTCCCATCATTATTTAAAAAAAAATCAGAAATTAAATATAAAAAAACAAGTTTTTCAACTGAAAGTAAGGAGTAGCATCAAAACTTAAAACCAACAAAAAAATATTAGCTATATGATTGGGTTCATCTTCTAGTCAATGCCTCGCTCTTTAAGCCAAAGATTTTTTAGTACTTTCATAAGAGCTATTTATTCTAATTAACGGCCTTTGTGATTAAGGGGTCATTTTTAAAGAATTGGAACAAAATTTGAACTTTAGCTTAAAGAGCAAGGTATTGATTAGGGGGTAAACCCCCTAATATACGTATTAAAAATATATGAGTATAGAAGTTCGTTACGTAAGTTAATTTGTAAGTTACGTATATTTATTACTAATAAAAACATTCGTAAAAAAAATTCAACAAGTTTCGAGAAAGCCATTTAACCAAATAAAAGTAAAATTAATATGCAAATTTCGTTTTGATTATTCATGCCCGCTGAGCCAAAATAAAAACCTGCATTAATTAAAAAACGTTCACAAATGAAATTAAAAAAAAAAAACAAGTTTTTTTTTAACTGAAAGTAAGGAACGATGTTAAAACTTAAAACGAACAGAAATTATTCCGTATATAAAAGGGGCTCTCCCCTCCTCAACGCCTCGCTCTTTACGCTAAAGTTTGACTTTTTCACAACTCAATTTTTTTAAACAATAAAATTTTGTTTTAATTGCAAATTTTTTTAATTAACTTTAACGAAATTCACACCATCAGATTCAGCTTATCAACGAACATTATTAAAGAAGCTTCAAACTCCTATCTGCAAAAATGTGGAATTTTGCATTTTTAATTGACCTTAACGAAAATTACACCATCACATTCAGCTTATCAGAGAACCCTATTAAAGAAGTTTCACGGTCCTATCTGCAAAAAGGTGGAAATTTGCATTTTTTGCTCGAAGAAAGATCACGATGCGTGCCATCCAAAAAAATGGAGGGCAACTAGGCCCCCTCCCACGCTCATTTTTTTTCTCAAAGTCACCCAATTAAAATCTTGAGATATCCATTTTGTTCAGCATAGTCGAAAATCTAATAAATATGTCTTTTAGGATGACTTAATCCCCCACAGTTCCCAGGGGAAGGGCTGCAAGATATGAAATTTGCCCATTGCTTACATATTGTATTGGTTATTGGGCAGTATACAGACATTTTCAGGAAGGATTTTTTTCTGGTGGGGGGGGGCTGGAGGATGGGGTTACTCGGGAGAATCTTTCCGTGGAGGATGTTTCTTTGGGGTAAGGGACATTTCTATGAAGGGTGCGCCGGATTTCCAAGCATTATTTAAAAAACGATCAGAAATTAAATTTAAAAAAAAAGTTGTTTTTTCAACTGAAAGAAAGAAGCAACATTAGAACTTAAAACGAACAGAAATTATTACGTATATGAGGGGGTTCTCCCCCAAGTCAATACCTCGCTCTTTACGCTACAGTTTTTTAGTGCTTTCAAAAGGGCTATGTATTCTAATCAAACGATCTTTGTGATTCAGGGGTTTGTGAATTAAAATTTTTTTTAACTTTTAACGTAAAGAGCGTGGTATTGACTTAGGGGAGAACCCCCTCATATACGTAATAAATAAATAAAAAAACAAGCGATACGGCTCAATAGTAATCGAAACTTTTAAAAACGGAATTTTGATGTCAATAAATGTATAAAAAGAATGGGCTTATAACTCTGATTCTAAATATATAAATTTTATTAAGTTTAGTATTACTCATCGAAGGCTATGAGCCTGAGAAAATTTACCTGATTTTTTAAAGAAGGAGGAAAAATCCCCTACAAGTAAAAGAATTTTAATGAAAATCCCACCGTCAGATTCAGCGTATCACAAAACCCTATTACATAGGTTTCAAGCTCATATCTGCAAAAATCTGCAACTATATCTGCAACGTATTTTTGCCAGAAGAAAAATATACGAATATAGAAGTTCGTTACGTAAGTTAATTTGTAAATTACGTCAGAACCAAATTTAGAGAAAGCCATTTAGCAAAAGAAGAGTAAGATTCTTATGCAAATTTTGTTTACTTATTCAATGACGGTGAGCCAAAATAAAAGCTGCATTAACTAAAAAACGATCAGAAATTAAATAAAAAAACAAGTTTTTTAAACTGAAAGTAAGGAGCGACATTAAAACTTAAAACGAACAGAAATTATTCCGTATATGAAAGGGGCTGTCCCCTCCTTAACGCCTCGCTCTTTACGCTAAATTTTGACTCTGTCTCACAATTTTTTTTTTTTAAACAATAAAAAACTTTAGCGTAAAGAGAGAGGCGTTGAGGAGGGACAGCCCCTTTCATATACGGAATAATTTCTGTTCGTTTTAAGTTTTAATGTCGCTCCTTACTTTCAGTTTAAAGAACTTGTTTTTTTTATTTAATTAACCAAAGACACAAGTCTAATCTTCTGCAAGAGTAGCCTTTTCAGGGAAGTTACAGCTTTAGACTGGCTGCAGTTCAATGCTGAACTCCTCGTTATTTACAATTGGGATCAGAAATATTCCAAGGTGTATGCCTCACCAGAGAGTTAAAATTGCTAACAAAAATAAAACCAAGTAAAAGTGGGTGCAGTAGGGGGCTTCAGTAATCTTGACATTGTAAAAAAAAAGGTTTGTACGTTCAACTTTTTAGTCCTGGAAAATAGCCAAAGAGCTGATTGTTTACGTGAAAAAAGGTTGTAATTTCTTTTTTATAAATATTTCAAATTACTAAAATAACAATGCGTATCTTAAGCCGATATAGTAAGGTTAACTTCTATTTTATTGTACAATTATTGATTATGTTAGGCTACTAAAATCTCCAACTATTTACGCGAGTTTCAAGCAAAGTTATAATTACAGTTGTCGAAAAGAATACTATTAATCAGAGGCAGATCTAGAGCAAAATCTTGGGGGGGGGAGGGGTCAATGTGGTAAAGACACCAATAAACAAAATCTTGGGGGGCAGCGTGACTAGGTTGACAATAACTGACCAAATTGACAACTTTATTTTAAAAAAGAGTGAAAAACAGATAAAAACAAGGAATAAGGGTGCCATAAAACTATTGAGGGACCTGCCCCCCCCTCCCACATGGATCCACTAGTGGTATTAATCTAGGTTGTTTTTCAGGGGAGTGATGGCAAAATGCAAGTCATACCATGGCAACATTCTAGATTTTACGGCTAATCACGTTTTGAGGGCAATTTTCGAGGGCAAAAGGGCCGAATTCCATCTGAGTAAAACAAAAACCATTGAGCTTCCGAGTGAGTGAGGCTTCCAAGAAACATCAGCTGGCTGTGCTAAAACAAAACAAAAAACATTGAAATGGGGTTTTGCTTACTTTTGTTTTAAACCCTTCAATATTGTGGCTTTATCTACTAAAGATAGTCGTTACTTGCACTACCATCGAGTTCTTAAGAGGTTTCCTTAATCCCCCCCCCCAAAAAAAAAATTGGATTCTTCAATATATCCCCATAACAAACATCCTTAGGTACACGAAGGTTAACAAAAACATAACTGTTAGCGTGAACTTTCGTGGAAGTTTTGGAGAAGTCAATACCCTTTTGGGAAAGTTGGGGGGAAACCCCAAAAATACGGGTTAATGAAAGAACAGTTTACAGTATACAAATTAAGGCGATTTTCTCCAAACTATTGTCACACTCCACACTATAAAATTATTTTTGTTTTGTTTTTTTTTTTTATGTGATTAACCAACTGAATTCCAAAAGTGGCAAAAAAAGAAAAAAAAATCGTTTTGGACTCCTTCCAATATATGCACGAATACTTTGTTGAAACCGCCTAGTGGGTTGACAATTTATTGTTCGAGGGAAGCATGTAAAGAACCTTTTACTGACCTTTTGTAATTGACCTATTACTGCAAATTTGTAAACAGTCAACACGCTGAATTCAAAGGAAAACATCAGTTATTTAATTTATCACTTTGAATATTTTCAGTGCCACATTGATGGCTGTTGCTTCCGTGATGGGAAACGCCGTATTGACATGGTCCTAGCGTACACGGAAAAAAGCGTTACAGACGAAATGCATTTTCAAAGAAGATCTGTTTTCGAGTCAGAACTGCAAAAACAAGGCTTAGAGCTGGAGCTGGAAGATTGTGTCGTAAGAATCCTTAGCCATAGAGCGTTAAAATAACAGTTCTTTCACACTATGCCGCAGAGCCTTTCGCACTATCATAACTTAAGACCTTGCGTTACATTGGTTCCCATGTTTAACTCAATCAAGTTCAACTCAATTCCATGCATCTCAAATACATTCAACTTAGACTCCGTGCAATTCAATACCCATTAAACTTAGCTCCATTCAAGTCAACCCCATGCAGCCCAGCCCCCAATCAACTCAACCGCTATTCAGTTGAACCCCATGGAACTCATTTTCCTTTGACCGACCACCTATCTAACTCAACCCTCGTTCAATTCAATTCCGTGCAAATCAACGCGGTTTGACAAACCGTAACTGGTTACACGTTAGGTTGGGTCGTTTTGAATGGGGGCTGAGTTGAATAAGGTTTAAATCGAATGGAGTTGAATTATATGGAGTCAATTTACAGGACGATTCCAGTTAAATGGTGTCAATTGAAATGGTAACTGAATTGCACTGAGGTTGAGCTGAATAGGGTTGAGATGAATCAGTTTGAGCTGAACGGAATTGAATTGCAAGGGGATTGAGTTAAATGGGAGTTGAATTACATGGGGGCTGGGATACACGATCTTTGAGTTGAATAGACAGGGTAGCATGAGGATCGATTTGCATTGGTGTTGAGTTACGTGAGCGTTAAACGGGAGTTGGATTAAACGAGAGTTGAAGGGGTCGAGTGAAACGGAGTTGATTTAGGTGGGGGTTGAGTTAAACGCACACCGTTGCATCGTATGCTCTTATGGATTTAAATCAATGAATTTAATTTCTGGAAGAGAAGTCAATAAATTTTGAAAATATATTCCTAAGCTTTCCTAGAAAGCTTTTCTTGCTTAATCAGAGATTGAATCTCTATCTCTAATCCACACTCGAATTTTGGAATTGCTCGCTTTTGATGGTTTTGATGATTTAAAATGATCATTACAATTGTTTTATGGATGTACACGTTGGCCTAGCGTGAAGGAACTTGTTTGAGTGGAAAAAGTGTGCTTAGCATAGCGTAGCTTAACCATTTAGCATAGAAAAATTACATACGCAGTATGAAAGCTGTTTAATAATGTTTCCGACTTCTTACAAAATTTAGAAAACATTAAAAATATTTACGACATTCGAATATTCACAATAATTCATGCAGGATCAGTTCCACATTGCGTTAGTATTTTAGATCAAAAAGTAAGGTAAATTGAAAAGAAAAAAGGGAAAAAAAAAAAAAAACAAAGAGAAACAAAGCTTGTCTTGGACAAGGAACAGTTAGAACCATTAAGCGTTAAACTACACAGTAATAAATTTATTTACAAAAATGTACATGTAATTTTTGTGATTTTGCTTTTCATTGAGCCAATCCTAAGAGACATCTTCTATCAAAGGGTAAAATAAATAAATTTTTTCAACTAACCTTATCCTAACTATTTGATATTGAAGAACAAAAGCTAAAAAATAAAAGAAATTTTTATCTTTTAAAAATTTTAAGGTTATACCAGTGGTTCACAACCGATTTTGGGCCACCCCGCCTAGGCACTGTTAAAAGTGCGACATATGGCATTTTTGGAGCATTTCAGGAGAGCCAAAAAACGGAAAAAAGTTTGTCGGCTGTGGTCACTCTTAATGATGAGGGTAATGGGGATAAAGGGATTATATTCTAAACAAACTTTTATGCTCTTTTCAGCGGTATAAATTAAATTTCAGTACTACGAGCGAATTCAAAATTATTCCATTTTATAGAGCATATCTCCTTTTGTCTTGACAAAAAAAGGAGACAAATGCCAGGTCCCCATACTATAGCACTATAATATAATCCTTTTCTGTCATTTTGAATTATGACAAGACCTAATAAAAAAGAGACATACGCCACTTACAACCTTATGCCTCTTTTTATCTTCGACCAAAACGGCTTATGTCGCACTTATAATTATCACAGCCGTTCTGTATCTACTGTGGCAGAAAATGTTTTATGTTCATCCTGTTCATTTTGTACAGTTTGAGGAAGCGAGTTTCTAGTGAAAGTCTTTCACCATTTCTCACGCAATGGGTTAGGGAAGCCTTAAAAATAAAAAAACATGTTTTCTCATATTTGGCATAATTAGAAATACTGGCCCTCTAAATACTGGTCCGTTTTGATGATATTATATAAAAAGGAAACTATTCCTTTTTGGCAAAATCGCCAAGAGATTGATTTAGCCTAAATCCTAAATAAAAACCAAAAAGAAAAGCTGTATTTGATGCCAACAAAAGGATTATTTCCAGTGGCGCAATTTTGTCAAACTCCTGGGGAGGGGCAAAGTCGGAGCCGATTTTCCCAAATCAAGTGAAAATGACAGTGAAAACTGAAAAATGAGCCATATTACCATAAAGGTGAAGATATACTAAAGAAAACTGACCTGTTTCTCTGCATGCTTGAATTATGCAGGCTTATCTTAGTTTTGACAAGATTTTTTTCAGAAACTAAATTTCAGCTGGGGGGGGGGGAATGAAGTCTTGGGGGGGGGAAGCAAACTGGTGCCTGGAAGGGGAAGTTGCCCCCTGCCCCATAGCAATTTACGCCTCTGACTATTTCTCACAGAACGATTAAGTTTTTTTAACTTATTTATATCCTTATTGTCAGTTGCTGAAGTAAATTTACTGATTGTACAAAAGCAACTTTGGGTTTTTACATGAGTACTTAGACTAGTTATTTTGCATACTGGTTTGAACTTTCTTATATTCTCTTTTGATTTCAGGTTTGTCTTCTTCTTAAAGTATTAATCAGAAAAAATTTTTGCTCAAAATAAGTTTTTCAAAAAAAAAGTAAAGAACTCCATTAAACCAAAAATGAGCAAAAATGGAATCAAATAATCTACCAAGCATACCACTACCACAAATCAGTATTAATAAATAAATGAAACCCAAAACAAACAGAAATTAAAATTCAAACTCAAAACGAGCAGAAATTAATTTGATTAGGGTTCTAAACCCTATGCTTTCTAAAAGCCAGAATATAATTTGTACTTTACTGAAAAAATTCAAATGAATCTACTGAAAAAAATGTGCATTGTCAGTTTAATATACATATGCTGATATTTATTCCTTAAAATGTTAATTAATTTTTGATTTCTTAAAGTTACAAAAGTGAAAACATTTAAAAGAATTTTTTTAAGTAAAGTACAAATTATATTCTGGCTTTTAGAAAGCATAGGGTTTAGAACCCTACTCAGATTAATTTCTGCTCGTTTTGAATTTGACTTATTTTAATTTCTGTTTGTTTTGGGTTTCATTTATTTATTAATACTGATTTGTGGTAGTTGTGTGTTTGGTAGATTATTTGGTTCTATTTTTGTTCATTTTTGGTTTAATGGAGTTCTTTACCTTTTTTTTGAAAAACTTATTTTGTGCAAATAGTTTTTTTGATTAATTTCTATTCGTCTTATATTGATATAGTCTTTTTCAGGGAGAAAGACTGAGCCTCTTCCGAAGTTAAACAACCATCCCTTCCACAATTACCTTTAATACCCCTGGGCAAAACTAACAACCCCTGTCCCTAGTCTCTGGGGTTTGTTTCAACCTCAAAAGCCTTGGTATATGATATTTAGACTATTTTAAATAGAATGGCTATCTAAAAATTTTCTATTAGACGCATTTCGGGAAAATATGATGTGTGCGTAGGGGGGAGAGGGTAGCTGCCCTCTGATCACTTTGACTCTTAAAAAGGGCAATAAATCGTCTGATTACCAATCCAATGAGCCCCTTTGAAGTTAATATCATCACACTCTCTATAAAAACCCTATATCCCCAGGCCAAAACTTACAACCCTTGGCCTGAGGGCTGGGAGGATTTGTTATCCTCAAAGACATAATTTCAAGACCTTTCTGATAGGCTTAACAAAATGGCTATATCGAAATTTTAATTGGAAGTGTTTGAGGAAATGATAGGCTTGGATGCAGACATTTGCCCTCTGATCACTTTTGACTAATAAAAAAACCACTAGTCCTCTCAATTTCCAATCAAATGAGCCCTTTTTGAAGCTGCAACGGCAAAAATTTCTATAAAAATGTTAAATTCCACAAAGGCATAACTTATGACCCTTGTCTTGAGGACTATGGGGGGAGGTTTGTCATCATCAAAGACATAATTTCCAGACCATTCAACTACCTTGAAAAAAAATGGCCATATCAAAATAATGATCGGAAATGTTTGGGGAAATGATGGGTGTGGGGGGGGGATTCTCCTTTTGATTATTTTCGACTATTAAAAAAGGCAATAGCCCTCTCAATTTCCAATCGAATGAGCCATTATATGGCATTATATGCCCCCAGGGCATAGCTTAAAACCTTAGCCCTGAGGGCTGTGGGGGGTTGTCAGTAGAAAGGCCTTATTGACTCCGAACATGACCACGTGGTTTATGGTTTTCTCAGTGAGAATGAAAAAACAGGAATTTTCTCACTTGGCAAAACATGATTTTTCTCACTTTGATGGATGTTTTCTTGGACGGTTATGGGTGTTGGTCAATTTATTTGTTGTTTTTCATGGATGTCAACATCAATTCATGTCTGTTTTTATGGTTCGTTGTCAGTGAGAATGGAAAAACAGGAACTTTCTCACATTTATGGATGTCAACAGCAATTTATGTTCCTGTTTTATGTATGTTCGTTGTCAGTGAGAATGGAAAAACAGGAACTTTCTCACATTTATGGATGTCAACATCAATTCATGTCTGTTTTTATGGTTCGTTGTCAGTGAGAATGGAAAAACAGGAACTTACTCACATTTATGGATGTCAACAGCAATTTATGTCTGTTTTATGTATGTTCGTTGTCAGTGAGAATGAAAAAACAGGAACTTTCTCACATTTATGGATGTCAACAGCAATTTATGTTCCTGTTTTATGTCTGTTCGTTGTCAGTGAGAATGGACATGCTCGACGCGAATGTTATGAGATTGTTTGGCTAACCTAACCTGAGAAATTGATTTACATAATCGGCGGGGAAATTATTGATTCACGAAGGGGGAATTAAGAAACATTATGGTTTCTTTGATCTTTAGGCGAACCTAACCTGAGAACTTGATTTACATAATCGGAGGGGAAACTATTGATTCACGAAGGGGGAATTAAGAAACAAACATGGCTTCTTTGATCTTTAGGCGAACCTAACCTGAGAAATTGATTTACATAATCGCTAGGGGAATGTATTGATTCACGAAAGGGGGAATTAAGAAACATTATGGCTTCTTTAATCTTAGGTCTGAGGGATAAACGTTCTTTAGGTCAGAGAGAAAAATTAATATTCTATTTTTAAATAGGGCTTCATTGATCTTTAGTTTCAGGAATCATAAATGACATCACTTGTTATCTTGGAATTATGCGGGAGTCTAAAGAGATAGAAATTCTATTTTTAAATACGGCTTCACTGAGCTTTAAGTCGGAGAGATAAATTGATATTCTAACGAAACCTTAATAGTTTAGCTAGGAACATTTATGAGATGAAGAGATTAACGTAGGAAAGGGTTTCCTAGAAATTTGAAATGTGACAGCGCAGGGATGCCAAAAACAAAAGGAACACACATAAATTACTTTTAGGGGATTATTTGGGCGAAACCGTTTTAGACAGGTTATGGAATTATTTCGGCGAAACAGTTAGAGACATTTTAAAAGATGATTTAAAAGATGATTTTAGAAGAGGTTTTGAGTGTGGTTGTTATAATACACAAGTTCCATTTGAACAGTGTTGTGAGGTCCCCTACCACAACCCCAAAGGGTTCCGATCCCCCCACCCCAACCCCGAAGGAACCCACCGGTCCTCAAAGGTTCTCCGGATTCCCAAAGGGCCCCCAGCGCCCCAAAGGCTCCTGAGCCACCATTTTAATACTTTTTTAAGGTTTTATTATATCTTTTCAGAACAAATTATTATTTTCGGGAATTATTTCGGCGAAACAGTTAGAGACATTTTAAAAGATGATTTTTGAAGAGATTTTAGAAGAGGATTTGAGGGTGAAACTCTGAGATCGTTATAATACACAAGTTCCATTTGAACAGTGTCGTGAGGTCCTCTACCCCAACCCCAAAGGGTTCCGATCCCCCCACCCCAACCCCGAAGGAAGCGCCCGGTCCTCAAAGGTCCCCCCAAGCTCCCAAAGGACCACCCGGCCCTCAAGGGTCCCACAGACCCTCAAAGGCTCTCCCCGAGCCCCGTCTTCCGTTGATGTGTATTGTCTGAAACTTATGATTTGGGATATGTAAATTACTATTTCGGACTTTTCTGAGCTAGATTTCTTAGTCTTTCGTTGGTGTGTGTTGTCTGAAACCTATGATTTGGGATGAATGGATTGCAATTTTTGACTTTTCTGAGCTGGATTTCTTAGCCGTTCATAGGTGAGTGCTGTCAGAAAATTATGATTTGGGATGTGTAGTTTGCAAGCTGGACTTTTCAGAGCTATGATTCTTAGTCTCTCATAGGCGTTTGTTGTCTGAAACTTCTAGTTTGGGATGAATAGTTTGCTATTTCAGGCTTTTCTGAGCTAAGGTTTCCTAGTATTTCGTAGGTGAATGTTGTCTGAAGCCTATAGTTTGGGATGAGTAGTTTGCTATTTCGGGCTTTTCTAAGCTAGATTTCTTAGTCTTTCGTTGGTGTGTGTTGTCTGAAACCTATGATTTGGGGTGGGTGGATTGCTATTTTTGACTTTTCTGAGCTAGATTTCTTAGCCGTTCATAGGTGTGTGTTGTCTGAAACTTATGATTTGGGATGGTTAATTTGCTATTTTTGACTTTTCTGAGCTAGGTTTCTTAGCCTTTCATATGTGTGTGCTGTCAGAAAATTATGATTTGGGATTTGTAGTTAGCAAGCTGGACTTTTCAGAGCTAGGATTCTTAGTCCCTAATAGGTGTTTGTTGTCTGAAGCCTATAGTTTGGGATGAGTAGTTTGCTATTTCAGGCTTTTCATAGCCAGATTTCTTAGTATTTCGTAGGTGTGTGTTGTCTGAAACCTATGATTTGGATTGTGTGGGTTGCTATTTTTTGACGTTTCATAGCCAGATTTCTTAGTCTTTCGTAGGTGTGTGTTGTCTGAAACCTATGATTTGGATTGTGTGGATTGCTATTTTTTGACTTTTCTGGCTTGGATTTCATAGCCTTTCGTAGGGATGTGTTGACTGAAACCTATGATTTGGGATGAGTGGTTTGCTTTTTGGACTTTTCAGAGCTGGATTTCTTAGCCGTTCATAGGTGAGTGTTGTCTGAAACCTATGATTTGGGATGGTTAATTTGCTATTTTTGACTTTTCTGAGCTAGGTTTCTTAGCCTTTCATAGGTGTGTGTTGTCAGCAAATTATGATTTGGGATGTGTAGTTTGCTATTTCAGGCTTTTCTGAGCTAAGGTTTCCTAGTATTTCGTAGGTGAATGTTGTCTGAAACCAATAGTTTGGGATGAGTAGTTTGCTATTTCAGGCTTTTATGAGCTAGGTTTCTTAGCCTTTCGTAGGTGTGTGTTGACTGAAACTTATGATTTGGGATATGTAATTTGCTATTTCCGACTTTTCATAACCAGATTTCTTAGTCTTTCGTAGGTGTGTGGTGTCTGAAACCTATGATTTGGGATGTGTGGGTTGCTATTTTTTGACTTTTCTGAGCTGGATTTCTTAGCCTTTCGTTGGCGTGTGTTGACTAAAACCTATGATTTGGGATGGTTAATTTGCTATTTTTGACTTTTCTGAGCTAGATTTCTTAGCCTTTCATAGGTGTGTGCTTTCAGAAAATTATGATTTGGGAGGTGTAGTTTGCTTTTTGGACTTTTCAGAGCTAGGATTCTTAGTCACTCATAGGTGTTTGTTGTCTGAAACTTCGAGTTTGGGATGAGTAGTTGGCTATTTCAGACTTTTCTGAGCTAAGGTGTCTTAGTATTTCGTAGGTGAATGTTGTCTGAAACTTATGATTTGGGATATGTAAATTACTATTTCAGGCTTTTCTGAGTTGGATTTCTTAGTCTTTCATAGGTGTGTGGTGTCTGAAACCTATGATTTGGGATGAGTGTTTTGCTTTTTGGACTTTTCTGAGCTGGATTTCTGAGCCTTTCGTAGGTGTGTGTTGACTGAAACCTATGATTTTGGATGTGTAGTTTGCTATTTTGACTTTTCTGAGCTAGGTTTCTTAGCCTTTCATAGGTAAGTGTTGTCAGAAAATTATGATTTGGGATATGTAGTTTGCTATTTCAGGCTTTTCTGAGCTAAGATTTCCTAGTATTTCGTAGTTGAATGTTGTCTGAAACCAATAGTTTGGGATGAGTAGTTTGCTATTTTTGACCTTTCTGAGCTAGGTTTCTTAGTCTTTCGTTGGTGTGTGTTGACTGAAACCTATGATTTGGGATATGTAGTTTGCTATTTTTGACTTTTCTGAGCTGCATTTATTAGCCTTTCATAGGTGTGTGTTGACTGAAACCTATGATTGGGATGAGTGGTTTGCTATTTTTGTCTTTTCTGAGCTAGATTTCTTAGCCTTTCATAGGTATGCGTTGTCAGAAAATTAAGATTTGGGATGTGTAGTTTGCTATTTGGACTTTTCAGAGCTATGATTCTTAGTCCATCATAGGCGTTTGTTGTCTGAAACTTCTAGTTTGGGATGAGTAGTTTGCTATTTCAGGCTTTTCTGAGCTAAGGTTTCTTAGTCTTTCATAGGTGAATGTTGTCTGAAACCTATGATTTGGGATATGTTAATTACTATTTCGGGCTTTTCTAAGCTAGATTTCTTAGTCTTTCGTTGGTGTTTGTTGTCTGAAACCTATGATTTGGGATGGGTGGATTGCTACTTTTGACTTTTCTGAGCTGGATTTCTTAGCCTTTCATAGGTGTTTGTTGTCTGAAACCTATAGTTTGGGATGACTAGTTTGCTATTTTTGCCTTTTCTGAGCTAGGTTTCTTAGCCGTTCATAGGTAAGTGCTGTCTGAAACCTATGATTTGGGAATATGTAAATTACTATTTCGGGCTTTTCTGAGTTGGATTTCTTAGTCTTTCATAGGTATGTGTTGTCTGAAACCTATGATTTGGGATGTGTGGGTTGCTATTTTTTTACTTTTCCGAGCTGGATTTCTTAGTCGTTCATAGGTGAGTGCTGTCTGAAACTTATGATTTGGGATGGTTAATTTGCTATTTCCGGCTTTTATTAGCTAGGTTTCTTAACCTTTCATAGGTGTCTGTTGTCAGAAAATTATGATTTGGGATGTGTAGTTTGCTATTTGGACTTTTCAGAGCTGGGATTCTTAGTCCATCATAGGTGTTTGTTGTCTGAAACCAATAGTTTGGGATGAGTAGTTTGCTATTTCAGGCTTTTCGGAGCTAGATTTCTTAGCCTTTCATTGGTGTATGCTTTCAGAAAATTATGATTTGGGATATGTAAATTACTATTTCGGACTTTTCTGAGTTGGACACTTCTAAATTTTTCCGTAGAAGATAGGAAAAGTTATACTATGATTATGATTATTTTCCATGAAGATAAAAAGTTTCACTTTAATTCTAAATTTTCTTAAATTCAATTCCGACCTTTCTCAAAGAGATGAAAAAAAATTAAAGTTCTGTTCTAAATATTTTCCCGGAAGAAGAAAAGTTCAACTTCGATTCTGAATTTTCTCAATGAAAATGAAATAAGTTATTGATCAAATCTATTTTCCTAAAATAACATAAAAATTTCCACTTCAGTTCAGATTTTTTTCTCAAAGAGATGAAGAAATTTAAAGTTCTGTTCCAAATTTTTTCATAGAAGATAGGAAAAAGTTATACTTTGAACGTGAATATTCGAGTTCTATTCTGAATTTTACCAAAGAACACAATTCAATTCTAATTACCCCAATAAAAAATTTAAAGTTCAATTCTAAATTTTTCGGTGGAAGATAGAAAAAGTAATACCATACGTGTGAATATTTTCCCGGAAGATAAAAAGTTCTAGTTCAATTTAAAATTTTCTCAACGAAGTGAAGAAGAATTCAAGTTCTCTTCTGAATTTTACCAAGGAACACAATTCAATTCTAATTTCACAGAGAAAATAAAAATCTACCACTTCAGTTCCTTATTTCACAAAGACATAAAGAAATTTAAAGTTCAATTCTAAATTTTTCGGTGGAAGATAGAAAAAGTAATACCATACTTGTGAAATATTTTCATGGAAGATAAAAAGTTCTAGTTCAATTTAAAATTTTCTCAACGAAGTGAAGGAAAATTCAAGTTCTCTTCTGAATTTTCTCAATGAAAAAGAAATTAGTCATTGATCATTTCTATTTTTCCAAATAATATAAAAATTTTCCACTTTAGTTCAGATCTGACTCGAAGAGATGAAAAATTTAAATATTGTTCCAAATTTTTCACTGAAGAAAAAAAGTTCAAGTTCTCTTCGGAATTTTACCAAAGAACACAATTCAATTCTAATTTCTCCAGAGAAAACAAAAATCTTCCACTTCAGTTCTTTATTTCACAAAGACATAAATAAATTTAAAGTTCAATTCTACATTTTTCGGTGGGAGATAGAAAAATTAATACCATACTTGTGATTATTTTCACGGAAGATAAAAAGTTCTAGTTCAATTTAAAATTTTCTCAATGAAGTGAAGAAAAGTTCAAGTTCTCTACTGAATTTTACCAAAGAAGACAATTCAATTCAATTTCTACAGAGAAAGTAAAAATCTTCCACTTCAGTTCATTATTTCACAAAAGACATAAAGAAATTTAAAGTTTAATTCTAAATTTTTCGGTGGAAGATAGAAAAAGTAATACCATACTTGTGAATATTTTCCCGGAAGATAAAAAGTTTTAGTTCAATTTAAAATTTTCTCAACGAAGTGAAGAAAAGTTCAAGTTCTCTTCTGAACTTTACCAAAGAACACACTTCAATTCTAATTTCTCCAGAGAAAATAAAAATCTTCCACTTCAGTTTTAAGTTCCCCAAAGAAATAAAAAAATTTAAAGTTCTATTCTAAATTTTTAGATGGAAGATAGAAAAAGTAATACTATGACTGCGATTGTTTTCCATGAAGATCAAAAGTTTCACTTTATTTATAATTTTTCTTAAATTCAGTTCTGATTTTTCTCAAAGAGATGAAAAATTTAAAGTTCTGTTCCAAATTTTTCATAGAAGATAGAAAAAGTTATACATTGATTGTGAATATTCAACATGAAGATAAGGAACTCCACTTTAATTCTGAATTTTCTCGAAGAAGTGCAAATTGTTCAAGTTCTCTTCTGAATTTTCTTAAAGAAGAGAAAAAAGTTAACTCAATTCTGAATTTTACCAATGAAAATGAAAAAACCTTCCACTTCAGTTCTTAATTTCTCAAAGACATAAAAAATTTAAAGTTCAGTTCTAAATTTTTCTGTAGAAGATACGAAAAGTTATACTATGATTGTGATTATTTTCCAGTGAAGATAAAAAGTTTCACTTTAATTCTAATTTTCTTAAGTTCACTACCGATTTCTTGCAAAGAGATGAAAAATTTAAAGTTATGTTCCAAATTTTTCATAGAAGATAGAAAAAGTTATACATTGATTTGAATATTCGACATGAAAATAAGGAGCATCACTTTAATTCTGAGTTTTCTCGAAGAAGTGCAAAATGTTCAAGTTCACTTCTGAATTTTCTTAAAGAAGTGAAAAAAGTTAGCTCAATTCTGAATTTTACCAATGAAAATGAAAAAAGCTTCCACTTCAGTTCTTAATTCCTCAAAGACATAAAAAATTCAAAGTTCTCTTCTAATTTTTCCAAGAAAATAAAAAGGCTCCACTTTAGTTCTGTTTTTTTTTCTCAAAGAGATGAAAAATTTAAAGTTCTTTTCTAATTTTAAATTAAATTTTAGCTCCTTTGTCTTATGGATTTACCCATCAAATTTTTAAATTAGAAAATTAGTGACTCGTTCTATTATTAAAGACAATCGTTCAAACTCGTTCATCTAACCTTCAAAACAATAGGTTAGGTTAGGTATAAATAAATATTAATAAATAAATAGAAACATTTCTACATGTTTAAGTTAGGTTAGGGTAGGTTAACTTATCATGAGTGCTCATGATAAGTTAACCTAACCTTTTCCGGCGAGTATGGTTAGGTTAGTTTAGACTAGATTAAGTTAGGTTAGATTAGGTTAGGTTAGGTAAGCCTACGTACGCTTCACTTAGGTTAGCTTAGGTTAGGTGAGAGACATGCAAAAAGTTAGGTGTATGATTAGGTTAGGTTAGGTTAGATTAAGTTAGGTTAGGTTAAGTTAGGTTAGGCTAGGTTAGCCTACGTACGCGCGCGTACGTAGGCTAACCTAGCCTAACCTAACTTAACCTAACCTAACTTAATCTAACCTAACCTAACCTAATCATACACCTAACTTTTTGCATGTCTCTCACCTAACCAAAGCTAACCTAAGTGAAGCGTACGTAGGCTAACCTAACCTAATCTAACCTAACTTAATCTAGTCTAAACTAACCTAACCATACTCGCCGGAAAAGGTTAGGTTAACTTATCATGAGCACTCATGATAAGTTAACCTACCCTAACCTAACTTAAACATGTAGAAATGTTTCTATTTATATATTAATATTTATTTATACCTAACCTAACCTATTGTTTTGAAGGTTAGATGAACGAGTTTGAACGATTGTCTTTAATAATAGAACGAGTCACTCATTTTCTAATTTAAAAACTTGATGGGTAAATCCATAAGACAAAGGAGCTAAAATTTAATTTAAAATTAGAAAAGAACTTTTTCATCTCTTTGAGAAAAAAAAACCAGAACTGAAGTGGAGCCTTTTTATTTTCTTGGAAAAATTAGAAGAGAACTTTGAATTTTTTATGTCTTTGAGGAATTAAGAACTGAAGTGGAAGCTTTTTTCATTTTCATTGGTAAAATTCAGAATTGAGCTAACTTTTTTCACTTCTTTAAGAAAATTCAGAAGTGAACTTGAACATTTTGCACTTCTTCGAGAAAACTCAGAATTAAAGTGATGCTCCTTATTTTCATGTCGAATATTCAAATCAATGTATAACTTTTTCTATCTTCTATGAAAAATTTTTAACATAACTTTAAATTTTTCATCTCTTTGCAAATAATCGGTAGTGAACTTAAGAAAATTAGAATTAAAGTGAAACTTTTTATCTTCACTGGAAAATAATCACAATCATAGTATAACTTTTCCTATCTTCTACAGAAAAATTTAGAACTGAACTTCAAATTTTTTATGTCTTTGAGAAATTAAGAACTGAAGTGGAAGGTTTTTTCATTTTCATTGGTAAAATTCAGAATTGAGTTAACTTTTTTCTCTTCTTTAAGAAAATTCAGAAGAGAACTTGAACAATTTGCACTTCTTCGAGAAAACTCAGAATTAAAGTGGAGTTCCTTATCTTCATGTTGAATATTCACAATCAATGTATAACTTTTTCTATCTTCTATGAAAAACTTGGAACAGAACTTAAATTTTTCATCTCTTTGAGAAAAATCAGAACTGAATTTAAGAAAAATTATAAATAAAGTGAAACTTTTGATCTTCATGGAAAACAATCGCAGTCATAGTATTACTTTTTCTATCTTCCATCTAAAAATTTAGAATAGAACTTTAAATTTCTTTATTTCTTTGGGGAACTTAAAACTGAAGTGGAAGATTTTTACTTTCTCTGTAGAAATTAGAATTGAATTGTCTTCTTTGGTAAAATTCAGTAGAGAACTTGAACTTTTCTTCACTTCATTGAGAAAATTTTAAATTGAACTAGAGTTTTTTATCTTCCGGGAAAATATTCACAAGTATGGTATTACTTTTTCTATCTTCCACCGAAAAATTTAGAATTGAACTTTAAATTTCTTTATGTCTTTTGTGAAATAAAGAACTGAAGTGGAAGATTTTTACTTTCTCTGTAGAAATTAGAATTGAATTGTCTTCTTTGGTAAAATTCAGTAGAGAACTTGAACTTTTCTTCACTTCATTGAGAAAATTTTAAATTGAACTAGAACTTTTTATCTTCCGTGAAAATAATCACAAGTATGGTATTAATTTTTCTATCTCCCACCGAAAAATTTAGAATTGAACTTTAAATTTCTTTATGTCTTTGTGAAATAAAGAACTGAAGTGGAAGATTTTTGTTTTCTCTGGAGAAATTAGAATTGAATTGTGTTCTTTGGTAAAATTCCGAAGAGAACTTGAACTTTTTTATCTTCAGTGAAAAATTTGGAACAGTATTTAAATTTTTCATCTCTTCGAGTCAGATCTGAACTAAAGTGGAAAATTTTTATATTATTTGGAAAAATAGAAATGATCAATGACTAATTTCTTTTTCATTGAGAAAATTCAGAAGAGAACTTGAACTTTCCTTCACTTCGTTGAGAAAATTTTAAATTGAACTAGAACTTTTTCTCTTCCATGAAAATATTTCACAAGTATGGTATTACTTTTTCTATCTTCCACCGAAAAATTTAGAATTGAACTTTAAATTTCTTTATGTCTTTGTGAAATAAGGAACTGAAGTGGAAGATTTTTATTTTCTCTGTGAAATTAGAATTGAATTGTGTTCCTTGGTAAAATTCAGAAGAGAACTTGAATTCTTCTTCACTTCGTTGAGAAAATTTTAAATTGAACTAGAACTTTTTATCTTCCGGGGAAATATTCACACGTATGGTATTACTTTTTCTATCTTCCACCGAAAAATTTAGAATTGAACTTTAAATTTTTATTGGGGAAATTAGAATTGAATTGTGTTCTTTGGTAAAATTCAGAATAGAACTCGAATATCCACGTTCAAAGTATAACTTTTTCCTATCTTCTATGAAAAAATTTGGAACAGAACTTTAAATTTCTTCATCTCTTTGAGAAAAAAATCTGAACTGAAGTGGAAATTTTTATATTATTTTGGGAAAATAGATTTGATCAATAACTTATTTCATTTTCATTGAGGAAATTCAGAATCGAAGTTGAACTTTTCTTCTTCCGGGAAAATATTTGGAACAGAACTTTAATTTTTTTTCATCTCTTTGAGAAAGGTCGGAATTGAATTTAAGAAAATTTAGAATTAAAGTGAAACTTTTTATCTTCATGGAAAATAATCATAATCATAGTATAACTTTTCCTATCTTCTACGGAAAAATTTAGAAGTGTCCAACTCAGAAAAGTCCGAAATAGTAATTTACATATCCCAAATCATAATTTTCTGAAAGCATACACCAATGAAAGGCTAAGAAATCTAGCTCCGAAAAGCCTGAAATAGCAAACTACTCATCCCAAACTATTGGTTTCAGACAACAAACACCTATGATGGACTAAGAATCCTAGCTCTGAAAAGTCCAAATAGCAAACTACACATCCCAAATCATAATTTTCTGACAACACACACCTATGAAAGGTTAAGAAACCTAGCTAATAAAAGCCGGAAATAGCAAATTAACCATCCCAAATCATAAGTTTCAGACAGCACTCACCTATGAACGACTAAGAAATCCAGCTCGGAAAAGTAAAAAAATAGCAACCCACACATCCCAAATCATAGGTTTCAGACAACACATTCCTATGAAAGACTAAGAAATCCAACTCAGAAAAGCCCGAAATAGTAATTTACATATTCCCAAATCATAGGTTTCAGACAACACTCACCTATGAACGGCTAAGAAACCTAGCTCAGAAAAGGCAAAAATAGCAAACTAGTCATCCCAAACTATAGGTTTCAGACAACAAACACCTATGAAAGGCTAAGAAATCCAGCTCAGAAAAGTCAAAATTAGCAATCCATCCATCCCAAATCATAGGTTTAAGACAACACACACCAACGAAAGACTAAGAAATCTAGTTTAGAAAAGCCCGAAATAGTAATTACATACCCCAAACTAGAAGTTTCAGACAACATTCACCTATGAAAGACTAAGAAACCTTAGCTCAGAAAAGCCTGAAATAGCAAACTACTCATCCCAAAGTAGAAGTTTCAGACAACAAACGCCTATGATGGACTAAGAATCATAGCTCTGAAAAGTCCAAATAGCAAACTACACATCCCAAATCTTAATTTTCTGACAACACACACCTATGAAAGGCTAAAAAATCTAGCTCAGAAAAGACAAAAATAGCAAACCACTCATCCCAATCATAGGTTTCAGTCAACACACACCTATGAAAGGCTAATAAATGCAGCTCAGAAAAGTCAAAAATAGCAAACTACATATCCCAAATCATAGGTTTCAGTCAACACACACCAACGAAAGACTAAGAAACCTAGCTCAGAAAGGTCAAAAATAGCAAACTACTCATCCCAAACTATTGGTTTCAGACAACATTCACCTACGAAATACTAGGAAACCTTAGCTCAGAAAAGCCTGAAATAGCAAACTACATATCCCAAATCATAATTTTCTGACAACACTTACCTATGAAAGGCTAAGAAACCTAGCTCAGAAAAGTCAAAATAGCAAACTACACATCCCAAATCATAGGTTTCAGTCAACACACACCTAGGAAAGGCTCAGAAATCCAGCTCAGAAAAGTCCAAAAAGCAAACCACTCATCCCAAATCATAAGTTTCAGACACCACACACCTATGAAAGACTAAGAAATCCAACTCAGAAAAGCCCGAAATAGTAATTTACATATCCCAAATCATAAGTTTCAGACAACATTCACCTACGAAATACTAAGACACCTTAGCTCAGAAAAGTCTGAAATAGCCAACTACTCATCCCAAACTCGAAGTTTCAGACAACAAACACCTATGAGTGACTAAGAATCCTAGCTCTGAAAAGTCCAAAAAGCAAACTAGACCTCCCAAATCATAATTTTCTGAAAGCACACACCTATGAAAGGCTAAGAAATCTAGCTCAAAAAAGTCAAAAATAGCAAATTAACCATCCCAAATCATAGGTTTCAGTCAACACACGCCTACGAAAGGCTAAGAAATCCAGCTCAGAAAAGTCAAAAAATAGCAACCCACACATCCCAAATCATAGGTTTCAGACACCACACACCTACGAAAGACTAAGAAATTTGGTTATGAAAAGTCGGAAATAGCAAATTACATATCCCAAATCATAAGTTTCAGTCAACACACACCTACGAAAGGCTAAGAAACCTAGCTCATAAAAGCCTGAAATAGCAAACTACTCATCCCAAACTATTGGTTTCAGACAACATTCACCTACGAAATACTAGAAAACCTTAGCTCAGAAAAGCCTGAAATAGCAAACTGCACATCCCAAATCATAATTTTCTGACAACACACACCTATGAAAGGCTAAGAAACCTAGCTCAGAAAAGTCAAAAATAGCAAATTAACCATCCCAAATCATAGGTTTCAGACAACACTCACCTATGAACGGCTAAGAAATCCAGCTCTGAAAAGTCCAAAAAGCAAACCACTCATCCCAAATCATAGGTTTCAGTCAACACATCCCTACGAAAGGCTATGAAATCCAGCTCAGAAAAGTCAAAAAATAGCAATCCACACAATCCAAATCATAGGTTTCAGACAACACACACCTACGAAAGACTAAGAAATCTGGCTATGAAAAGTCAACAAATAGCAACCCACACAATCCAAATCATAGGTTTCAGACAACACACACCTACGAAATACTAAGAAATCTGGCTATGAAAAGCCTGAAATAGCAAACTACTCATCCCAAACTATAGGCTTCAGACAACAAACACCTATGAGGGACTAAGAATCCTAGCTCTGAAAAGTCCAAAATGCAAACTACAAATCCCAAATCATAATTTTCTGACAGCACACACATATGAAAGGCTAAGAAACCTAGCTCAGAAAAGTCAAAAATAGCAAATTAACCATCCCAAATCATAAGTTTCAGACAACACACACATATGAACGGCTAAGAAATCCAGCTCAGAAAAGTCAAAAATAGCAATCCACCCATCCCAAATCATAGGTTTCAGACAACACACACCAACGAAAGACTAAGAAATCTAGCTTAGAAAAGCCCGAAATAGCAAACTACTCATCCCAAACTATAGGCTTCAGACAACATTCACCTACGAAATACTAGGAAACCTTAGCTCAGAAAAGCCTGAAATAGCAAACTATTCATCCCAAACTAGAAGTTTCAGACAACAAACGCCTATGAGAGACTAAGAATCATAGCTCTGAAAAGTCCAACTTGCAAACTACACATCCCAAATCATAATTTTCTGACAGCACTCACCTATGTACGGCTAAGAAATCCAGCTCAGAAAAGTCAAAAATTGCAATCCATCCATCCCAAATCATAGGTTTCAGACAACACACACCAACGAAAGACTAAGAAATCTAGCTCAGAAAAGTCCGAAATAGTAATTTACATATCCCAAATCATAAGTTTCAGACAATACACATCAACGAAAGACGGGGCTCGGGGAGAGCCTTTGAGGGTCTGTGGGACCCTTGAGGGCCGGGTGGTCCTTTGGGAGCTTGGGGGGACCTTTGAGGACCGGGCGCTTCCTTCGGTGTTGGGGTGGGGGGATCGGAACCCTTTGGGGTTGGGGTAGAGGACCTCACGACACTGTTCAAATGGAACTTGTGTATTATAACGACCTCAGAGTTTCACCCTCAAATCCTCTTCGAAAATCTCTTCAAAAATCATCTTTTAAAATGTCTCTAACTGTTTTGCCGAAATAATTCCCTAAAATAATAATTTGTTCTGAAAAGATATAATAAAGCCTTAAAAAAGTATTAAAATGGTGGCTCATGAGCCTTTGGGGCGCCGGGGGCCCTTTGGGAATCCGGAGAACCTTTGAGGACCGGTGGGTTCCTTCGGGGTTGGGGTGGGGGGATCGGAACCCTTTGGGGTTGTGGTAGGAGACCTCACAACACTGTTCAAATGGAACTTGTGCATTATAACGACCACACTCAAAACCTCTTCTAAAATCATCTTTTAAATCATCTTTTAAAATGTCTCTAACTGTTTCGCCGAAATAATTCCATAACCTGTCTAAAACGGTTTCGCCCAAATAATCCCCTAAAAGTAATTTATGTGTGTTCCTTTTGTTTTTTGGCATCCCTGCGCTGACACATTTCAAACTTCTAGGAAACCCTTTCCTACGTTAATCTCTTCATCTCATAAATGTTCCTAGCTAAACTATTAAGGTTTCGTTAGAATATCAATTTATCTCTCCGACTTAAAGCTCAGTGAAGCCGTATTTAAAAATAGAATTTCTATCTCTTTAGACTCCCGCATAATTCCAAGATAACAAGTGATGTCATTTATGATTCCTGACACTAAAGATCAATGAAGCCTATTTAAAAATAGAATATTAATTTTTCTCTCTGACCTAAAGAACGTTTATCCCTCAGACCTAAGATTAAAGAAGCCATAATGTTTCTTAATTCCCCCTTTCGTGAATCAATACATTCCCCTAGCGATTATGTAAATCAATTTCTCAGGTTAGGTTCGCCTAAAGATCAAAGAAGCCATGTTTGTTTCTTAATTCCCCCTTTCGTAAATCAATACATTCTCCCCCACCGATTATGTAAATCAATTTCTCAGGTTAGGTTCGCCTAAAGATCAAAGAAGCCATGTTTGTTTCTTAATTCCCCCTTTCGTAAATCAATACATTCTCCCCCACCGATTATGTAAATCAATTTCTCAGGTTAGGTTAGCCAAACAACAAAGAAGCCATGTTTGTTTAATTGCTGTTGACATCCATAAATGTGAGAAAGTTCCTGTTTTTTCATTCTCACTGACAACGAACATACATAAAACAGACATAAATTGCTGTTGACATCCATAAATGTGAGAAAGTTCCTGTTTTTTTCATTCTCACTGACAACGAACAGACATAAAACAGACATAAATTGATGTTGACATCCGAGAAAAACATTAAATAAATTGACCAACACCCATAACCATCCAAGAAAACATCCATCAAAGTGAGAAAATCCATGTTTTTTCAAGTGAGAAAAATTCTGTTTTTTCATTCTCAGTGAGAAAACCATAAACCACGTGGTTCTTACGGGAGTCAATAAGGCCTTTCTACTGTTGTCATACTCAAAAAAATAATTTCCGGACCCTTCAACTACGTTCAACAAACTTGCTATATCAAAATATTGATCGGAAGTGTTTGGGTAAATGATGGATATGGGGGAGGGGCATTCGCCTTCCGATCGCTTTTGACTATTAAAAAGGACACTAGCCCTCTCAATTTCTTATTGAATGAGTCCCTATTGAAGTGTCTACGATAACGCTATCTATAAAAACCTTATATGCCCCAAGGGCATAACTTACAACCTTTGCCCCGGGGGCTCTCGGGGGTTTTGTCATCCTCAAATACATAATTTCCAGAACTTTCAACTACGTTGAACGAAATGGCTATCTCAAAACATTGATTGAATGTGTTTGGGGAAATGGTGGGCGTGAGAGGGGGGTTAGTTGTTCTCCATTCACTTTCGATTATTAAAAACAGCACTAGCCTTTTCAATTTCCAATCAAATGAACCCTTTTTCAGTTTCTACCACAAAAC